>CM076571.1:453840892-454317695 GCA_034641835.2 Pinus albicaulis | reverse complement strand
ATTAATAGATATGAATCATGTCTTGACTCATAGGAAATCTCTATTCGACTAGCCATTGCTTGAGGGAAATGATACACTCTTATTACTTCTTAAAAATTTGAGTAACCCTAACCACTATGGCATTGGACATATTATAAAAAAATCTCCACAATAATGGTATTAAATCATTATCTTTTGAAAAAAAATATATTAACAGGCACAAAGCGTCATCAAAAACTCATTGGAATGATCAATGATGACAAACATTTTTTAATCGTCACCAAAAGTAACAAAAAGAGCATTGGTGAGGGTCATCAAAAGTTCATCACTAGAAGTGTCGCCAAAGAGAGAATTAGTGATGGACCTTTAACGACCCTCACCAAAAGTGAAATGTCTTTGCTGACGGACCATAAAGGACCATCACTATATACACTTACAGTGACGGTTTTTGGTGATCAATGATGACGGACATTTTTTGACCGTCACCAAAAGTAACAAAAAGAGCATTGGTGAGGGTCATTAAAAGTTCGTCACTAGAAGTGTCACCAAAGAGAGAAGTAGTGATGGGACTTTAATGACCCTCACCAAAAGTGTCATTGAAAATGTCTTTGGTGATGGACCATAAAGGACCATCACTATATACACTTACAGTGACGGTTTTTTAATGACCGTCACCATATGTGACATTTGTGACGGACCTTAAAGGTCCGTCACAAGCATGACCCTCACCAATGTGCTTTTTTCTTGTAGTGATAGATATTTAGTCATAATAACAACTAAATAAAATTTGTGTTGTCATCGTAAGAAAGGGCCAATTTCCACCACAGTTTAAGAACTTATGCTTAAGCCTCATTATAACAATAACACCACAAAGCGAACAAGCCAATCATGTGACCATTGACAACTCCATTCAATGACTTTTCTTTGTTTTTTTTCGGCATTTTTAGGAGTCGTACTTTCCTTTTCGGCATTGTAGAAAATCAAACTTAAGTTTAGCTCCCAGCCACATCCTTAATTTCCAAATTATATCCAACGGATTGTTGCCAAGTGGACTCGAAATTTTGCTGTTCTATTTTGCAGAAAGGCACATCAACGATTTTGCAAAGCGGCCAAAGGTACTATAGGATTTCTTGGATAGAGATTTTCAACATTTGAAACACGTCCCATTAGGGGAATTTTGAGGTCTAAAATGGGCCTCCTAAGGAAATTATAAAATAATAGTGGAAATAATAAAATAAGATTTGATTACATCACCAAATTTTAGAGGGAAACAAGAAAAAACTATTTTTTTCAACTCTTATTTTCAACTTATCTCGCAAAGTGTTTGCTAAAATTTCGAGCGGGAGTACTCGTTGGATGTAAAATTTAATTCCTCATCCAAGGAGTACCCACGTTGCATACTTTCGATGGACCCTGCTACACGAAAAATGATAAATAAATGAAAAACATTATTACAATTACGTTTTTTCATGTATTTCTCATTTTTCACGTAGCAGGGTCCATCATAAGTATGCAACATGGGTACTCCTTGGATGAGGGATTAATTTTTTAATCCAACGAGTACTCCCACTCGAAATTTGAGTAAAAGATTTGGGAGATAAGTTGAAAATACGAGTTGAAAAAGTAGTTTCATTATTTTAATATTTTTTAATCTTTTTACCCTTTTACTTAAAAAGGGGTGAATCATCCCCCGTGGTTGATATCATCATCTTGAATACTATTGGTTCTTATAAAGTTAATTTTTGCTGTACATTTTTCTTAGGAGGCCCATTTTACGCCTCAAAATTCCCCTAATGATGGAAGGAGTCAAACCAATGATATTTCAATTTAAATCGGCTAAGACCTCCCACTGTGGGGGCTCGAACACGTGAACAAAAGGTTAAGAGCCTTGCACTCCACCAACTGAGCTAGACCACACATCTAAAAACATGACCATTGTGAGAGTCAAACCGATGACCATTAATTTGATTCGGAAAGAAACACAACCATGATAGGATTCGAACCAAGGACCACTTAAGTTGATGCGTTAAGATGCAAAGAATGACATCCTATTGATGGGATACACCACTTCAGCCTTTGATTTTGGTAGTGAGGATCAAACTCGAGTCTGGCTTTACCAAACGTCCTACGACTCCAACCAATGTAGAACCAACCAGTCTAAGAAAATATGACCAGGGTGTGAGTCGAACCCCACGACCTTTTGATCCAAAGCCAAACATGCTAATGCACTACTTTTTGACATATAAAAATACATTGACAGCAAGGGTCAAGCCTACGAATTTCTTCTTAGGAAACAGATGCTCTATCCATCTAGCTACGGGCACTTTCCACATCCATGCAACATGCAAAAACTGCGCCGTTGGAGGGGATCAAACCAGGGTCACTCGCATCATGGCCACTGTCAGCTTTAAATTTTCTAAAATTTTATTACCACTCATAACACAACAAAAAAATATGGGTTATTATATATTGTGTATGTCTTTACCTATATGAATGATATTATGAAATAATATATGCTCGAAATATATTATTCCAATTATTTTATAATTGGAATAATATATATATGCTCTAAATAATCGTTATAATTGGAATAATATATTTATTCTCTAACTCTAAATATATGATTCTAATTCATTTTAATTAGGGATATATAATAGCAAGTTAATAAGGTTTTTTAAACAGAATTATAACATTGATATAAAAGATATCTAGAATCTTTATAAAGTTTGTTGTGAATAGAAATATGGCTTAAATTGTAAATGTTATGGAAAAATTAGAACTATAAAATTAGTTTAGGTTCTCATAAAATTTCCTTACCTATTTAAACTGGGATTTCAAATTAAACTTATCACATTGTGGTTATATGGTAATTATTTTAAATAAGAACAACATTGTAAAATGGACAATTACAGGGGAGATCATGGCTCCTGAGCATTGAAGACAAACTCAAGTCACCCCTGAGGTGGAAACCCCACCTCCTGCCACTGCAAAAATTGGAACCCTGGGTGAGCAGGCCACATTATGTTCCCTTAGGGAAATGAAAAGCATCTTTAAGGATTGGGCCACAAACCAAGGTCAAAGTCAAAGGGACGATCTAGGTCAAGGAAGGGACTTGGAACAAAAACGTAGGCAAGACTTAAATTTTCATTTCAATGCCGAAGCTAGAAAACCAAACCTTGATATTATGAAATAAGTTCAAAAATCCAGATTACCAAATTTCACAGGTCAAGATGGCAGTTCAAAGGCAGAATCATGGGTAGTCGATGTCAAGAGGGCACTTAGCTTTAAGGAATATGCTTCAAGGGAAAAGGCTCAAATAAAAATGAGTTTACTAAAAGGAGAAGCCTTATTATGGTGGGTAAATGAAGAAATGAAGATGAAAGTCACGCCACTGCAAGTTACTTGGGAAATTTTTGAGGAAGCCTTCAGAACCATGTACCTATTGGAGGATTACAAACACCAAAAAATGGGGGCTTTACATGTAGTTTGACAGAATGGTAGGTCTATCGAAGACTATGCAGTTAAATTCTATAGGTTGGTCCATCATGTAGATTATATGGTAGATAAAAAACATCAAGCTGAAATGTTCTTGCATGGGCTTGATCCTTTGGTTCGAATAGAAGTTTCCATGTGGAAACCCACTATTATGGTAGAAACCACTGGTCTATCCAAACAGGTCCTGAGGATGATAAATATGAAAACAAAAATGGAGGTTGATGAAAAAATAGAGAAAGAGCACCCCACAATGAGGGTAAACAGATCAAGGGGGCACCCATATGGATTCCAAGAAAAATGGAACAATGTTGCCCGGATCGCTAGTGAAACTTTTGGATTCCCTCCAAGAAGACATAGGGGTCAACCCTACATGGGAAGAACAAATGGCAAAAGTAGAGGATTTGGTGGCCAAGGATTGGGACCAAATGAGAATTGATGGCAAGAAAAATGTTGGGAATGTGGGATTCCACATTATAAAATATATTTTCCAAGGTATCAAGAGGGACATACAGCAAGAGGAGGAAGACCACAAAACCCACATCGAATTCATGCCACAATTAACCATCATTAGGCTGAGCACCAAGCCATAGTTTTGGAGTCTGCAGGTATGATAAACAAAATTCCTCTATCTGTGTTAATTGATCAAGGTTCCATTGATATTTTTATTTCTCCTTAAAAATTGCTTAGATGTGGATCGATAGCTCATGAGAAAAGTAAATTTATAATGGTAGAAATGGCATCAGGCTCTGAGCAATCAGTAGGAACACTAGTAAGGGATTGCATTGTTAACCTTGGGGGATGTGACACCAAGATGAAACTGTACAACACGACTCTAGGAACTTATGACATAATTGTAGGAATGGATTGGCTTGAATCTCATCAAGTTGTAGTGGATTTATATAATAAGAACATTTTCTTAAAAAATGACCAGGGAGAATCCACAGTAATCGAGGGAATTAAACAGGACATTTTGTTGTGCCTTAGATCAACGAAGAAGGTTAATAAGTGTATGAGGAAGGGATGTAAGGTTTATACAGTAGAAATGGTTAGTGTCGACGGCAAGTATTTTGATAAGTTTAACCAACTAATTTTTGAATTTACAGATGTGTTTCCTCCAGAGCTACCAAGCTTGCCTCTTATCCAAGAAATTAATTTTTCCATTTCCTTAAAACTGAGAACAAAACCCATATCCAAAACACCTTATCAAATGGTTTTTCTAGAGCTTCATGAGCTGATTATACAACTTAAAGAACTTATTGATCATGGATTCATTCAACCCAATGTGTCACCTTGGGATGTGACGGTGATCTTTGTGAAGAAAAAAGAGGGAACTCTTAGGTTATGTATTGATTACCGAGATCTAACTAAGGCCACCATCTGAAACCGATACCCCATGCCCCACATAGATGACCTGTTTGAACAACTAAAAGGAGCTTCAATATTTTCCAAGATAGAATTATGGTTGAGTTACCATAAGCTAAGAATCAAAGAGGAGGACATACCTAAAACAACATTCAGAACACGATATGGGCATTATGAGTTTATAGTTGTACCATTTGGTTTGACTAATGTCCCGATATCCTTCATGAACTTGATGAATAATTTTTCCATAGAAATCCAAACCGTTTTGTTCAAGTATTCCTAGATGACATCCTAATTTATTAACACAATGAGTAAGAACATCAAGAACATTTGAAACAGGTGCTTCAATGTCTTAGAGAACATAATTTATATGGATAAATTACTAAGTGTTCTTTCTTTGAGAAGGAAATTCAATATCTAGGCCATACCATTAGTGGGGAAGGCATTGCAATGGATTGCAGCAAGATTGAAACTATAATGGATTGGCCTACCCCTAAGAATGTCAAAGAAGTATGCAACTTTATGGGGTTGGCAAGCTACTATAGAAGATTCGTAGAAGGATTTTCATGGATATCCAGTCCCACCACAAACCTCCAAAGGAAAGAGGTTAAGTTTGAATGGACAAGTGAGTGTGAGAGAGTATTTAATAAGCTAAAAAAACACTTAACAACTGCCCCAATATTAAAGGTGCCCGACATGGAAAAGGACTTTTGTGTGTGCATAGATGCATCAGGAGAAGGATTAGGGGCATTATTGATGCAAGATAGAGGGTTTATTTCTTATGCTTCCCGTAAACTAAGATCCATGAAATTAATTATGCCACACATGATCTGGAATTAGTTACAGCTGTAATGGCCATGAGACTATGGAGACATTATTTGATGGGGAGCCAATTTTAATTAAGGACAGATCATAAAAGTCTTAAGCATATATTCACCCAAGAGGACCTTAATACTCCACAACGACGTTGGAGTGATTAATTTCGTGAATATGATTCCAAAATATCCTACATCAAGGGGAAGGAAAATAAGTTTGTAGATGCTTTAAGTAGGAGACCTAGATTTCATTCAATATTATCAGTAAAGAAATACCTAAATATCAATATTCTGAACCACCTAATAGGGGACCCGTAATACCAGCAAATAAAACTTGGCTTACAAGAAGAAGTACCAATGGCATCCAAGTGGGAAGGATACACCTTAGATGAGGATGGGTTGCTACGATATAATGGTAATATGTATGTACTGGCTGATGATGAACTTCAGAATCTAATAATGGAATAATCCCACTAGGCTCCATATGCTGCACATCCAAGAGTCCAGAAAATGTGTGCATGTTTGAAAAAAATATTTTTTTGGGCAGGAATGAAAAAGGATATAACATAGTTCGGGGCCCGCTGCCTATAATGTCAACAGGTAAAATTCGAACATCGTCACCCTGTAGGTCTTTTACAACCCATGATATACCAGAAACTAAGTGCGAAGTGGTTTCAATGGATTTTTTTGGGCGAGTACCTATGAATTCCCAAAGACATGACTGCATCATGGTCATGGTTGACAAAATAAATAAGAGTGCTAACTTCATTCCAATTAAGAGCACCTTCAATGCACCAGCTATTTCTCAAGTTTTCCTAAAGGAAATAATTCACCTTCATGGAGTGCACCGGAAAATAATATCTGACATAAACGCACACTTTACTTCCAAATTTTGGAAAATCCTTTTACAATATTTGAGAAAAAAAATAAACTTCATTACTGCATATCCTTCAAAGACAGATGGGAGAAAAAAATGAGTAAACCGAGTATTAGAGGACATGCTCAGAATGTATGTCATGTATCAACAAAATCATGAGAAAAATACCTTCCTTTAGTAGAGTTTGCCTCCAACAATAGTTATCACAGTTCAATTCAGCAAGTTCCCTTTGAAGTCTTAAATGGAAGACCATATCGTACTCCATTGAGCTAGGATTTATTAGAGGATCGTGTCATGTTAGGACCTGAAATCCTCCAAGAAATGGAAGAAAAAATGGCAATAATTAAGCAGAGACTAAAAGAAGCCAGAGATCACCAGAAAAGTTATGTCGATGCAAAGAGAATTGATATAATATTCAAGGAAGGAAGCCAATTTTTTATTATATCCAAACCCTCTAAGATTTCCTTCAGATTTGGCAAGGGAACAAAGTTGTCCCCTAGATTTTTCGACCTATTTCAGATCCTAGAGCGGATCAGACCAGTTTCTTATAACCTCGAGCTTCCATTCCATCTAAGAAGAATGCATGATTTTTTTCATGTTTCTATTCTTAGAAAATATGTATCTAACCTGTCCCATGTGCTAACAATTGAGAAATTACAGGTTTCCATGGAGGGAGTCCTTGAGGTCGAACCATTCTGTATACTCAACTGCTTGGTTTTCCGACTTAGGAATCGTGAGTTTGAGCAATTCAAGGTCCAGTGGAACTAATATAACCCAGGCTCAGCTACTTGGGAAGATGTAGATGTTATTTTTAAAGACTTTCCTTATCTATTTAATTAAAATTTTGTGGCGAACTAAATAGGAATGCATAATTTAGCTAAGGTAGAAAATTTTATGAAACCTCCAGATCATTTCTTACTATTTAAATTCTATTTATACACTTAAATCATACCTATGATTTCATTTATGCTTTTAAAATTATATGTTATGAGATGATGGTGATAATTCACATGTGGTTCTTATTTATATAGTTATATGAACATGATGATTATGAAATGCATAGGGTTTATGATGTTATGAATTGAGTTTATATTGACATGTCATTAGTTTATTATGTATGTTGATGTTATAAGTTATGATGGTATTTCATGATGTGAAGCATGAAAAATCGATACAAATTTTGTGACATGCATGAGGATGGAATTATTTACCATTTAATGTGGATGCTATATTATTATGATGAAATGAAAGAATTAGGAGGTAAATTATTTTCTATGATTTTATGATTATAACAAATGTATTGGATACATGTTGAGATGTGGTGACTGGAAAGAAATCCACAAATGGGATGAGAGGGACTGTTTACATCTCGTGGGAGCCCATATCTATGAGGGAGAATATGTAACACCATATGGGCTGGGGACAAACTCAATCAACACTACATATGCTAGTGGTTCCTTTGTCTTGTATATCTTCTGATGGATAGCTCTTGAAGGGTTGTGGGGCCATCTTGAGGAGGCAAAGGGCCTCATATTGTAGGGCAAGTTCCTGTTATTGGATTAGGATGTCGATATACAGAAGTGGGTGTAAGACTTTAATGCCTGGGGTTGTGCACCTTAGGGAGCTATGGAGGGAGTGGGATAGCCTTGAGAGATGCTTGGAGTGCTACTGCATGGAGTACTGAGACGAGTTCCTACCCTGGGCAGATGAGGTCTAAGCCGAGCGTGAGCCTTAGGGCCAACCTTGGTTGTGGATAGATCAGGGAGGCTTATGCTTGGTTCCATAAGTGGGACAAAGGACAAATATTCCTTGATATTTCCCGGGTGCTGTGAAGAACTTTTGATGCCTGCTCATTATACTAGTTCACCAGAGGGTTTTTGTCACACATCAAGTAATAAATAATAAATAATATAATATAATATCATTAAATAATTAACTTCGGGATGAATTTCCTTGAAGAGGGGAGTATATAATGTCCCCTAATAATTATAAAATAATAAATAATATATAAATAATATAGTATTATTAAATAAATAAGTAAATAAATAATAAGTCAAGAGAATAATAAAAATAATAAATAAAACAGTAAACAATAACTGGAGTTCTAAATAAAATAAAAAATAATAAACTAGAGTCCTAAAACAGTAAAAAAATAAGTAGAGTTAAGAGTTATTTAAGAAAGAGTTAAGTAATAAGAGTGAAAAGGAATAAATTAACAAACAGTTAAACTAAGAAACTATAAAAATTAGTAAAGTTAACAAAAAGTAAATAAAACTAAGAGAAACACTAAATTAAGTAAATCTAAGAAAAAGTAAGTTAATATAAGAAAACACTAAATTAAGTAAAACTTAAGTTGTATGTTGACACAGTGAATGTGTGCATGTGGCTCCCATTCCATTGTTTGGTCTATTTGACATTGAGGAAGATTCAAAGATCATTGTTTCATCCACTCCCTATAGAGAAATTTATTGTGAGGCAAGGGATACCCTGGGAGTAGTATGTTGATTAAGGGCTCAGGGGTGGCCATCTGTCGAAAGATTACATACAACTGACCCTACGGTTGGGTGGAGAGTTGTCCGCAAAACCTTGTTATGGTTAGCAAGATTCATATAACGTGAAACTTTGGATTCTAAAGTAAAATAATATCGTCATTACAGGTAAGTCGTCTTGCTCATGTTTATGAAAATTCTATGATGATTAGTTAAATAGCTTTTGGGTTGATTATTAATTGTTATGTGATACAACTAACCCTACGGTTGGGTGGAGAGTTGTCCGCAAAACCTTGCTATGGTTAGCAAGATTCATATAGCGTGCAACTTTGGAGTCTCAAGTAAAATAATATCGCCATTATAGGTAAGTCGTCTTGCTCATGTTTATGAAAATTCTATGATGATTAGTTAAATAGTTTTTGGGTTGATTATTAATTGTTTATGTGATATAATTAATTGAATGTTAAATTTGGCGTTGTTACAGAGAGGAGGAATCCTTGAAAATTATTGAGGAAGAATTAGGAATTCTGCAATAGACTTGTGGGTGGGGGATACGACAACAATAACAGAAAGTTATGAATTATTCATAAAGAGACTGAAAAGTGAAGGATTCTTAAGGAAATATGAAAATTCCAAAAACTAGAATCATATTGTAGCAACTAGAGCTTATTCTCCTAATTGTTAATTTTATTTACTAATTTTTTAATATTTTTCTATGGAAAATACTAAATAAACCACAGTGCAACCTTCACAAAAAAAACTGTAGAAAAATAAATTTTGGAAGAAGTGTTAGTGCACACACATAAAATTTACCCAACTATTTTGTACAAAATTCCCTAGAAAAACCCAACTTGGGAAAACTAGTGCAACAATGAGGGTATTGTTTTATTATGCAACAATGAAATATGTGTACATCTATGGATGCCCAACTAGAAATCCAAAAAACACGAAAATATGTGAAAAATACTGAAGGGAAATTACCCTTCTCCCACAAGAAATTTATGGCATGGATTACCTACTAAAATCTCGGCCTCTTGGACATTTTCTTCTCCTCGGCACTAATCTGCATCGATGGATAGATGGCTTGCCTCAGTATGGGCTACGATGAAGTTTTTCTGCCTTTGGATGCTAAGAAAATCATCTCTCCAGCACGCTGGGACTTCTTCCCGACCTCTTGATCTCAGAACGAGTTTTCCTTCCTCCAAATCAAACTACATAGCTGAAGCAACTGTGTTTTCACTCAATGCTTTATCTCTGCGATAACTCAACCCTCCTGTCATTACCTCTCCAAGTTTGGAAATATTTCCTACGAATAATTGTCCCTTCTCCTCACACCTCTCTGATCTCACTAACTCTCTCTTTTGAAACTGAGTGTTGCTTCTCTGGAAATTGATTTGCATACGAAATTGAACTATTGAAGTTATTTCTCCATCACCACATTGACCTCCTCTTATAATGCTTTCTTGGAGCACCAACATCTAATATTAAAACTTAATCAATGGCCTCATCTTAGAGTTAATCCATGTGACTTTCTAGATGATTCTCACCTTAACTTAATCAATTATGATTAATTAACCATATTACCTAAGTTTATACTTGGAATTATTTAAAAACTAGTGAATAATATAATAAAGCCACTTCTATGTGGAATTTCCAAAAATGATTTTGGATGTTCAAGAACTCATGTATTCTAGCCTCTCCACAAAATTTCATGGCTAGAACATATCCTATGCTATAAACACTAACACTCCCTCTTAGGAAGGAATGTGTTCCACTGTTGCACTTGCTGCCACAACACCTTGTCTTTGTATCATCTCCTGTCATGCTACTCATGTCTGGCTACTTCTGCCCACCAACCACCGCACAACTATGATATGAGCTATATTTTTGCTACTATTGACCCTATTGAACTACTTTCAATATTGTATATTCACCGCAACACTCTCTCATTAGCTATTGTTGCAATTTCAACATCCACAATAGAAAACCATCCAAAATATTGAACCAACTATGTTTAGTATGATGCATATGTCACTTGAGTCCTAACTACTACTAGCGTATGCACTGTCACTGAGGAATATGTGTTGCTATTAACTCTGCACTATGCCATCTGCACTACTGCCAACTCTCAACTATGTTCCCCAACATTTGACTGCTACTAGTCTCTGCAACTATAACTCTAGCATCTGATTACACGAACTACCACTCAAGCATCCTGCTACTGAATAATTTGGGCCTCCATAGCTAGGTACGGATCCAAGAGGTGGACAGCTCAAGGATTCTTCCCATCTATAGTTCTCTAATACTACAACACCAAGTCACCCTATTAGGAATTAGTAATCAGAAAGATTGGCAAAGTCTGATCACAGAAACAACATTTTTTCAACCAACCTTGGGATTCTAGGATCTAGCCCTCACGAATCCAGAGAGAGATCTCTCCAATAAGTGCAAAGATGGATTTTTCTTTGAATTTTGGGGTAATAATATTAGGCTAGTTATGAACGCCAAGGGTTTGTTTTGTTTTAGGATGATTGAGGATGAAAACTGTTTGAGGTGGAAAGTCCTGAATGTAAAGAGTTTCAAAGGTGAGAAGTTGCAAACAATCAGAGTAAAATTTGGCCAAAAAGATAGCTAATTGCAAGTTTTAGTCCATTGGGCTATGGAGTCATAATAGGGTTTAATTGGAATACCAAGAGGCAAGAGTGGTCCATGGGGCAAGTCATCTATGTCTAAAGATCTCTTTGAAGTTTGATTTATGGAATGAAATGATACAACAAGAAAGGAAATTAAACAGATTCAGAACAAAGAGTAGCCCAGGATCTGATAAGTACTTTTAAACTAGTCATTCTTTGAAAAACACTTAAGAAGAACATAAAAGAAAACTAGGATCTGGTAAGTACTTTTAAACTAGCCAACCTTTGATACACTTTCAATAGAAAACATCTCAAAACAAAGGGAAACTTGAAGGAAACTGTTAGAGTAGAAACTAGTGGGCTGGGCTCACCACAAATCCTCTCCTAGCTCTGCTTTTCTTGGTTACTTTCAAGACCAACACAAAGGTAACACAGAATGGCCTAAGATCTGGTAAGTACTTTGAAACTAGCCAGCTTTTAACACATTCCAAGGGAAACATTTAGACAGTCTTTGAGGAAGAAACTAGGACCAAGGCATACCATATCTTCCATAGTCATCTCTACTTAACGAATACCGAACATAACGTTCAAGAATATTATTCAGCTAAGGCAATAAGACGAGGGAACACCAGCATTCCTATGCTTAAACTGAATTAAATCATTCCTAAATAACACAGATTGGAAGAAAACATATATATAAAAAAATTTAGTCAGAGAAGGTTACTGCTATACAATAGATCCTAGCTCTATGCATGTTGTTCTTTATAAGAGAATACGAAACATAGTGAAAACAGAAACAAAATAACAAGTTACAATTATAGAAACATCACCATCAACATAGACCAGGATCCCATAAACTAACTTGTATTTATGCTCCAAACCAGTTACAGCTTTAAGTCCAATGCTTTAGATCAGAAATCATCTACTCATCTCAGCGTAACTTATCTATTACAAGCAAAGCTCCAAGAGCCAGTGAACACTATTTACAGTCAGAAGTTTAAGCTTAAATGTATTTCAAAGTTCTGCAACCAACAATTTCTCATCTTTTACAGGAGTATTTATAGAAGGATGAGGAGGTGAGATCTAATAAAATATCTCTCAGGACAATTAATACAGCTTCAAGACTTCTCGGCCTTTGAGGGGCTCGATGGAGAAGTTCACAGCTAGATTTTTGTATTAACTATTTTACAATTATGAATTAAACTCGGTGGGAGATTTTGTTTGACTTCGATGCTCTGCGTAATGTTTTGAGTAACTCTGCAGATATTTTTGCATTTATTTCCTTGCAGAAGTAACTCCCTGGCTGCGCTGAGGAAAAGTATCAGATTTCGAACAATAACTTTGGCCTCTGTTTTGAACGCTTTAAGGCACATGTGGCATTTATGGTAGCTGAGGAATCAATTCGCCTTAAATGTGGCTGTGGAGGCCTGCCTGCATGTTAAACACTTATGATTTCTTTAATTGTATTTTAATTCTGGGAATTAGGCTTTTGAGAATCATTCTTACCCATAATTCCCAAACCTGTCTTTAGTCCTCTATTCTACTGCGCTCTGTTCTTCAAAACTGATACTCTTTTAATTGTGTCTTTAATAAAATATTGTCTTGTAGATGTGCAGGGCTGCGCTGGGCTTTAAAGGCATCAATGCCCATGAAGCATTGACAAAACATAGAATCAAAACCTTGCGAATAGTCTCCATTGATAACTCAAATGCACGGGAAACGTCTTTCTCGACCTTCAGCATTTATTTTGAACAAATGGAAAAACCATTAATCCTGCAAAAATACAAAAAATATTTAGAAAATCCTTCTTTTTTAGGTTTAACTGCTTCAGAAGGCGGGGAAGGAGCATAGCCATTGGATGAAAGCATCCAACGGCGGAGATTTATTTAAGAGGAGGTTAAAGAAGAGCAGGGAAATGAACAAGTCAGAGTGATTTTGGACTGTCCGATCCGGACACGTGGACAGTCCGGATCCAATCATAGGATCGCAATTGGGGGAGCGCAATCAGGGGTGGTGAGAAAATGCACCGATTGAAAGTTGTGATGTGATGTAGCGTAGACCGCTAATCTAAAGATTAGATCAATGGTGGAGAATAAATCGGGAGAAAGGCTGATGGGGGGAGGAATATAACGCAGTGATGAAGAATCGTAATGCGAGTTTGCGTGGGCCGTTGATCTGAGGATCAGATCAACAATGGAAAATGAATTGGGGTATGGTCGATCAGCGGCAGAAAACAAGTGTATGCGATGGAAATATGTGATGTGATGGAGCGCTAGCCATTTGATCGGCTTATGATCAATGGAGGGGATTTCTTTTAGAACAAATCAGCGGAAAAACCCTTAGGATATATGAAAACTCAAAATTTTGAAATAAAACAAAGGTTTTATGCTTTGGGGGTGGAAAATATGTGTAAAGTGGATAGGTGCCCGACTGCGGGGCCTTTAGTTATATGGAATGCAAAGGGCCCGGGGCTTACACAACAAAGTCCAATCACAATCAAAGCTTTGGGCCCGGTCTTTTTAATCTAACCATCTGGAAATTTGTGATGCGATTTAGCACTTCGGGACTTCAACACTTGGTCCCGGGGGAAATTCATATGAAATAAAACGGTGGGGGCGAAGTTTATATGTATAAGCCCTAATCGCATCGGAAAGTCTGATGCGGCCTTTTCAATCAACCCATTGTATTTCCCCGATGCGATTGCGCAATCGGGTCTTTTTGATCTACCCATTTATATTTAACACGTGACTTTCGCTCTTTAGACCAAACTTTGGATAAATGGGTTTTTTGCATTTACAAAGGAAAAAACGAATCGAGAATGGATTTTCATAAGGTTTTAAGTGCCGAAGGCGGGCCCATGGGTTATACGAAAAAAAAATAATATGATCGGGGGTTTTTAAAGTATGGGCTAATCGCATCGGAAATTTTTATGCGGTCTTTTCGATCAACCCATTTGTATTTCTCCAATGCGATTGCACGATCGAGTGTTTTCAATCTACCCATTTTTTATATTTAACACGTGATTCTAAATTTTTAGACCAAAACTTTGGATAGACGGGTTTTTTGGTTTTACAAAGGAAAATACCACCAGGGAAAAAATTATTACACGATTTAAGTGCCGAAGGCGGGCCCACGAGTTATATGGAAATGATAATACGATCAAGGTTTTATAAGGATGGGCTAATCGCATTGGAATTTTTCAAAGATGGCAAAGACTTGCACAGTTAGATTTTTTATGATGCGATAAGCGCCGAGAAGGGTTAGTGCTTGGTTCTAGGGTGTGGGCATGTGGGGGAAGTGGTTTTGAAACTTATCCCAAGGGGGCTTGAGCCCTTATGTAAAAAACATGTATTTTTCATGAAAATTTTCAAGTTTTTCAAATGGATTTGGGGGTTTCGGTAAGGTTACAGAGTGAGTCTTTAACTTTGTAAAAGTCATTTTCATGAAGGGAAGAAGAGAAATCCTGAAAACAAAGGAGTTTTATAAAGAAAAAGGGGAGCAAATGAAGTCTATTTTTGAGTGAGAGAAGGGGGAACAATGATGGTTTCTCAGCAGTCTTTTCTCATGAAATCAACAGAATTTCTGAGTATATAATGGAAATAGTAAATGAAGATTTTGAGACAGGGGCATGAGGCCTTCAAGAATCTTCAAGACCCAACACTTTTTAGTAACAAAATTTGTTCTTTGAAGGCTCAAAAAATTCTTAGCCACCTTTTGATATAACAAATTTTATAGGTGGCTAACAGTGGCTCCACTTGGGGATGATGCCTTCTTGAAGGCATCAAGAACTTCAGACTTGCATTCTCTGGGAGGCTGACCCATTATGTTCTCTGGGAGGCTGACCTGTGCTTGATCCATTGGGCTACCCTTCCTTTGTTGGGATGATCTTCTCTGAAAACATATTAGTAGCAATGAAGGCAATGAACCTTCATCAATACAAACTTTCTACCTACCCAATCCTACTGATCTAGCATTTTTTCTTCATTAGAGTGCACTTGGATTGGAAAACTCTTTTCACAACATTTTATTCTTTTGAAAGCAGGAAATATAATCTATTTCTACTCCTTATTTCTCCATGGACTCGGATTAAACAGTTGAGCCCATATGATTCTCTACTTATTCTATCAATCTGTTAGGATTAAATAGTCTAACAGATTTTTTATTTTCTAAATTCTACAACAGAAAATTAAAAAGCATTCAAGTCAGGATTAAACAGTCTAACTTGATGCTGGTCTATGGCATAAAAACAAGATACACATAGACATTTATTTTGAAGAAAATTTAAAACAAAATGGAAGGTTTAAGATCTAAAAATTCAAAGCAGTTCCTGCATCCTCTTACAGCTCTGGTTTGGTTCTTGTTTGAGCTATTTCTTCCTTGTTTTCTGGTTCAGATTTTGAGCTAATTAGAACCTGATTTTTACATCTCTTGACTCAGAATTTGAAGCAGTTTTAAGTCATTTTCTTTTTGAAAACCTAGGTTCAGATTTTGATCTTGTTTGAACCTTTAATTTCTATACTAAACTATCTACTGATAAGCCAAGATTAAACAGTTTGGCAAATCGAATTCATTATCCTATCAGCAGAAAATTTAAAGCTAATTAGTCAAGTTTAGGTTGTTTGACTAACTAGAAGTGTGTTATTCAGGAGTGGAACTTGAGCTTACACACTTTCAGATTTGTTTCTTTTTTTGGTATGGGGCTATACCTTTCTTGTTTTTCACAATCTGCCCTCTTTTCTTTCTTTCTTTGTTTTTGTATTTTTTATTTTTCTAACTTTGAATGTAATGGTGGATGAAATATTTATAATGAAAAAGATAAAAAGGCTTCAAAACATAACATTGATCAAGAGAAGTAATGCTTAAGCATCCTGCCATTGAAAGGACCCCCAAACAATTCTGATCCATTCAACTCCTACAAGAAAAATGCATTGTTACCAACAACTGAGTGAATAGAGTAAGGGCCAAGCCATAAGTTGTCAAATTTTCCATGCTTGCCCTTTTCTTCCCTTCTTGAATCCCATTTTAAAACTTTATCCCCAATCTTGAAATTGCTGGCCTTTTTTCTTCTGTCAAAAAGCTTTTTAATGTTGTCATGTTTCTGCAATGCTTTGCTATACACCTCCTCTCTGGTTTGCTGAAGATGAATGGTCTAGTTTATTTTTCTAATCATGTCATTTTCTTCAGTTTGTAACTCTTGAATCAACATCATTACTGGTACACCAAGGATTTTTGGAAAAATTGCATCAGTACCATACACAAGTTGGAAAGGTGACATACCAATAGATTTCTTCAAACTCAATCTATCAGCCCAAAATTCATGAACCAGCTTTGTGTGCCAAGAATTTTTGTTATCCTCCAACAGTTTCTTGATTATGTTCACTAAAATTTTATTTTAGGATTCTGCAAGGCCATTACCCTAGGGGTAATAAGCCGTGGAATGCCCCAATGTTATCTAATATCTATGAAAGAACTCAACCATATTCTTTGATCCAAATTTTGTTGCATTATCAATGATAATATTGGTAGGACAACCAAATCTGGAGAGAATGTTAGTCTCCATGAATTTTATATTAACTGAATCATTGGACTGCCTACAAGGAATGGCTTGTATCCACTTAGTGAAATAGTCTATGGCAGTGAGAATCCATCTATGCTGGGCAGAAGATGGTGGATGTATTTCTCCTATAAAGTCAAGTCCCCACTGTTGAAAAGGGGCTTCAACAATGATGGGATGTAGAGGTAGGGGTAACAGTTTTCTTTTGCCTTCAAAAAGTTGACATTTATGGCAGGATATGATCATCTTATGCACATCATGGAAAAGAGTAGGCCAATAGAAACCAGCCCTCAAAATTTTGTTGGCTGCTGTCTTCCAGTACAAATGACCTCCACACTCTCTTTCATGGAACTGGTATTTAACCTTCTCTGCATCAAACTAAGGAAAACATTTAAGAAATACACCACTCGCATTTTTCCAATAAAGACATCTATCTATCATGCAATAGTTTACAACTTTTAACTTTAGGAACCTTGCCTTTGTTTTTGTCAAACCAAGAGGTGTATTTAATTTAAGCAAAACATAAATAATATCAGCATACCAAGGAGAATTCATAAAATGATCTTCAACTATAGGAGTTGAGAATTCTTCTTGGTCATTCAAAGCATTAATCATATTAATATCAAGAACTTCGAAATTTGATTTAGCCATTAATCTAGCTAGACCTTGGTCTTTGATGAGTTTAGTGGGTTTTATCTCTAAATCATACTTAAGGATAATAGCAATCCACTTACCTCTCTTATCATCTGGGTCCTGTGTTAGAATGTCTTTAACAACTGAGTTTGGTACGAAGGCAATGATGTGTGAGTGAAGGATGTACACCCTGAAGTCTTTCAAAGCTTTAACCAAAGAAAAAGCTTGCTTCTCCATAATGTTATACTTCAAAGGGGCATCCCTCAATGCCTTACTAAAGAATTCAATATGCTTCTCTTGTCCTTGTGGATTTTTCTGCAAAAGGACAACAGCTATGGTATTCTCTGATGTAAATGAAAAAATATAAAAATCTTTTGAAAAATCAAGACTTATAAGAAATGATGTTTTGATTAACGCTTGTTTCACCAATTCAAAGGACTTCTTTTCTTCCAAGGTCCATTTTACCCCTTGCTCCTTCTTTAACATGTTTGTGATATTCCTAAGGAGCTCAGCCAAGTTGGGGATGAACCTTTTCAAAAAGTTAATCTTCCCGATGAAAGACTGCAACTCTTTGATGTTTTTAGGATGAGAGATTTGCAATATGGCCTCAATCCTCTTTGGATCTATCTTTATACCCTCTTCTGAAATAATGTGTCCAAGAAGTTTACCTTCTTAGAGACAAAAAAGTGTTTTCTTAGGGTTTAAAGATATCCCAAAATTTCTGCATTTCTCGAAAACCTTTCTTAAATGTTCTAAGTGCTATTCATCTGTTTTTGAAAACACATTAACATCATCAAGATAGATAATGATGAAGAAGCCCAGATCCTCCGAGAATGCTATTTCCATGGCTCTTTGAAAAGCTGCTCCAGCATTCATTAGACCGAAATGCATTTTAACATACATGAAAGTGCCCCATGGTGTAGTAAAGGTTGTCTTTAATTGATCAGCAGGGTGAACTAAGATCTGATTGTACCCTGAATAGCCATCAAGAAAAGAAATTCTTTTAGACCCTACCACCCTTTATAAGATATGATCCATCTTGGGTAAAGGGTAGTTTTCTTTTAATGAAGCTTTGTTTAAGTCTCTAAAGTCTATGAAAAGCCTGATCTCTCAAGTTTTCTTCCTAACAGACACCAGATTAGGCACCCACTCAGAATATCTAATAGGGACAATAATACCAGCATCATATATTTTCATGATCTCCTTCTGAACCAATGGTAACTGGACAGGGTTTATTCTGCGCGGTTTTTGTTTGAATGGTTTTTGGTTTTCTTTGAGGGGAATTTTGTGCTGTATTATTTCAATGTCATAGGACTTAAGATCCTTGTAAATCCACACAAAAACATCAGAAAATTCTTTAAACAACTCGATGTATTTAATTTTAATGTGAGTTGGTAAAGTATTAGACAGTTTAATCATCATAGGTTTAAGTTCACTGCCTATATTGCACTCTTCCACTTCAGTCTCTATAGGTTTCAGTTTTGGTTTATTTTCCACATCGTTAAAATCGAACAACTCTTCTAAAGGGGCCAGACCCTTAGGAAAACTTTCATCTTTAGAGTGCAAAGTTTCTAACTCCTCTGTTTCTAACTCTGCATTCACTTCTGTTTTGTTTATAAGTTTTCTTGTCAGAAAATTAATATTGACAAGATCAGGAGACGGCTCTTCTTCGCTAAGAAATTTTTCTTCACCGCAGTTTGTATCATAGTCCGAGTTCGAACTGTGTAGTTCGAATTCATTTCTGAATTGCATGAAGTCTTCTATTTGTTTATCTCCATCGAACACCTGCCAATATTTTTCATTATCAGGAACAGCTGCTCTAAATTTTATCTGAGTTGTACAGTCTTTGGTTTCATATGGCGTTAAGCATGTTTTGGCTGCGTAGGCTAAGCTGTGGGCTGCAATATTTCTTTTTCTTGGGACAAAAATTAATTTGGACTCCTTGAAATTTTTTAAAAGGTCCACAACATCGTTTCGATAGGCCCTAAGTCTGGGATGATGAGTGTTATACTCCCCATTGACTTGCCTTACGATTAACTCTGAATCTCTGTGAACTTTAATTCTCTTGGCTCCTAAAGTTTTCAACAAATGTAAGCCTAAAAGCAGGGATTCGTATTTGGCTATGTTGTTTGAACACTGAAAGTTTAATTTACAGGAAACACATTCTATGTGGTTGTTTTTAGTGTTGCAAATCCAGACACCTGCACCAGCGCTAGTTCTAGTGCATGACCTGTCAAAGTACATACTCCACAGAGGAATATTTTCAGTTTCGTATGTTTGGTGAATGTCCTGTTCAACTACCGTGCTCTCTGATTTTTCATGATTAGCGGCACTCAAGTTAATTTTTTTTGACTCTTCAGGTTTTTCATTAAGTAGAGGACCATTTTCTTGAGTGTCAAGGTTAAAAAGAAAAGGACACATGACTTGTAATTCAAGACCCATATTTGGTTTGCTGTTGTTTAAAATTTCAGCAAACTGTCGTGACAGCTCTGTGGTTTTTACCTCCTCCTCTCTATCAGCCATTAACTCTGTTAAAGTTACTTGTTCATCTAATGTTTCTTCACTAAAGAGGATAAATGAATCAAGGCCTGTGTTTACAGAGTATAAAGGGGAGTTTTGTGGTCTGTCTTGACTTGTCACTGTGTATTGCATATGGGACTCCCTGTAGAGTCTTCTATTTTGATTGAAAATAGGGATAGTCGCATAGGTCGTGTCCATTTGCATAGTCCCTTGTAACTTAGCCCCCCAATATCTTGATAGTAACATTCCATACTTTGGGGGCACATCAGCCACGACAATATCCATGAATGAACATTTGGCTAGAATTTGGGCTAAGTTAACACAGAGGTCTTTGATTAATCCTAAACATTTTACTCTACTGGACTCAAAGGAGTAAAGGCCTTTGTAAGGTCTGGTGATTTCTAGACCAACGCTCTCCATTACAGCTTTTGGCATTAAATTATGAGAAGCCCCGGAATCGTGCATAGAATTGTGCAAAAAAATTTCATGAATGTTTAAACTCACATAAAAGGGAGGAATAGGTCCCTCTTGATATCTACCTTCAATATTTGGACCGAAAATAAGCTTTGGCTGGTCATCATTAAGATTAACAGTATCATTGTTCTCTTCTATATTTAAAGCCTTCAAAATTTGGGTTCTATATACATGTTGGGCAGCTAACTCAGTCAAGGGAACATAGATTTTGATCTTTGAAATTTCCTGCTCCAGGATGAAAGGAATTTGGCTCTTTACAATGTTGGTTTCAGCCTTATTAGTTGTCATTCTATCAGGAATATCAGCTTGCTGATTTGTTCTATTTACACTTGAAAAAACTGTTTTCACAGGAGTACTAGCTGAAGTGTTAGTACTACTAAGGTCTGCACTCTGTTTTTCATTGTTTTGAGTGCCCTTTTCTTTTCCATTATCAGAATTTACAACCACTTTTTTATCCTTTTGTTTGACAACTCTAGGCTTGGTAGTAGTGTTGTTTTGTGAAGATTTGTCAGAGGTTTTTTTGTTGGGGGTTTGTTGACTGGTTTTGCTTCTAAGGTCGTATTCTTTTTGAGACTCTATGATGAAAATTTCCAGGTCTTGATAATAATTTTCATCATCATCTCTTTTGTCATCATAAGGTGTGTATAGACCTTGTTTTCTAACATAATGAATTTCAAAGTCATCATGGTCTATCCGCAGCATGTTGATATCATCCTCCTCTATTATTTCATCTATTTCCTCAACCTCACTTACATAGTTTTGATGAAAGGGAGGAGTGATCTGCTGATCATCTTCCCTAGGTTTGTTCGAAGGTTGGTTCCTCCTAAAATTCTGATTTTGGTTCTAGTTTCTATTTTGAGGAGCAGTTTGGTTTTGAATTGCTTGTGCTCTCTTAATTATGCTCATATCTTTCATCATTTCTTCCATCATTCTCTCCATATTTGAGTTGGAATTAGAAGGTGTGTTTTCCTCTCTAAAAGATACTCTATTTTCATTTTTCATTCTTTCTTTCTTCTCCATTAAGTTGACTTCCACAGAAAGAGCACCCTTTTGCATATCTTTAAGAGTTGCAAAATATCTCTCTCTCAGTTGATAGGTCAAGTCAGAGTCAAACCCTTCAGCAAAATTGTTTAAAGCTGAGCCCTGTGGAGGTTTTAGTTCTGGGGAAAGTGCATTATACACACTATTGAATCTAGTGCAATAATCTTGCACACTTTCCCCAGTGTTTCTATGGAGGTTCTTGTAATCAGAAAGGACTTGAAGAGGGTTTTTATTTACTTCCCATTTGTTTAAGAATGTTTGATGGAAGGCTTGGAGATCATTAATACTATGGGGGGCTAGGCCTTTGAACCATTTTCTTGCTTCTCCCCCTAAGCTTTGAGAAAATAACCTAAGCTTGACAGAATCATCATCAATTTCATTTCTGTCAAAGTATTCATTCATCTTATCCACATGTTGTGATGCAGTTGTAGCATGGCTAGCATCATATAATGGAATTTTGGACTGATAGTCCTGTGGAATATTGACTAGTGGTGCAGGAAGGACTAGGGGAGCATACCATGCTGCCATGATATGTGGTGGGGGTGGATTCACAAGGAGTGGAGTAACAACAGGAAAAGTGGGCTAAAGTGGAGTGGCTTGAACAATGGATGTAGGGTGAGCAGAAGTGGATGGACTAGGAATAGACTGTTGAGCTGATCTTGGATGAGAGACACCTAAGTTGTGAAGGAAATGTAAATCAGGAGGTGTTGTTTCTCTACTACCAAGAGGTTCACTTGTTTCAGGAGATGATAGTGAAGACTCAAAATCTAACTGATCTAAATCACCAAGAGACCTAGTTCTAAATGGATTTACTAAGTCAACTTGAGATTGTTGTAGAACTGAAATATTTTCAGGAACTGAATTAGCTCTCCAGGGTGATCTGAAAACAGTTGATAATTTAATCTTAGGAGACTTCCTAAGGATACTTTCCGGGTTATCAACTATCTCAGGTGGATCAGGGTCAGGCTAGGCTCTAGTGTGAATCTTTTTAGGAGCCACAATGCTATGTTTTTCAGACCCAAATAAAACAAGAAAAGTTCAACCAGGTATGACAATATTTAAAAGGTTAACTAATATGTTTACATAATTTTAATCCTACAGTATTTTGACTGAGTTTGAAAGATATTATAATGATAAGGGTTCTTCCCAGTGGAGTCTTAAGGTCTATTCAGGATTGTGGAGTCGCCAAGTGGAATTTTTTAGCTCCTTTCAAAGGTAAAAGGTTTTACGGTCCACCACCATGTTTATTGAATACCAATCTGAAATATTTTAGGTTTTTCTGAGTTATTTTTCAGTTGTATGGTTTTTAAGAATATCCTAACTCTGCTTCAAAACTTAGCTACGATTACGAAACAAAGATAGTCTACTCTTATGGCTAAGCCAACTGATTTTTCAAGGTTTAGATAAAAACTTAAGGGAATCCTAGGGTCTACCTAGTTTGTCATTGTTTCAAACAAGTTTTACCATGATTACCCTTCTTTGGTAGTGCTTGAAAAGGCTGCTTCTTACTCACAAAGTTTTATAAAAATGAAAATGATTCTGGGTTCGATTCCCCAGCAGAGTCGCCAGAAATGTTAGGAATTAGTAATCAGCAAGATTGGCAAAGTCTGATCATAGAAACAACATTGTTTCAACCAACTTTGGGATTCTAGGACCTAGCCCTCCTGAATCCAGAGAGGGATCTCTCCAATAAGTGCAAAGATGGATTTGTCTTTGAAGTTTGAGGCAATAATATTAGGCTAGTTATGAAGGCCAAGGGTTTGTTTTGTTTTTGGATGATTGAGCATGAATATTGTTTGAGCTGGAAAGTCCTGAATGTAAAGAGTTTCAAAGGTGAGAAGTTGCAAGAAATCAGAGTAAACTTCGGCCAAAAAGATAGCTAATTGCAGGTTTTAGTCCATTGGGCTATGGAGTCATAATAGGGTTTAATTGGAACAGCAAGAGGCAAGAGTGGTCCATGGGGTAAGTCATCTATGTCTAAAGATCTATTTGAAGTTTGATTTATGGAATGAAATGATACAAAAAGAAAGGAAATTAAACAGATGCAGAACAAAGAGTAGCCCAGGATCTGATAAGTACTTTTAAACTAGTCATCCTTTGACAAACACTTAAGAAGAACATAAAAGAAAACTAGGATCTGGTAAGTACTTTTAAACTAGCCAGCCTTTGATACACTTTCAATAGAAAACATCTTAAAACAAAGGGAAACTTGAAGGAAATTGTTGGAGTAGAAACTAGCAGGCCAGGCTCACCACAAATCCTCTCCTAGCTCTGCTTTACTTGTTTACTTTCAAGACCAACACAAAGGTAACACATAATGGCCTAAGATCTGGTAAGTACTTTGAAACTAGCCAGCTTTTAACACATTCCAAGGGAAGCATTCAGACAGTCTTTGGGGACAAAACTAGGACCAGGGCACACCATATCTTCCATAGTCATCTCTACTTAACTAATACCGATCATAAAATTCAAGAATAATATTCAGCTAAGGAGATAAGACGAGGGAATGCCAACATTACTATGCTTAAACTGAATTAAATCATTCCTAAATAACACAGAATGGAAGAAAACATATATATAAAGATTTTCATTCAGAGAAGGTTACTGTTGTACAGTAGATCCTAACTCTATGCACGTTGTTCTTTATAAGATATTATGAAACACAGTGAAAACGGAAACAAAATAACAATTTACAATTAGAGAAACATCACCGTCAACATAGACTAGGATCCCATAAATCAGCTTGTATTGATGCTCCAAACCAGTTACAACTTTAAGTCCAATGCTTTAGATCAGCAATCATCTACTCATCTCAGCCTAAATTATCTATTACAAGCAGAGCTCCAAGAGCCAGTGAACAATATTTACAGTCAGAAGTTTAATCTTAAATGTATTTCAAAGTTCTACAACCAACAGTTTCTCATCTTTTACAAGCGTATTTATAGAAGGATGAGGAGGTGAGATCTGATAAAATATCTCTCAGGACAATTAATACAGCTTCAAGACTTCTCGGCCTTTGAGGGGCTCAATGGAGAAGTTCACAGGTGGATTTCTGTATTAACTGTTTTACAATTATAAATTAAACTCGGTGGGAGATTTTGTTTGATTTAGAGGCTCTACGTAATGTTTGGAGTAACTCTGTAGATATTTCTGCATTTATTTCCTTGCAAAAGTAAGTCCCTAGCTGCACTGAGGCAAAGTATCAGATTTCAAACAATAACTTTGGCCTCTGTTTTAAATGCTTTAGGGCACAGGTGGCATTTATGGTAGCTAAGGAATCAATTCGCCTCAAATGTGGCGGTGGAGGCCCGCCTGCCTTTAAAACACTTATGATTTCTTTAATTGTGTTTTAATTCTGGGAATTAGGCTTTTGAGAATCATTCTTAGCCGTAATTCCCAAACCTTTCTTTAGTCCTCTGTTCTGCTGCGCTCTGTTCTTCAACACTGATACTCTTTTAACTGTGTCTTAATAAAATAGTGTATTGTAGATGTGCAAGGCTGCGCTCGGCTTTAAAGGCATCAATGCCCATGAAGCATTGATAAAACATTGAATCAGAACCTTGCGAATAGTCTCCATTGATAATTCAAAGGCACGGGAAATGTCTTTCCCGGCCTTCGGCATTTCTTTTGAAAAAATGGAAAAACCATTAATCCCTGCAAAAATACAAAAAATATTTAGAAAATCCTGCGTTTTTAGGTTTAATTGCTTCAAAAGGCAGGGAAGGAGCGTAGTCGTTGGATGAAAGCATCCAACGTCGGATATTTATTTAAGAGGAGGTTAAAGAAGAGCAGGGAAATGAACAAGTCAGAGTGATTTTGGACCATCCGATTTGGACATGTGGACAGTCCGGATCCAATCGGAGGATCACAATCAGGGGAGCACAATCAGGGGTGGCGAGAAAATGCACCGATTGAAAGTTGCGATGCGATGTAGCACAGACCGTCGATCTAAAGATTAGATCAATGGTGGAGAATAAATCGGGAGAAAGGCCGATGGGGGGAGGAATATAACGCAGTAATGAAGAATTGTGATGTGAGTTTGCGCGGGCCGTTGATCTGAGGATCAGATCAACGGTGGAAAATGAATCGAGGTATGGCCGATTGGCGGGAGAAAACAAGTGTATGCGATGGAAAAATGCGATGTGATGGAGTGCTAGCTGTTTGATCGGCTTACGATCAACGGTGGGGATTTATTTTAGAACGAACCGGCAGAAAAACCCTTAGGATATATGAAAACTCAAAAATTTGAAATAAAACAAAGGTTTTATGCTTCGGGGGTGGAAAATATGTGTAAAGTGGATAGGCACCCGACTGCGGGGCCTTTAGTTATATGGAACGCAATGGGCCCGGGGCTTACACATCAAAGGCCAATCGCAATCGGAGCTTCGGGCCCAGTCTTTTTAATCTAACCATCTGGAAATTTGCGATGCGATTCAGCGCTTCGGGACTTCAACACTTGGTCCCAGGGGAAAGTCATATGAAATAAAACGGTGGGGTGGAAGTTTATATGTATAAGCCCTAGTCGCATCGAAAAGTATGATACGGCCTTTTCAATCAGCCCATTGTATTTCCCCGATGCAATTGCACGATCGGGTCTTTTTGATCTACCCATTTATATTTAACACATGACTTTCGCTCTTTAGACCAAACTTTGGATAAATGGGTTTTTTGTATTTACAAAGGAAAAAACAGATCGGGAATGGATTTTCATAAGGTTTTAAGAGCTGAAGGTGGGCCCACGGGTTATACGAAAAAAATAATATGATCGGGGGTTTTCAAAGCACGGGCTAATCGCATCAGAACTTTTGATGCGGTCTTTTCGATCAACCCATTTGTATTTCTTTGATGTGATTGCGCGATCGAGTGTTTTCAATCTACCCATTTTTTATATTTAACACGTGATTCTAACTTTTTAGACCAAAACTTTGGATAGACGGGTTTTTTGGTTTTACAAAGGAAAATACCACCAGGGAAAAAATTATTACACGATTTTAAGTGCCGAAGGCGGGCCCACGGGTTATATGGAAATGATAATACGATCAAGGTTTTATAAGGATGGACTAATCACATTGGAATTTTTCAAAGATGGCAAAGACTTGCACAGTTAGATTTTTTATGATGCGATAAGCACCGAAAAGGGTTAGTGATTGGTTCTAGGGTGTGGGCATGTGGGGGAAGTGGTTTTGAAACTTATCCCAAGGGGGTTTGAGCCCTTATGTAAAAAACATGTATTTTTCATGAAAATTTTCAAGTTTTTCAAATGGATTTGGGGGTTTCAGTAAGGTTACAGAGTGATTCTTTAACTTTGTAAAAGTCATTTTCATGAAGGGAAGAAGAGAAATCCTGAAAACAAAGGAGTTTTATGAAGAAAAAGGGGAGCAAATGAAGTCTAGTTTTGAGTGAGAGAAGGGGGAACAATGATGGTTTCTCAGCAGTCTTTTCTCATGAAATCAGTAGAATTTCTGAGTATATAATGGAAATAGTAAATGAAGATTTTGAGACAGAGGCATGAGGCCTTCAAGAGTCTTCAAGAGCCAACACTTTTTAGTAATAAAATTTGTTCTTTGAAGGCTCAAAAAAGTCTTAGCCACCTTTTGCTATAACAAATTTTATAGGTGGCTGTTGAGCCTCAAGATTGTGCTTTCTTTCATCTTACTTTACCTCATTTTCCTTTGTCCATTGTTATCCCAGACCCAATTGATCAATGAATTTAGTTAAAATTACTTTTAGAATGATTAACATGATTGACTTGCTAAGTTTTGTGATTTTTGTCATTGTAATGCATTTTGACCGGAACTAGCTGCAGAATGCAGACATTCCGTAGCTAACTGGAAATTCTGCAGTTGTCTTCACGTTTGGGTATGTTCCAGGTGGCCTCTCAAGCAAAACCGCATATGGGTATATTCCACGTCATGTCTACATTGTTCGTTGCTCACCATGAAGGAAGAAATGAATTCTGGATATGGTTTTGGTACGTGGGAACACATTTAAGAAGGCAAACTTCTAATAGGATTGTCTTAGTCCAGATGTCCTTTTCCTTTTTACGCAGCCACTTCAAGAGTCCTAATGTGATTTCGATAAGGAAATACAATGATCCTGGAATTGTTGCAAGTCTTGTTATGTAAATTTGTTATAAAAACACTTGGGAAACCGAGAGCTAGGCTAGATTTTTTTCCAGATTTTTCTTATATTTTGTGCTACATTTCTAAAGACGCAGATTGCTCTGTTCAAGTTATTTCACCTTTAATGAAGAAGACAATATTGTTTTGAAAGCATTGATTTGATTTGGAGTTAGATTCCGTCTGGTGGTAGAGGGCCCCTGCCTCCTGCACAGTTTTACTTGCGTAATTTAGATAAGTATCTTAGCTGCCTTTACGTTTTTGAAGTTCGAATTCATAGTTGTTTTCATTAGCCACTATAGTTATACCTGTTCTAAGAACTCTTCCAAAAGAATAAGCTCTTCCAACAGATCATGATAATGAATGGGAAATGGCTATAGTGTTGTAGGATTTAATTATGATTTCTTTTGTTCACTATCACAGTTACACTTATTCTAAACACTCTTCCAAAAGAAGAAACTCTTCCAAAAAATCCTTATGATGTCTAAGGCATGATTTTGATAATGAATGTTTCAGTTGTTTTGTTTTCACTAAGTAACATGGCTGACCTTGCTCTTAAAACGCTCTTCCAAAATATCATAATGATGGGTATGAGATAGTTGTGTTATCTTAGTTTTTAAATTGCTTTCAGTCTTTATGTTTGCATTTGCACTGAATTGTATAGTCAAGATTGTTCTAAGAAACTCTTCCAAAATACCAATCATGATGGAAAAACAGACTGTATAATTCCATAGAATAAATGCATGATAGCTTAGTTAGGATACTCCGGAGTCTAATTGCATTTAACTCATGCTCTATTATTTTGTTTTGAGTTTGATAATGACTCGTTAGTTCAGCACTGTTTTAAACTAGTTACATCTTAAGTTCAGTTTTAGCTTAACTCATTGCATTTGCACTCCACATTTAGTTGTCATCCACTGCATATTAGATTACTTCAGTTGTTAAGTTTAACAAAACAGCCTTCATTATTTACAAACCTCTTCTTGTTCCAAATCTATAATTAATTCATAAACATAGGAATAGAAGACAGTATCATTTCAAGGCCTGAGGTACTTTTTCAACTTCTTTACTACTTCATAAACAGAGCCTTTCCTCAAAAGACTACTTTAAAAAGAAATCTATAACTCTTGGGCGAGGTTTAGTGATGATTAACTAAGTTGCAGAATATAGTTAGGAACTAGTCTTAGAGTAGAGATCTTATGATGGTATCAATGTTTTCCTCCGAATATGCTTCAACAAATCTCTAATCATGGATAAAATATTGCATCATTATAAGCTAGTTGTTTAATTTTTTAGATTAGGATAATTTGCATACTTAGCTTAGGAGAATTTGCATACTTATTTGACCATTTCTTAATCTCTTTCAAAATACCTTTGACAAAAGAATTGGACAAGTTAGATTTATGTTTTGATTCATTTTCTAGAAGTCATTATCAAGCTTTGTTTCTGCTTAGTCATAGTTTAGATTTGATTCTGTTTCAATATTTATAATTGCATTTGTCATTTGTCATCAACCAATTAGGCTTCACTCTGTTTTCAATCATTAGTTTCTTTCCACTAGCTTTTCAGTCATAAAACTATCAAAAGACCCAAAACATCATAAATCATCACAAAAGACCTAAAAAATCATAAAACA
Organism: Pinus albicaulis; assembly: GCA_034641835.2. NCBI lineage: Eukaryota > Viridiplantae > Streptophyta > Pinopsida > Pinales > Pinaceae > Pinus > Pinus albicaulis. The sequence goes on along the minus strand of CM076571.1, from coordinate 454,288,068 downwards.
CTAAACACAACGCATTAAGAGACAAACACCTAGGCGCATATGGTGCACTTCACTTCAGCAGTTTACCAACCCTGGTTGACAATTAAATGAACTCAATTTAGGAGACTAGGTTGAGACAAAACATTTTGGCACTGTTGCCGGGGAAGTGAAAACTAGGTAGCCTTTGTTTATTAGCATCCAAAAACAATTACATGCGTAGGGAGAGAGATTCAAGGGGAAGATTTATAAGCAGCAGAAGCAGAATTTTGATTTCTAGAACACCACTTGTTTCATCTAGATCCAGAGCTAGTACACCTTCAACTCAGACCCACATTCCATCCTTTACTGATCCTGGACTTCTAGAAGATATAAGATCAAATATTCCATTAGAGAAACCTTCCACTTCATCCACTGAACCTGTCATAGAAGAAGATTTAAAAACTCCTGTTAGGGACACAAACCTTTCCACTTCCACAGGAGAGTCAACCATGGCAGAAGAAGGAGGAGGAGGAGTCTTTAATGGAGAACACACACTATTTGGGGGTAGAGGTAGAGGTAGAGGAGAAGGAGGTAGAGGTGCAGATGGAAGAAGAGGTAGAATAGGAAGCTCTTTTGGGTTCCCTATAATTGATGAAGAAACCAATACAACCATGAAAACATTTCACCCTCTGTCCTTCCAAACTTCTATGGACTTAAAACTGAAGATCCTGAAACCTTCTTATTTGAATTTGAAGTGTTGTGTAGAACTTATGACTACTTACAAGATGCTCAAAAACTGAAATTATTCCCTTCAACCTTGAAAGGAGCAGCATTGAAGTGGTTTATGAGTTTGATCAACAGTTCTATTAGGACATGGGAAGACATGAAACAAGCATTTCTAGAGAGATACTTGGATTATTGTATGCCGGTTAATCATAAGGAAGAAGTGTTCAAAATGTTACAAAAAGAAGATGAAAACTTAGAAGATTTGTTGGAAAGATTTAAATACAACATAAAAAGGGCACAAATGGAAAACCTAGATCAAGACACTTTAAAAGCTCTTTTGTTGAAAACAATTAGGGATGAATGGTTGGATATCCTTAACATGATGGGAAAGGGGGATATATCACAACTCACATTACCTGAAATATCTGAGTTATGTATCAACCTTTCAAGAGGGAAATCTAAAACTGTCAAAGGTCCAAGAGATCCTGCTCTTGCAAGGGCAAGTAAGTCTGCTTCTGGGACAATAAGTAGATCAGAAATAGGACACATGCTTGATGATTTTAAATCTGACATCTTAGGGAGTCTTAGTGAACAAATAGACACCCTTAAGATACAAAACAAGCAAAAGGCTGAATCTGATGCCTTGGAAATATTTTGTCCCAAATGTAGAAAGAAACATGCCTTGAGAGAGTGTCCTTTGGATGTAAAAGTTGTAGAAACCTGTGTCATTTGTTCTGAAAAACATGAAACCAGGAATTTTCCTTCTCTTCCTGGTCTCAAGGCTGTTTTTCAGGAGGAAACTCCTACAGATTCCACAGAGTCTCTCAATTTTGTATCTAGAAGGCCTTGGCAGGGACCTCAAATACAAGGATTCCATGATCAAATGTATAATCAACCTCCACCTTGGAATTCTTGGCAGCAACCTTGGCCCCAATTTCAAAATCAATCTCAATCTTGGGCACAAGGAACACAAAGTCCCTATGGAAGATACTCTCCATACTATCAGTATCCACCATCCTATCCACCATACCCACATTTTTATCCTCAAAATGCTCAACAAAATTTTCCTCAAAATTTTCAACAAAATCCTCAACAACATCATCAAAACCAACCACATCAAAATCAACCACTCCCATTACCATTTCCCCAAAAATCAAATCAATTGCCTGCTCAACCCATACCAAACCCCAATAATAAAAATCCTCAGAATACATACATGATAGAAGGCCAACGGTTTCCAACTTACTTAATTACTCCTCTAGACCTTAATGATGTTCAACTTAGGTCTGGAAGAATACTTGAAAAGAGGAAACCTTCTGTGATTATACAAGAACAAGATAACTCTGAGGAAGACTCTCTACGGGTGAATAAAATTCTTGAGGAAGACACATCCTTTCAAGACCCAAACACTGAAAAATCCAAGCAAAAAGATCCAATAAATTCAACTCATGTATTAGAGCAACCATCTACATCTACTTCTATACCTCCCTTTCCGGAAAGACTACAAATTGATAGAGGTGTAGAAAAACAAATCATGGTGCCTAATTATGATTTCCTAGATGAGATGAGAAATGTTTGCATTAAAATTCCATTATTACAAGCCATCAAGGAAATTCAAATTTTAGCCAAAACAATAAAGGAGTTGAGTATGAAGAAAACAAGAAAAAGAATAAGAGAAACAAAGAAAATTCAACTGGCAGGACAAATAGCAGACATTATGATGGGCAAGATTTCTATTCCAAAGTATCTTGACCCAGGAAATCCAGTTGTCAAAGTTCACATCAATGGAATTGAAATCCAAAACACACTCATTGATTTAGGAGCAGCAATCAATATCATGAGTAGACAAATCATGGATAAACTGAAACTTCCTAATCTTCTCTTTACACCCACACTATTACAATTAGCAGACAGATCTGTGATCAAACCAAATGGGGTAATAGAAGACATTCCAATGTCCCTAGATTCTTGGGAGTACCCTGTGGATTTCATGATCGTAACTCCTAAGAATAATCTAGGAGGCCATCCTGTTATATTAGGAAGACCTTGGTTGGCTACAGCTGATGCTTTTATTAGTTGTAGATATGGTGATATGTATATCTCTGATGGTAGTTCAACTAAGAAATTCACTTTATATCCTCCAGCTAGGACAATTACAGATCTAGATGACACTCAATGGATAGAGGATGAAGAATATTTACAACCTCTCTTCACAATTTCAGAAATTAGTGAAGATAATCAAATTCTGAATACTCTAGAAAATTTTGAATCCTCTTCAGAACACAAACATGAATCATTTCAAGAGGGATCCAATATTGAGTTTTTGTCATCAAGGAAGATGTCTCTTCATTCTATGGACAAATTTGGCAGCTCTACAAGTGAGATTTTTCCAGGCAAAACTTTGAACATAAATAAGAACCTAGAAAAATCTCAACAAGAAGAGTTAGTCAAAGTATTACAGAGACATTCTTCTACATATGCATGGGAATACAATGACATGAAAGGGATAAGCCCCAAGACTTGCACTCATCACATCTATATAGAGGAAAATTTCAAACCAATCAGACAACCTCAAAGACGGATGAATCCAAATCTTAGGGAGATTTTTAAAGAAGAATTGCAAAAATTGTTAAATGTCAATTTCATCTATCCCATTTCAGATAGTCAGTGGGTTTCTCCTTTGGTAATTGTGCCAAAGAAAAATGGAAAATGGAGGGTATGTGTTGACTACCGAGAACTAAACAAAGCTACTCTTAAAGACCATTTTCCTTTACCTTTCATAGATCAAGTGTTAGATACATTAGCTAGCAAAAAGTACTTCTCATTCTTAGATGGGTTTAGTGGTTACAACCAAATCCAATTAGCACTTGAAGATCAAGACAAAACCACATTTACCTGTCCTTGGGGTACCTATGCTTACTGAGTATTTCCATTTGGATTATGCAATGCACCTGCAACATTCCAAAGGGCAGTATTAGGAATTTTTTCAGATCTAATACATGATTGTGTAGAAGTATACATGGATGATTTCACAGTTTATGGAAATACATTTGAAGAAGCTTTAGAAAACTTGGAAAAAGTTTTAAAGAGATGTCAAGAAGAAAATCTTTCACTTAGTCATGAAAAATGTTTTATGATGTTTACTGAAGGTATTGTTTTAGGGCATCACATTTTAGGGGATGGGATTAGAGTTGATGAGTCAAAAGTTGAAGTCATCTCTAACTTATCTATTCCAAGTTGTCAAAGAGATGTTAGAAGTTTTCTACGATTTACAGGATATTATCGGAGATTTATAAAAAACTTCACCAAAATAGCATCTCCACTCTTCAAATTACTCACCAAAGATTGTGAATTCAAATGGACTTCTAATTTCTAGTTAGCTTTTGAAACCCTAAAAACCAAAATTTCTGAAGCACCTATATTAAGGGGACCTAACTGGAAGTTACCTTTTCATATCTCGACAGATGCTTCCGATACAGCTCTAGGAGCAGTATTGGGACAAAAAGATTTGATTCCATATGCCATCTATTATACTAGTAAAAATTTGACTCATGCAGAGTTAAACTATACTGTAACTGAAAAAGAGTTCTTAGCTGTTGTTCATGCCATAAATAAATTTAGACACTATATAACAGGCTATGAAACTTTTGTTCACACTGATCATTCTGCAATTAGATACTTAATGAACAAATCAATTACTAATGGCAGAGTCATAAGATGGTTATTTCTCTTACAAGAATTCAACATTACCATTCTAGATAGGCCTGGAAAACAAAACACAATATCTGATTTCCTATATAGACTCCAAAATATCAAAGATGACACTTCGGTTGAAGATCAATTTCCTGATGAATATCTTTTTGCAATTTCTACTCACACTCCATGGTTTGCTGATATTGCTAATTATTTAGTTTCAGGAAAATTTCCTTCAATAATGAATGCAAGGGATAAAAGAAAAATCATTCATGATAGTGCAAAATATTCATGGGTTGCTAATGAGTTGTACAAGACAGGTCCAAATTTAATCATTAGAAGGTGTGTTCGTGAAGATGAGATGCCTGAGATTCTCAAAGCATGTCATGATGAACCTTGTGGCGGACACTTTGTTGATAAGAGGACAGCCTATAAGATCCTTAATTTAGGATATTATTGGCCATCCTTGTTTAAAGATGCTAAAGATTATGTCAAAAGGTGTGACAGTTCCCAAAGAGTAGGGAAACCTTCTCCTTTAGGTGAAATGCCATTACAACCTCAGGTACATATTGAACCTTTTGAAAAATGGGCTTTGGATTTTGTAGGACCTATTAGTCCTCCATCAAGACAAAAGAGGTATATATTAGTTTGCACTGATTATGTTACTGAATGGGTAGAAGCCAAGCCATTGCTTGTTGCTAATGAAGCATCTGTAGTTACTTTTCTTTTTGAGGATATTTTTACTCGTTTTGGTGTCCCAAGGGAAATTGTTACAGATCAAGGAGCTCAATTTACATCAAGGCTAGTGGAGCAAATGATGGAGAGGTACAGAATCAGGCATAGAAAATCTACTCCCTATCATCCACAAGAAAATGGTCAAGTGGAGTCGACCAATAAAGTTATTGAAGGGATCCTAACAAAGACTGTCCATTTACATAGAAAATATTGGGTGGATAGGCTTCCTGAAGCCTTATGGGCCTATAGAACTACATGGAGAAACACAACAGGCCATACTCCTTATGAACTTGTTTATGGAAAGCAAGTTTTGTTTCCCATAGAGTTCCAGATTCAAACTTTCAAAATGGCAGTTCAGCTAGGACTTGATTTAACGGAGGCACAAAAGCATAGATTGGAGCAAATCAATGAATTGGATGAGATCAGACAAGATGCAGTTCAGAAAAAAAGTCTAGTCCAACAGCAAAGGGCTAGATGGCATGACAAATACATCAAAGAGAAGAAATTCAAAGAAGGTGACTGGGCTCTCTTGTTTGATTCAAAATTCAAGGATTTTCAAGGTAAATTTCAGACACATTGGCTTGGGCCATATGAAATTGTTGAAATTTTTGATAATGGAGCAGTAAAAATCAAAACTATAGATGAAGAAGAGGTCACTTTTCTTGTGAATGGTCATAGATTGAAGCTATATCACAAACCACTCTCAAGAGAAGAATTTGTCAAGAAGTTCCAAGAAAGCCGTGATGTGAAGTTAATGAAGAAGAATCTCTCTTCTTCATCAACTTGATTAAATTTTCTGAAGCATTTCTCTTTTTGAAAAAACAAAAAAATCAGAGTGAAAAGATAGGGTGAAAATCAGAGTCTCTCTGACACTCTAACTTTTCCATTTTTTTTTTTTTGCAAGCAGCTGTTACAAAATCATAAGTTCAGATCCATAGTGCTTATGATCCATCTCATCTCATTTCACTCCATTCACTTATCCATCCATATTCCATTTCATTTATTCATTCATACTTCACTTCATTCCATATTTCATTCATCTCATTCCATACTACATCCACCTCATTCTCATGTCAAAATTTAAAGTTTGAAGTCTTGCTGCAAATGAATAACAAATGTCATGGATTGCAGGGCAGTTCTTATATTCTTCCACTCCATTTCATAAACTGAATCCATTCCATTTCATCATCCACTTCATACATATCATAACTCATCATTCATCTTCATTCATGCCATATAACATTTCACTTATGTCCCAAACCACTCCATTCCATGATTAAAATGCTCTACAAGTACATTCTGCAGCTTAACAACATTCTGTAGCTGATCAGACTTTCCGCAGCCAAACAATCATTCCGCAGCTACAAATCCTGAAGGCACTAATCAGCAGACATTAGAATTGCAACAAAATGATCCAGTGTATCCATGAATAAGAAGAATCAAGAAGGATTATGAAGACTCTTCCAAAGGATAACAAAGAAGACAAAGACTACAAAAATCAAATGAAAAGCAGAGGTAACAAGTTTTGATTATAATGGCATTTCATAAGGTTTAGCATAGTTTTAGTTATGAATCATTTCAAAAAGTTGTTTTAATTATTTTTATTGATCATGACCAAAATACCCTCCACAAACTTTGGATTAAAATCTCTCATTTCAAATTCTATACCCGACATCATTTAAGAGGCTAAAAAGGCTGAAGTGTTTAATTTCCTCACGTCACCCAACCAAATCATTCAATGATGATTTTCTTTTCCATTGTAAAAATCTCCGCTGTCTTTTCACTCATTAATTCGTTTTCTCCACCTCACTCCATTAACTCATTTCCGTAACTACTTCCATAACTCCATTCTGTAGCCAGCACTTCATTATGCAAAATAGAGATATTCCTATCACCATGAGCAGAGCAAAGGGTATATCAGTTTGAATATCGAAGCCCTATCACCGTGAGCAGAGATTGAGCATTATCACTGTAAACGCAGAAGTATAGCAGTGTAGAATTTGAATCCATTTGTCACCAGGAGACAGAGGTATAGCAGTGTAGAATTTGAAGCCATTTGTTACCGGGAGACAGAGGTATAGCAGTGTGGAATTTGAAGCCATTATCACCGAGAGACAGAGATATATTAGTGAGGAATTTGAAGCCATTGTCACTGTCAACCAAAGGCATATCAGTCCTAATTTGAAGCCATTTTCACTGTCAACCAGAGGCATATCAGTCCGAAGTTTGAAGCCATTGTCACTATAACGCAGAGGTATATCAATTCAAAGGTGGAAGTTATTGTTTCCGTGGGTAGAAAGAGTATTAATCTGAACATTGAAGAAGAAATTATGGGTCTTATTGTAAGAACCGAACCAATGGGTAAAAAATACTTGGAAGGATACCCTCAATGTAAATAAATGTTGAAACAGGTAGGATGGCTACAATTTCTTGAGAAATTTGATGGCTTCCACAAAGAAGTCACTAAAACATTTGCAAGGTCATTTCAAGGAGCTGAGGTTGAAGTGGGGGATGTTAAATTCACTGTCACTGAAGTTTTCATTGCAGAAGCTACGAGATTGCTTAGAAATGGAGAGAGATGGTTCAAAAACAGAGAATTCCATAATGAATCCTGGAAGCAAATTCTAAAATCACCAGGTATGGATATCACTGTGTTTAAGAAGGGAATTCCAAGTTCTTCATTGAAAAATAAATGGAGAAACATATTGCTTATTCTGCAAAAATTTATTACATGTGAGGGTAGATATGGCACATTTTATGTTTACCACATTAGACTGATAATGCATTTTCTGGGGGAAGAGTTAAACTTACCCTATTTCTTGCTTCAAAGTTTGAAAAAGATGGCTTCTTGTGTTCAAAGAAGGGTTCAATTTTTAGAGACAAATCTATATCATCATGGCTTGGTTAAAATTTTAATTGAACACCATTTAGACAAAACAAATGATACTTGGGACAATTTCTTGATAAGAAATCATTTTGAAGAGCCAAAAGAGCCCTCACCTGAACAACAGCCTACAAGGAGAAGCAGAAAAAGGAGAGCTTCAAAAATTGAAATTGACAAAACAGTCCAGGAAAGTAGTGAGGAAATCATCTTAGAGAAGTTGACTCAAATCAAGAAACAACTTAAGAAAGAGAAGGTAATTAGGAAATCTGCCACAGAGAAAGGAGAGGGATCTTCCCAGCCAAGAAGAAGCCATAGACTAAAGGGGAAACTAAGGAAAACTCAGATCAAACAAACAGGGGTGATAAATATATAAGATGAGGAAACATCTATTGAAGAAGATGTTGAAGAGGATTTTAATGAAGGAACCCCTGAAATTGACCCTGCTCAGCAAGAAGTTTATAACTGTGTTGAAACTTTGGAAAGAAAAGCTTCAGAGAGTAGAGAGAGAACCCCTAGTCCTCCACTGTCCGAAATAGATGTGTTAAGAAGGGATAGGTATGAGCTGGAAATACTTAATAGACACATCAAAAATGAGAACGATATTCTGAAGGAACAAGTCAAACTCAAAACCGATATGAACTCAACCTTATCTCTACATATAGAAAAAGTGGAAAAGGCTAATGAAAAGTCGAAAAAGAGGAACAAGAAGCTAACCAGGGCACTTATCAACTTAAGGTTCAAAATTGTCATCAAAAAACCCAGAAGATCTCTAGCTTCCAGGCAAAGGAGAAGGAGAGGATTAGATGTTCTTGCTGAAGTCTCTGAGTTTATGGAATAAGTTGCATGAGGACATGCAAGAAGTCAGCAGTGGGGGTATGTTGAGCCTCAAGATTGTGCTTTCTTTCATCTTACTTTACCTCATTTTCCCTTGTCCATTGTTATCCCAGACCCAATTGATCAATGAATTTAGTTAAAATTACTTTTAGAATGATGAACATGGCTAACTTGCTAAGTTTTGTGATTTTTGTCATTGTAATGCATTTTGACTGGAACTAGCTGCAGAATGCAGACATTCCGTAGCTAACCGGAAATTCTGCAGCTGTCTTCACGTTTGGGTATGTTCCAGGTGGCCTCTCAAGAAAAACCGCATATGGGTATATTCCACGTCATGTATACATTGTTCGTTGCTCACCATGAAGGAAGAAACAAATTCTAGATATGGTTTTGGTACGTGGGAACACATTTAAGAAGGTAGACTTCTAATAGGACTGTCTTATTCCAGATGTCCTTTTCCTTTTTACGCAGCCACTTCAAGAGTCCTAATGTGATTTCGATAAGGAAAGACAATGATCCTGGTATTGTTACAAGTATTGTTATTTACATTTGTTATAAAAACACTTGGGAAACCGAGAGCTAGGCTAGATTTTGTTCCAGATTTTGCTTAGATTTTGTGCTACATTTCTGAAGACGCAGATTTCTCTGTTCAAGTTATTTCACCTTTAATGAAGAAGACAATATTGTTTTGAAAGCATTGATTTGATTTGGAGTTAGATTCCGTCTGGTGGTAGAGGGCCCCTGCCTCCTGCACGGTTTTACTTGCGTAATTTAGATAAGTATCTTAGTTGCCTTTACGTTTTTGAAGTTTGAATTCGTAGTTGTTTTCATTAGCCACTATAGTTATACCCGTTCTAAAAACTCTTCCAAAAGAAGAAGCTCTTCCAACAGATCATGATAATGAATGGGAAATGACTATAGTGTTGTAGGATTTAATTATGATTTCTTTTGTTCACTATCACAGTTACACTTATTCTAAACACTCTTCCAAAAGAAGAAACTCTTCCAAAAAATCCTTATGATGTCTAAGGCATGATTGTGATAATGAATGTTTCAGTTGCTTTGTTTTCACTAAGTAACATGGCTGACCTTGCTCTTAAAATGCTCTTCCAAAATATCATAATGATGGGTATGAGATAGCTGTGTTATCTTAGTTTTTAAATTGCTTTCAGTCTTTATGTTTGCATTTGCACTGAATTGTATAGTCATGATTGTTCTAAGAAACTCTTCCAAAATAACAATCATGATGGACAAAAAGACTGTATAATTCCATAGAATAAATGCATGATAGCTTAGTTAGGATACTCCAGAGTCTAATTGCATTTAACTCATGCTCTGTTATTTTGTTTTGAGTTTGATAATGACTCATTAGTTCAGCACTGTTTTAGACTAGTGACATCTTAATTTCAGTTTTAGCTTAACTCATTGCATTTGCACTCCACATTTAGTTGTCATCCACTGCATATTAGATTACTTCAGTTGTTAAATTTAACAAAACAGTCTTCATTATTTACAAACCTCTTCTTGTTCCAAATCTATAATTAATTCATAAACATAGGAACAGAAGACAGTATCATTTCAAGGCCTGAGGTACTTTCGCAACTTCTTTACTACTTCATAAACAGAGCCTTTCCTCAAAAGACTACTTTAAAAAGAAATCTATAACTCTTGGGCGAGGTTTAGTGATGATTAACTAAGTTGCAGAATAGAGTTAGGAACTAGTCTTAGAGTAGAGATCGTATGATGGTATCAATGTTTTCCTCCGAATATGCTTCAAAAAATCTCTAATCATGGATAAAATATTGCATCATTATAAGCTAGTTGTTTAATTGTTTAGATTAGGATAATTTGCATACTTAGCTTAGGAGAATTTACATACTTATTTGACCATTTCTTAATCTCTTTCAATATACCTTTGACAAAAGAATTGGACAAGTTAGATTTATGTTTTGATTCATTTTCTAGAAGTCATTATCAAGCTTTGTTTCTGCTTAGTCATAGTTTAGATTTGATTCTATTTCAATATTTATAATTGCATTTTTCATTTGTCATCAACCAATTAGGCTTCACTCTGTTTTCAATCATTAGTTTCTTCCCACTAGCTTTTCAGTCATAAAACTATCAAAAGACCAAAAACATCATAAATCATCACAAAATACCAAAAACATCATAAAACACTAAACACGACGCATTAAGAGACAAACACCTAGGCACATATGGTGCACTTCACTTCAGCAGTTTACCAACCCTGGTTGACAATTAAATGAACTCAATTTAGGAGACTAGGTTGAGACCAAACAGTGGCTAACCCACCCAACCTCACTCCTTGAGGTATATCGATGAGTGTTGTGAATTATTCCTCCAACCTACAAGGACATTTATAAATCTCTACTAAAGATTCCTACTTTTCCTTCTTCTCCTCCTTGTCCTTCTTCTAGAGAGGACACTAGGTATTGTAGTGGCCTGGATGACCACATCTGAAGCACTTGATATTTGACATGTCCTTATTCTTTCTCTATTCCCCATGTTCCTGACTGGAACACTTATATGCAAGGGTCACATTCTCCTCCTCCTTCATTGTCTTCTGCCTTGTGTTATTGCCACCGATGGAATTCTTCAAAAGAGCTCGTCTCAACTCCTCCTACCACAATTCAGCCCACATCATGTCCCATATTGGTATTTTGTCTCTCCCTAATATATTATTTGAATTTAATTGTTTGAAAAGGAAAATAAGAATGCGCAAATGATAACTCCTCCTTAGAACATCCTGTAACCGAAATAATAGATTTTTGGTCATTTATTACCATACTTGTACCTTTCCCGAAAAAAATTATGATTAGATTGAATGTTACAATATCTTTTCGGGAACCATCCAAAAATATTTTCACATCATCTACAAAAATTGGATGAGTCAATCATATACTCTTGGAAAGAGGAGCCCCAAGCAAATTTCGCCTTCTCCTAGCTTCCTCCATCAACATACAGAGCCCTTCTATAACTAGTATAAACAGTTATAGGAGAAAAGTACATCCCTGTGTGATCCCTCTTTCAATATGAAAGAAATAATAATTTTAGTCATTAATCAATATAAAAAATGATGTCGACATTATACAAAAAATGATCCAATTAATGAAACTGACATGGAAGCTCATATGAGTAAGATGCATTCTAATGTAGAGCCATTTGGTCCTAGAATTTTCCTTAAATAAATCAATCTTTTGTATCGTAACTTTCATTTTCTTTACCTTGAGGTTGTGGAACTCTTCTTGTGCCACACCAATGGCCTCATGAATTTGAAAATCCTCCAAGAAAGGAAATTTTTCCTTAGAAATATGACAAGATAGTATAGGATTCGGTCTATTTGCAATTGATTTTTCTATGATTTTATAAATACAAATGCATGCTAATATTGGGCAATAATCATTAAAAGTCATTGGATCGTCAAATTTTGTGATAAAGTTTATAAATGCGGTGTTGAAGGCTTCATACATTCTTCCTAAAGTTCTACATTTTTCAATAACCATAATCAAGTAATTCCTAATTAGATCATAGAATCCCAAAAAAATCAACAGGCCATCGATTTTGCCTTGGGATTTTATCCCATTTTAACCATCGTAGAATAGAATCTACCTTTCTTGTGGTTATTGTCGCCATCAGATCTAAATTTCTGTCATCATCAACAAAACTGGGGAATAAACTTGCAACCTGAATAATGTTTTGAAGAGATACCTCCTGAGGGGCTTCAAATAGAGAACCAAAGTGCCTCACCAAAAAAATTTCCAAGTCTCTGAAGTTCAATTCTCTAGAAAAAACTTCACATTATAATTACCAAATACTCTTAATATTTTTTCTTATGCCTTTGGCATATTGCTAGAAACTTTTTATGTCATCACCCCCTACTTGTATCCAAATCACGTGAATCCTCAGCCAACGAGTTTCCTCATTTTCTATTTTTTTTGTAGCATCATATGTATTCTAGTCGAAAAAAATTGTGGAAAGGATAAAATACATGAGTTCTCCAAAACCTAGAAATAGTTTTTGGAAATTCTTCCTTGTTACACAGTAATTTGTCACCGTCCCTACCATTCCCCGTCCCGCACAATGGAGGACCCATTTCGTGACCTGTGAACATTGTCATGCCTTGAAAACATCATCAATGCATTCCTCTAAGCAAGAGCTTTATTTTCCCTTGAGACATCTCCTTGCAAAAATCATGAAAAACATCCCTTTTGGCATTGGCGCGGGCAGGCAGTTCAGTACTCGCGCCAATGGGGAAAATCCTGCAAAGAGGTCGTGCCACCTGGCGCTCTGTCATAGAGCAGCAGTCGCGCCACCCATTTTAGGGATTGTTTTTTAAATAAAGATGGCGGAAGTTGAGTTCCAACAAACTCACAAACCATTGCCTATCTTGAGTTGGGAGGTTTGGTTGCGGGAGTTCTATGGAAGGGAAGTGGTTTTGCCACCTCCTATGGAACCTTCCTTGTTGATAGGGCCAATCCCATAATAATAGGGATCCCAACTCCCTCCTTCCCCATCTATAAAAGCCTGCTCAATCCCATGGCAAGCTAGTCTTGAAGTGCCTAAGCTTTGTATCTCCATATTCCCAAGAGCCTTTGTGTTGTAAAGAATCCTCTCTTTCCCTTAAGGCCGACTCAAGTAAGGAGACCATTGTCACGAGACTCCGGAGAGGTTTTCCCTTTCCTTGGCGAGCTTTGCGAGACGTGGACGACCAGAGACCCGTCCGAAGGAGACTGCGACGTCAGAACTTGGTTGTAATCTTTCTTCGTTCATTATTTAATAGATGATTATGATTATGGTTCCACTCCGTTATCCATCATGTTAATGCGAGTAACATCCTTTCTGACTGATGTTTAGTCACGTATGCTGGTTTCTATGCTTGTATCTGTTCGTTTCTTCCATGTGCAGGTGTTCATCCGCGGAGATCGTGGAGGGATTGTGATCTGCCGGGGCTGAGGAACGGGGACGTTTCTTCTTCAGATCGTAGCGTTGGAATCCAGGTTGGCTTCTATTCCTAGCCTTTCCATTCGTAACTAGGAGCTTGCGTCATAACATTGTTTGATTGTTGCTAGACCCCTGCTGGGCTAGTAGGGATCGCCTCTGTCCGCAGAGGGGATTTACCTCCTCAACAAATTGGCGACTCCACTGGGGATCGTCCGGTTTTCATTGTCTCGTTTATGTTGTTTCGCTTTGATTGTTCTTCCTTGCCTGATGAACCTTCTGGGTTGGATTCTTTCATTGTTTTAGCTTCTTGGTTTGCTTAGCTTACATTGGTCTGCTTCTGGAGTAGCTTGTTTTTAATTTTTGCTGAGGAACTCGACTGGCGTGGTTTTTAACCCGACAGTTGCACCAATTGGCGCACGTTGCCTTTGTCTAGCCCGCGCCAATTGACTTCTGGCGCCAGTTTCACACTTACAGTCACGCCACCCCTGTGAGTTTTTTGAGTTTCTTCATTTTTGAGCTCTCTGGATTTGATCAGTGTTTTTCTTCTTGGTTTTCCGACTGCCTGAGTGTGTTGGAGTCTTGTTTGGCTGGGAATTCACCTCTGTCCTTTGGTTGTTTGCTTTTGTCTATCGATTTCACCTTTTGAGCCCTAGGGCATCTAGTGGCTTGGTGTATCGAGCCCTCCTTGGGAGGTTTGGTGTCTTGATTGTCCTGTCAACTTACTGATTTATTCTCCACATCCTCTTAGTAGTCGTTGATTGTTTTGTTACGTTTTTTGGGTGATTGTTCATTCCTTCATTCGAAATTCGTTTGGCCTTGCTTTGGACCTAGATCACACGGTCCATTGGAAGCTTTTGAGTCTTTTCTTTGCTTTAAGAGACTTTGGTCGATTTGGGGATCTGATTGCTTGCATTGTTGAGTGAATTTTGTTTGTTTCGCTCTCTTGAATATCGTTTCTCAAATTGTTCCTTTTGTTTTCAGTGCACATTAGCTATTGAACATTGAAAATAAAAAAAAAAAAAATCTCTTTTGCTTTTGTTAATTAGTGAAAATTGTGATATTTTCCATATCGCTAGTGATTAGTGTTTTGAATGAAAAATTTTCAATTGCATTGGTTGCATTAGAGATCTCATTGTTTGTCTTCCGTTCATTTCGTTTGTATAAAAGCTCTCAACTCTTATTTAACTAGTTTTCATCGAACGAAATGTTGCACTGTGGCATATAGCTTTGCATTTAGGAGTCTTTCGAGACACTACATACGATAGGGCCTGCAAATTGAAACTTAATTGAAGATCAACTGTAAAATTTATTCAATTAACCTAAGGCAACATTGGAACCTAACGAAACATATTTAGAAGGTCTAGGCTAGAGACGTGTTCCGGCGTCGTTAAACCTAGCAGCTGTCGTTCGCCTGTTGGCTTTAGACAGCACTAGTACGGACTTGCGCTCCCCATACCGTCGCGTATATAAAGGGAGACCCCTCTAGGTTTTCAATCCTTTATCCACAGGAAGCCGAGTCTGCCGCCCTATACCCGTGATACACCGAACACAGCATTCGGGGAGATTACCTGCACGTACGGAAAGTCCTTGGTCGATTTTTGTTTCATTATTGAAACCAAGGTGTATATTGCAGTTCACGGATATTTGGTACACCCTTTGTGCCTAGTTTTTCCTGAGTAGTCATTTGGTCTTTTCTGACTCCCTAAACTTGAAAAGACCGTCAAGCGCTTGTCCTTTCACGCTTGTATCAACTCTGAAAGAGATAGAGTCATCTTTTTATCGTTTCTCGACTCTTAAAATATGAAACGGTAGAATTTCTTACTTTCCAATGTGGTAAAATTAATCGCCCACGATTACACACCTGTTTAGACATTTCTTGTTGACTGTTTGATCGTGTGTCTTAACTCGTTTTCAGCCTGTGTGTGTGTTTGCTCTTTTTTTCTTGCCATAGTGGCGGAACCTTCGGTTTCGTCTACTGGTAGTCCTTACACGGACGATTCTTCAGAAGCTTCTCAGCCTTCTGTTGAACCACAGCAGCCTGTTGTTTCCGAGTTTCCTGACGGGGGACCGGTTCTCGCTGAACAACCCTTTGGAGGACCAGTTGAGTTCAATTGGCCCTTTTCAGACCCTGTGTCTGAATTGAGATTAGGAGCTGATTTCCTTTCTCTTACATCGGGTTCACCGTTTGTTGCTGCTATTTTTCCTCCTAGTCCTCGCCGTCTCTTGCGTGATTTAACGGCAGGATCAACCATGAGTGATTCTGGTGAGGAAATTCCGGGGTCTGATGACTATCAGCGCATCCCTCGTAGATTGTTTGAGGGAGACGACTCTGAGCTAGCTACCATGTCGTCAGCCAGTCCTTCTTTACCGCAGGGATACAGATCTCTGGGTCAGATCATTTCAGCTGCTGCCTCTATGGGAATATCATCTCCTGCTTCGAGGTCAGCTGTCACTACACCCGGGGTGTCTCCTTCGATGCCCGTCACTTCTATTCCCGTGCGGCCCACTGTTTGTGTGGCTGCTTCTTCTTCTGTTGTCTCGGCTACCAGGGCTGGGCCAACTCCTGAAGATGTTTATCTAGCTACGGCTATACCGGAGAATATCTCTCCAGAGGAGTATCGGTTGTTTTTGCAACAGCCGAACGCCGGGGCCGGACAAATTCCCCAAGATCCTTACCGATCTTTCTTTTCGCACTATGCACAGGACGGCACTCCCGTGTATGGTTTCCCGGGTCAGCTTGATGAGCATGGGGACATTTTGCGCCTTCCTGCTCCTGAGGCTTATCTGTATGCTCAAGGTTTACCGTACAACCAGGCTTACAACCCGCAGGGACAGCCTTTCCAAGGCCAACCTGCAGGCCAACCTGGCTATCTGTACGACCCACAGGGACAGCCCAACCAAGGCTACTCTGCGGGCCAGCAAGGGCCATTGTACAATCCGCAAGGACCATATTATAGCCCTGCTGGTCAACCTGCTCAGCCTCAGCCGGGGTATCAACCGGGACCGGCCTATGGTCCTGGGGGGAAAATCCAGCCTTCTTTACCGATGCAACCGCAGTATCCTGTTGTTTCTAACGTTGCATATCAGCCAGGACCACCCTATGGTTCTGCTTCAGGCCAAACTGGTTTCCAGCAAGCACCTGGTTCTGTTCCACCTCCAGGCCAGCCGACTCATCCGGTACAACCTGGGGCTCACTTACAACCAGGTCAACCTGCGCAACCAGCGCCGCCTGGTTATCCGGGCCAGCCTGGTCATTCAGGCCAGCCCTCTCAGTCGGGCCAACCTGTTCATTCAGGACAACCCTCTCATTCCGTTCACTCTGCTCAACAGCCTGTTCATTCAATGCCGCAGCCAAATCAACAGCTGCGCCCTACACACCAGGCTCCACAGGGTTCCACTTATCAGCAGCCTACTCATCGTCAAAGTGGTTATTATCCTCATGGTCAGTCTCAACCAAACTATAACCACCCTGGAGGCTCTCAGTATTATCCTCCTCCACCCGGCTCTACCTACGCTCAGCAGCCAAATCCAAATGCTGCTTATATAGGGCAGACACCTAATCAGGGCCCAAACCCTGGTTATCAAGCCCCGCACTATGGTTACCAGCAGCCAAATCAGTCTGGTTATACGAACTATGCCCCCTACGGTCAGAATCCTGCGGGACAGAACCCGTGGGGGCAGGGATATTCACAACCATCGTGGAGCACGGGTACCGGACCTTATCCTGGGACTGGCATGGTAGTTAACCCTCCATTGCCGTTCCTGGCTACCTTGGAACTGCCGGACGTTTCAAAATTGACCAATGATCCGATTGCACATAATCCATATTGGCCTCCGGTTCCCACCAAGATACCAGGTGATTGTCCCAAGTTTGAGGGCAAAGCTGGCGAAGACCCCCAGGTGCATGTGATGACGTATCACCTCTGGTGTTCGTCTAACTCTTGGACCGACGATTCGATTCGTCTGCGTCTTTTCCAGCGTACTTTAACAGGAGCTGCTGCTAAGTGGTACATAGAACTGTCCCGTGGTATTTTTCAAGATTTCAACTCGTTAGCCATGGCTTTCCTCACGCATTTCCAGTTACCGGTCCGGTATGAGGCCGGGACGCACCTCTTGTCTTCTCTGAAGCAGGACACGGCCACTCACATCTCGGATCACATCCATGAGTGGCGGCGTCGTCGTCGACTGATCAAGTTTCACATACCTGATCAGATTTTGACTCACTGGTTCACCACCTCCTTTGTGAATAAAATCGCTCAGGATATCGCGATGGGAGCGTGTGTGACAGAGGAACAAGCTATCGCGCGTGCCCAGTACCTGGATCTTGTCTATTCGCAGTCTGGCACGCTTTATGACATCTTGACTGATGCTCCACGGCCCGGAACCTCTAAGGCTCCACCTACCCCTGCGGTGGATGGTGTCATTGGTTCCGTCTCTCAAAATTTGAAGAAGTCTTCGAATGGGAAGCAGAAGGCTAATTCTTCCAACAATACCTCTGCTAATCCCGCCTCATCCGATTCTGGTAAAACCGCGGAGGTGAATGCCGTCCAGGCCAATCCTGCGGACAAATCCTCCAAGGGAAAAAAGAAGGGAAAAGGCAAATCAAGATCTGATGCCCCGAAACTAGAATCTAAATCTCGAACTGAGGATGGCTCCCAACGTAAACCGAAATTCCCTTGCCTCATCTGTGAAGGTGACCATTACACTAAGGATTGTCCACGATGGCCCGAGGTCAGTTAACTTCTTAAAGGCTCAAAAGGGACTCCGACTGTTTTAAAAGAGCCATTTCCATCTCAGCAGACCCAGATGGTCGAACAAGCGTCACCATCTGCACCGTTTGGGTCTCAGGTTTTCATGATGAAGACTAATGCACCTATCAATATCGCTACACGATCGAAAGATTACAATGAATCGCGGCAGGCACCCGGGAAGGCAGTTGCGGATGGGCCGCCTCCCCCACCTGCCTCCGGCCCATTGGAAATCGAGAAGCCGACTCTCGAACCCGTTGTGAAGCCACCTCCCAAGGGTGTTCTTCGGAGATCCTCTTATAATCCAAATGCTCGTGCCGCTCAACATTACAGTAATGTTGAGGATCTGGCATAGGCGCCATGTGCCATGTATGCACTTGAGGTTCTTCAAAGTTGTCCTTCACAACGGAAGGCTTTACTGTCTGCAATCGGTGGTATCGATCCCGCCGACTCGAGCCTTCTCACTTTCGATCTGGAGAATTTTACTCCCCGGCTTCCACATCAAATCGCTTTGGTCATTCAAGTCGGGATTAACGGTCTGAACATTCATAGGGCCGTCGTAGATGAGGGTGCATCTACCTGCGTTATGTCCTTCGCTTGCTGGAAGGCCATCGGCTCTCCAGCCTTTTCGTCATCTCCCAATGCCCTTGAGGCATTTGATGGTCGGGAATCTAAACCCTCGGGAGTTCTCGAGAGTCTTGCGATCACATTACAGGGAAAAACTATCAACGTGGAAGTGGAAGTGGTTGACGCTAAACTCAACTACAATATACTCCTTGGCCGCAGCTGGACCCATGCCATGCTCTGCATGCCATCTACCATCTTTTGATTCATTAAGTTCCCTCACGAGGGCAAGGTTGTCACGGTAGATCAGTTGTCATTTTTCACCTCTAGCTCTGAGAACAACGTGCCATACGTGGATCAAATTCCGAATCCCAAACACCGATCTTGATGCACGAGGTCTTTTCGGAGGGTAATCTGAGTAACATTACTCAAACTGTTCCAATCAACATCTCCGTTAAACCGGGGATTGTTGAGAACATTCATGTGGGTGTGACTTGTTCTTCCGAGGAGATCCAAGTCTATACTGAGCTTTTCAAAGAATTCCGAGATGTTTTCGCATGGTCTTACGAGAAAATGCCGGGAATTGATCCGAGTATTGTCATGCACGAGATTCCAACCTACCCAGGTGCGAAACCCGTGCGCCAACGCTTACGTCCCATGCATCCTCGGAAAGCCGCCGCCATCAAGGCAGAAGTTGAAAAACTTCTGAACGCGGGTTTTATTTATCCTATCCCCCTTACAGAATGGGTGTCCAATATCGTCCCTGTTGATAAAAAACAGGGTGCCATTCGAGTCTGTGTCGATTATCGCGATATCAATCGCGCCTGTCCTAAGGATAATTATCCCACTCCGTTCATCGATCAGATCATCGACGAATGTGCTGGGAGTGAGATCTACTCCTTAATGGACGGTTTCTCAGGCTATAACCAAATTAATATTGCACCTGAGGATCAATATAAGACCACATTCATCTGTCCGTGGGGCACTTTCGCGTATAAAAAACTCCCGTTCGGCTTAAAAAACGCTGGTGCCACATTTCAGCGTGCGATGTCCTACGCTTTTCACGATATTCGCCATATTGTCCAGCCTTATCTGGACGACTTGCCAGCCCATTCGGGTAAGCGAGAGGACCATCCTGAGCATCTTCGCCAGATATTTCTTCGTTGCAGACGCTACAATATCAGGCTCAATCCTCATAAGTGCGTCTTCTGCGTTGATTATGGTCGTCTTTTAGGCTTTATAGTCTCGAAAGACGGAATTCGCCTTGACCCTCTAAAGGTTGAGGCCATCGTAAATCTCCCGTCACCCTCCTCCCTGTATCAGCTACAGAGTCTGCAAGGGAAGGCGAATTTTCTTAGGCGCTTTATCCCGAATTATGCCGAGGTGGCCAAAGGATTCACTCGTTTGTTAAAGCAGAATGTTCCCTTTCACTGGGACGAAATTGCTCAGGAATCCTTTGAGAAGATGAAGACATTGCTAGTCAATGCTCCACTGCTTCGTCCTCCGGACTACCACCGCGACTTTACTTTGTATCTAGCCGCCGCATTAAGCACCATCGCCATGGTCTTGGTGCAGGATGACGAGAACGGTGACGAACATGTTGTTTATTACCTGTCTCGGAACCTTCTCGACCCGGAAACGCGTTATGCACATGTCGAGAAGTTGGCCTTAGTAGCAGTACATGCCGTACAACGCTTTCGCCATTACATCCTTTTGCGTACGATAACAGTGGTTTCAGACTGCAACCCTATGACGTATATTCTTTCTAGACAATTACTAGGGGGCAAGTACTCCAAATGGATCGTGATCCTGCAGGAGTTTGACTTGGAGTTCACTACTGCCAAGTCAACTAAATCACTGGTCTTCGCGGATTTGATATGCTCTCTCCCTACAGACTCTGTTCCTTCACACTCAGAAGATCATATACTGGATGAAACGCTATTTCTTATCGATACTCGCGATCCTTGGTATGGTGACATCATAGTGTATCTTCAGACCGCGACATTTCGGTCTGAGTTAGATAAAACTGCCCGCCGTCGGATTCGGCACCAGTCCCAACCCTACCGTATCGTAGGAGATACCTTATATCGTATTGGAGTAGATTCGGTGCTCCGACGATGCCTTACCTTGTAAGAGGCTGAGAAAGTCTTGAATGACTGCCACAGTGGCGCCTGTGGCGGACACATGTCCGGGTATGCTACTGCCCAGAAGATTCTGCGGGCAGGTTATTTCTGGCCTTCCATATTCAAGGATTGTATCACTGCAGTCCGAAAATGTCATCCATGCCAGATTTTTCAGCGCAAGATGCGCGCGCCGCCATTGCCATTGCATCCCGTTATTACCGTCGGCCCTTTTGCGAAATGGGGCATGGATTTTATGACGTGTAACCCTCACTCGGCCGGGGGGCATGCGTATATCATTATCACCGTCGACTACTTCACTATGTGGGCCGAGGCGATGCCTACACTAGCTGCTGACGGGAAAACGGCTGCTTCATTTATATTCAACCACGTTATTGCACGGTTCGGGGTTCCTCAAGCCATCGTCACTAATCATGGTACTCATTTCCGTGATTACATGATGACGGAGCTGACTTCAACGTTGGGCTTGCGTCACGACAGCTCAACACCATACTACCCTCAAGCGAATGGTCAGGTTGAAGCGGTGAACAAGGTCTTGGTCACCATGCTTCAGCGAACAGTTGGGATTCATAAATCCAGTTGGCATCTCCAACTGTTCTCAGCTCTCTGGGCATACCGAACATCTACTAAGAGTGAAACCGGGTTCACACCTTTCCAATTGGTGTATGGTCTGGAAGCTACTCTGCCGGTTGAATGTGAAATTCCTTCGCTTAAATTAGCTGTGGAGCTATTACCGGATACCTCCCCTGAGGAAGAACGTCTTCTGTATCTCGAACGATTGGATGAAACCCGTCGACTGGCTGCTTTGATCATCGAAGCACAAAAGAAGAGGGTCAAAACTCATTTCGATCAAACTGTTTCTCCTCGTTCCTTCATTGAAGGAGACCTCGTTCTCTTGTACGATCAGGCACATGATAAGCTTGGAGCCGGTAAACTCCAACCTATGTGGCATGGTCCCTATATAGTAAAACGCGTTTTGAAAAATGGGGCCTACGAGCTTATAGATTACGAAGGAGTTCCGCTGGCGCAGCCTAGGAATGGGCTGTACCTTAAAAAGTACTACGCCTGAAGTAATTTCTTGGTGTGGTGTGTGTACATAGGTGTGTGATTGTCATTTGTGTGCATAGTGTGGTGTGCTTTGTAAACATCTTTCTGCTGATCGGGTCTTCCTGGTTGTGCAGATGTCTATTCATCCATTTGTTGGTTTTGCGGATGGTGCCTCCCGCAGTACCAAGAATCTGTCTTCCGCAGCCTAGGTAATCTACGATCCTGCTGGTGAGTTGATTGACCTGCAAGGTGTGTGTCTAGGACGTACCACGAACAACATCGCGGAATATAGTGCCGTGTTGGAATTATTAACCGAGGCAGTAAACCTTGGTATCCGTGAATTGCTCGTGTATCTA
The DNA here is from genome assembly GCA_034641835.2 of Pinus albicaulis. Classification (NCBI taxonomy): domain Eukaryota; kingdom Viridiplantae; phylum Streptophyta; class Pinopsida; order Pinales; family Pinaceae; genus Pinus; species Pinus albicaulis. Next base: position 454,265,420 of record CM076571.1, on the reverse strand, counting down.
GATTCACAACTTGTAGTGTTACAGCTGAACGGACACTATTCGGTAAGAAACCCGTCCATATTACGTTTGTATTTGCGTATTCGATTACTGGAAATGAATTTTGACTACATTACATATCATCATATACCCAGGCATTTGAATACATTAATAGATGCAGTAGCAAATTTGGTATTAGACAGACATTTGCGCAATTTATAAATCATCATCACATGTAAAGAAAGACTCATCCAGAAATAGATATGTATATATATAGATATCGAAATGTTTACATAAGAGTGTGTCACATAAAACTCAAAAAATATACATAATTGTCTTAATACATCCTGAGACACTGTGTCTCTCAAAAAATAGGTGTGGCATAAACCCTAAGGACTAATCCGCATGGTGCTCATGATAGCACGTCACTGCACGCACTAGATGCCTCAGGATTCGGTGGATCCGGTTCGGAACTCCCACCGTGTAGCGCTGGTATGCCATCGGTACGTCTGATAGTCGGGCATAGTCTGGGATCCCATGGGCAATCCCCTCGAGGTTCTGGATCAGTTCCTCTCCTCCGGTGCCTTCCCCCTGGATCTCAGGGGCGAGTTGTGTCCTCCGGGAGATAGGAGACATCCCGGCTGGTCTCTCAGGTCCTACATCTGCATGCATATATAATTGTGTTAAGACGAGTGTGTATTAACAGAAAAAAACATATAAACATAAAATCAAAAATATGAGGTCTTACCCAGCTCCTCGTCCCAGTCATCTCCTTCTGGTAGTGGGAGATCTGGGTCCCCGGTAAAGTCAGTTCCCGAATAGGGCCAATCTTCCATGACGATCAGTTGGCGCCGTAGCCACCTAAAGAACTCTGGCCTCCAGGACATCTGTTGGCCACCTCCAGATCTGGGCATCAGTGCTGCCCAACGAGCCATTCGTGGCTCTCGTGGTATCGGACTCGCCACTGCGGCCCCTTGGCCCTGGAAGATTGGTATGCGTTCCAGAATGAACGATACCAAGATGGAACCATACCCGAACTGTTTTAGTTTCCCCTGTTTGCACTTTGTGAGCTGCCTTTTCATGTTGATAGTTACTGCTTCTGCCCAGTTGAACAGTAGGGGACCCATGCATTCTGAGGCCAACAGGAGTTGGGTCTTCGTGGCCTCATGCGGAGCCTGCGACCCAGCAGCCCGCGTAATGGTATGGAGAACTACTCTCAGTGCCAGGTCTGGGATGGTGGAGATATCCACCTTCTTGCTTCCTGATCCTGTTTGTGCCCCTCGGCACACCCGTGCCATTACCTGTTCCATCTTTTCCCCGGATGGTCTGCTCCCAGTCAGTACAGGGATTGGACCTCTGCGGGACAATTCGGTAATAAAATAGACGTCAGTGACCTCCAATTCTAACACCTGGTCTCGTAACCTGAAAACCTGTTCATTTTCATCCCAGATGCTGATTAGATATTGGAGGAGCTCGGGCTGAGCTCGTAAACATGGCGTGAGGAAGAACTTTTTCAATCCACAGTCTCTAAGTGCGTTCATGCAAGCTTGGCTTTGCATGGCCTGTTCATCCTCGTCTCCGTGCTCTCGTTCCTTCCATTCGATTACCATTTTGAGTGGTTATCTGCATTCATATGGTCAAAAACCCCTGATTAGATCTTTGGTGAGCTTCAAAATTCAAGAAATTTGGTTTAAATACCGGAATTTTAGGCGGGAATTTAGGTTCGGCCGCTGGCGCGGCTGTTTTGCTAACAGTCGCGCCATGTGGCGCGAGCCCTTTAGTAAAAAGAGCTCAGTGGCGCGGGTCCGTGCCCGATACCCGCGCCAATGGGCCCGGCCCTAAAATTTTAAAAGTGGCCACACAAAGTTGATTTCTGAGGGAAAATCATTAAAAAATGTATGGAAATAAAGAGCAAAGGAGCGCCTCTTACCTGTGACAGATGAGACGCTGAATGGTTGCCTGGATTGGTCGCAATCACCGTCAGAAGATTCTGCTCCAAAAGGACCACTGTTGCTTTCCACAAGGTAAATAGTAAAAAGTAATTTCATTTTTTACCAATTAGACATATTTATAACTTTTTCGACGTTAAATGAGCTTTAAAAGTTATTTTTTGTCAAATATTTTCATATGTTATGTCAAAAATGGATTTTACGCTTGCTTGGTATGTGCAACAGCAGGTTTTTGCGACTTAAAAAGATGGAGACGAGTTGTATTTTATACTTTTTCGGACTCGGTAAATACACGAAAAAGTCACTCTGGAGTCATCTTTCAGCTCTTTTCTGACTCTCTAAATATGAAAAGATCGCCGAGGCCCTTGTCGTTTCGATCTCGTTAAAATGGACACGAATCGACATTCACCCAGGATAAGTTTAACCCTTTTTCGGGCTGGGCTGGATCGATTACGAAAAAGGAATACCCTAGCCTATCGCGACTAGGAGGTTTTCCCGGATATTGTTTTCTACCTTTTCGGATCTGGGGAACTATTTACGAAAAGGGACCTGTGGAGTTTTCTTTTCCGCCGTCTTTTCAAACTCTCTAAACATGAAAAGACGCCGAGTTCTTCCTTTGTCAGACTCGTTAAACCCTGATGACATCGGATCTAGTCGAAATGACGTTCTCCGAGTTTCTCCTTCCTAGGACTCGTTAAATGCACTAGGATGGATTCGCCCGAAGGGCGGACGTATATCGCAAGCATATGCTATCCTCTTCAAGCTTGTTATTAAAAATAATTGGGGTACTCGCCAGAAATGGTGGGGGAAAAATGGAACCATCGTCATTGTCGTCGGCAGTATGTCGCTCTTGAACATGGCACTTGTCTGCATCCGTGTCGGGTTGGGGACATCTCATCTCGTTGCTTCACTTTGCCTCCATGGGTTTGGGTAATCTCATTTGACCTCTCATCTGTTCACTGCCTCGTCACCATGACCTCTGATCCGTTGATGTCAAATACTGCCAAGTCCACTGTCGTGCCGTTCATGTGTTCAAGAGAAGTTGGCCTCTGCAAATATCAACCTTCCTCTATTTCTCATACGATCCTGATTCACAACAAAACATCATGTTCCTCTGTCTCGTGTCGATGATGTGGGAATCATTATGGCCCACCTTCGATCAAGGTCACTTCCTGTCGACATCAACTCATTATCCAGAAAGTTGGTCTAGAGACTCCTTATGGTACCTTGGAGCCTGCATGCCTCAATGGCAGGTTCGTCGCATTCGACGAGAGGTTTACATCATTGGCCTCCGATCGAGTGATTCTGCGGGTGTTCGACGTCAACTCATTTATTCGCACGCCATAGATTGTACCTGTAGTACCTTGAGGACCATTGTCATTATTGGTGGTTTCTCTCGCGTTGGTTAACAGCTTTCATCATTGGCTAGTAATCCAACGATGTTCTGGCATGTTCGACTTCAGCTCACATATTCGCATGCTTGAACTTGTACTCTGTTGGGTCGAGATGGAGCGCAAGACCCTGGATTGTGTCTGTTGTAATCCAGGCTGCGATTGTGGATTATTATCATTATGTACATGACTCACTGATTGGATGGCTGCGACCATACCCGAGTCTATTTGTTTGATCTTAGTTGGATGGCTGCGCCCATACCCTGGATCCGGATTATAGCATACTCTGTTCGGATGGCTGCGTCCATACCATATATATACATCATGTACTTGAGATATCAGTTGTATCTTTCTGCGCAGGTTTTCCGACGGCGGGTCTTCAGTTGAACATGTTCTCGTAAAGCATTTCACCCCTCTCTCTCTCGGGCCTCATACTTTAGGGGGCATCTGTTACACAGTAATTTGTCACCGTCCCTACCATTCCCCATCCCGCACAATGAAGGACCCATTTTGTGACCTGTGAACATTGTCATGCCTTGAAAACATCATCAATGCATTCCTCTAAGCATGAGATTTATTTTCCCTTGAGACATCTCCTTGCAAAAATCATGAAAAACATCCCTTTTTGCATTGGCGCGGGCAGGCAGTTCAGTACTCGCGCCAATGGGGAAAATCCTGCAAAGAGGTCGTGCCACCTGGCGCTCTGTCATAGAGCAGCAGTCGCGCCACCCATTTTAGGGACTGTTTTTTAAATATGGATGGCGGAAGTTGAGTTCAAACAAACTCACAACCATTGCCTATCTTGAGTTGGGAGGTTTGGCCGCGGGAGTTCTATGGAAGGGAAGTGGTTTTGCCACCTCCCATGGAACATTCCTTGTTGATAGGGCCAATCCCATAATAATAGGGATCCCAACTCCCTCCTTCCCCATCTATAAAAGCCTGCTCAAATCCATGGCAAGCTAGTCTTGAAATGCCTAAGCTTTGTATCTCCATATTCCCAAGAGCCTTTGTGTTGTAAAGAATCCTCTCTTTCCCTTAAGGCCGACTCAAGTAAGGAGATCATTGTCGAGAGACTCCGGAGAGGTTTTCCCTTTCCTTGGCGAGCTTTGCGAGACGTGGACGACCGGAGACCCGTCCGAAGGAGACCGCGACGTCAGAAATTGGTTGTAATCTCTCTTCGTTTATTATTTAATAGATGATTATGATTATGGTTCCACTCCGTTTTCCATCATGTTAATGTGAGTAACGTCCTTTCTGACTGATGTTTAGTTACGTATGTTGGTTTCTATGCTTGTATCTGTTCGTTTCTTCCATGTGCAGGTGTTCATCCGCGGAGATCGTGGAGGGATTGTGATCTGCCGAGGCTGAGGAACGGGGACGCTTCTTCTTCGGATCGTAGCGTTGGAATCCAGGTAGGCTTCTATCCCAAGTCCTTCATTCGTAACTAGGAACTTGTGTCATAACATTGTTTGATTGTTGCTAGACCCCTGCTGGGCTAGTAGGGATCGCCTCTGTCCGCAGAGGGGATTTACCTCCTCAACAAATTGGCGACTCCGCTGGGGATCCAGCTTGTTGTTTGATTTGTAAACTATAGACGGAGCCTGAAGTACAGCCAGATAGCCTTCGAAACGCTTCTGCCTTGCATTAGCGGAGTAGATCAACGCTACTTCAGTCAATCTCCGGTTTGGTTTACGGACTGGACAACTTGGAGTCTTTGTCTTGCCTTGCCGTTTGTATCTTGATTTTCCTTGCTTGATGAACCTTCTGGGTTGGGTTCTTTGTTTGTTTTTGCTTCTTGGATTGCTTAGCTTGCATTGGTCTGTTTCTGGAGTAGCTTGTTTTTAATTTTTGGCTGAGAAACTCGACTGGCGTGGTTTTTAACCCGACAGTCGCGCCAATTGGTGCATGTTGCCTTTGTTCAACCCGCGCCAATTGCTTTCTGGCGCCAGTTTCACACTTATAGTCGCGCCACCCCTGTAAGTTTTTTGAGTTTTCTCATTTTTGAGCTCTCTGAATTTGATCAGTGTTTTTCTTCTTGATTTTCCGACTGCCTGAGTGTGTTGGAGTCCTGTTTGGCTGGGAATTCACCTCTGTCCTTTGGTTGTTTGCTTCTATCTACCGATTTCACGTTTTAAGCCCTAGGTCATCTAGTGGCTTAGTGTATCGAGCCCTCCTTGGGAGTTTTGGTGTTTGGATTGTCCTGTCAACTATCTGATTGATTCTCCACATTCTCTGAGTAGTTGTTCATTGTTTTATTGCGATTTTTGGGTGATTGTTCATTTCTTCATTCGAAACTCGTTTGGTCTTGCGTTGGACCTAGATCACACGGTCCATTGGAAGCTTTTGAGTCTTTTCTTTGCTTTGAGAGACTTTGGTCGATTTGGGGATCTGATTGCTTGTGTTGTTGAGTGGAATGTGTTTGTTTCGCTCTCTTGAATATCGTTTCTCAAGTTGCTCCATTTGTTTTCAAGTTTGATTAGTGCATATTAGCCATTAAACATTGAAAATCAAAAAAAAAAAAAAATCTCTTTTGCTTTTGTTAATTAGTGCAAATTGAGATCTTTTCCATATCACTAGTGATTAGTGTTTTGAATGAAAAGTTGTCAATTGCATTAGTTGCATTAGAGATCTCATTGTTTGGTTTCCGTTCATTTCGTTTGTGTAAAAGCTCTCAACTCTTCTCTAATTAGTTTTCATCGAACGAAATGTTGCACTGTGGCATATAGCTTTGCATTTAGGAGTCTTTTGAGACACTACATACGATAGGGCCTGAAAATTGAAACTTAATTGAAGATCAACTGTAAAATTTATTCAATTAACCTAAGGCAGCATTGGAACTTAACGAAACATATCTAGAAGGTCTAGGCTAGAGACGTGTTCCGGCGTCGTTAAACCTAGCAGCTGTCGCTCACCTTTTGGCTTTAGACAGCGCTAGTACGGACTTGTGCTCCCCGTACCGTCACGTATATAAAGGGAGACCTCTCTAGGTTTTCAATCCTTTATCCACAGGAAGCTGAGTCTGCCGCTCTATACCCGTGATACACCAAACACAGCATTCGGGGAGACTACCTGCACGTACGGAAGTCCTTGGTCGATTTCTGTTTCATTATTGAAACCAAGGTGTATATTGCAGTTCACGGATATTTGGTACACCCTTTGTGCCTAGTATTTCCTGAGCAGTCATTTGGTCTTTTTTGACTCCCTAAACTTGAAAAGACCGTCAAGCGCTTGTCCTTTCACGCTTGCGTCAAATCTGAAAGAGATAGAGTCACCTTTTTATCGTTTCTCGACTCTTAAAATATGAAACGGTAGAATTTCTTACTTTCCAATGTGGTAAAATTAATCGCCCACGATTACACACCTATTTAGACATTGCTTGTTGACCGTTTGATCGTGTGTCTTAACTCATTTTCAGCCCGTGTGTGTGTTTGCTCTTTTCTTCTAGTCTTTTGCCACAGTGGCGGAACCATCGGTTTCGTCTACTGGTAGTCCTTACACGGACGATTCTTCAGAAGCTTCTCAGCCTTCTGTTGAACCGCAGCAGCCTGTTGTTTCCGAGTTTCCTGACGGGGGACCGGTTCTCGCCGAGCAACCCTTTGGAGGACCAGTTGAGTTCAATTGGCCCTTTTCGGACCCTGTGTCTGAATTGAGATTAGGAGCTGATTTCCTTTCTCTTACATTGGGTTCACCGTTTGTTGCTGCTGTTTTTCCTCCTAGTCCTCGCCGTCTTCTGCGTGATTTAACGGCAGGATCAACCATGAGTGATTCTGGTGAGGAAATTCCGGGGTCTGATGACTATCAGCGCATTCCTCGTAGATTGTTTGAGGGAGACGGTTCCGAGCTGGCTACCACATCGTCAGCCAATCCTTCTTTGCCACAGGGATACAGATCTCTGGGTCAGATCATTTCAGCTGCTGCCTCTATGGGGATATCATCTCCCGCGTCGAGACCAGCTGCCACTACACCCGGGGTGTCCCCTTCGACGCCCGTCACTTCTGTTCCTGTTCGGCCCACTGTTTGTGTGGCTGCCTCTTCTTCTGTTGTCTCAGCATCTGCTACTAGGGCTGGGCCAACTCCTGAAGACGTTTACCTAGCTACTGCTATACCGGAGAATATCTCTCCAGAGGAGTATCGGTTGTTTTTGCAGCAGCCGAACGCCGGAGCTGGACAAGTTCCCCAAGATCCTTACCGATCCTTCTTTTCGCACTATGCACAGGATGGCACTCCCGTGTATGCGTTCCCAGGTCAGTTTGACGAGCACGGGGAGGTTTTGCGCCTTCCTGCTCCTGAGGCTTATCTGTATGCTCAAGGTTTACCGTACAACCAAGCTTACAACCCGCAGGGACAACCCTTCCAGGGCCAACCTGTGGGCCAACCTGGCTATTTGTATGACCCACAAGGACAGCCCATCCAAGGCTACCCTGCAGGCCAGCAAGGGCCATTGTACAATCCGCAAGGACCATATTATAGCCCTGCTGGTCAACCTGCTCAGCCTCAACTAGGGTATCAACCGGGACAGGCCTATGGTCCTGGGGGGCAAATCCAGCCTTCTTTACCAATGCAACCGCAGTATCCTGTCGTTTCTAACGTTGCATATCAGCCAGGACCACCCTATGGTTCTGCTTCAGGTCAAACTGGTTTCCAGCAAGCACCTGGTCCTGTTCCTCCACCAGGGCAACCGGTTCATCCGGTACAGCCCGGTGTCCCGCCTCCAGGCCAGCCGACCCATCCGGCACAACCTGGGGCTCACTTACAACCAGGTCAGCCTGCGCAACCAACACCGCCTGGTCACCCGGGCCAGCCCCCTCACTCGGGTCAACCTGTTCATTCAGGGCAGCCCTCTCATTCCGTTCACTCTGCTCAACAGCCTGTTCATTCAATTCCGCAGCCAGATCAACAGTTGCGCCCTACGTACCAGGCTCCGTAGGGTTCCACTTATCAGCAGCCTACTCATCCTTAGAGTAGTTATTATCCTCATGGTCAGTCTCAACCGAACTATAACCACTCTGGAGGCTCTCAGTATTATCCTCCTCCACCTGGTTCTACCTACGCTCAGCAGCCAAATCCAAACGCTGCTTATACAGGGCAGACACCTAATCAAGGCCTGAACCCTGGTTATCAAGCCCCGCACTATGGTTACCAGCAGCCAAATCAGTCTGGTTATACGAACTATGCCCCCTACGGTCAGAATCCTTCGGGACAGAACCCATGGGGGCAAGGATATTCACAACCATCGTGGAGCACGGGTACCGGACCTTATCCTGGGACTGGTATGGTAGTTAATCCTCCATTGCCGTTCCTGGCTACCTTGGAACTGCCGGACATTTCAAAGTTGACCAATGATCCGATTTCGCATAATCCATATTGGCCTCCGGTTCCCACCAAGATACCAGGTGACTGTCCCAAGTTTGAGGGCAAAGCTGGCGAAGACCCCCAGGCGCATGTGATGACGTATCACCTCTGGTGTTCGTCTAACTCTTGGGTCGACGATTCAATTCGTTTGCGTCTTTTCCAGTGTACTTTAACAGGAGCTGCCGCTAAGTGGTACATAGAGCTATCCCGTGGTATTTTTCAGGATTTCAACTCGTTAGCCATGGCTTTCCTCACGCATTTCCAGTTACCGGTCCGATATGAGGCCGGGACGCACCTCCTGACTTCTATGAAACAGGACACGGCCACTCACATTTCGGATCACATCCATGAGTGGCGGCGCCGTCGTCGACTGATCAAGTTTCACATACCTGATCAGATTTTGACTCACTGGTTCACCACCTCCTTTGTGAATAAAATCGCTCAGGATATCGCGATGGGAGCGTGTGTGACGAAGGAACAAGCTATCGCACGTGCCCAGTACCTGGATCTTGTCTATTCACAATCTGGCATGCTTTATGACATCTTGACTGATGCTCCACGGCCCGGAACCACTAAGGCTCCGCCTACCCCTACGGTGGATGGTGTCATTGGTTCCGTTTCTCAAAATTCGAAGAAGTCTTCGAATGGGAAGCAGAAGGCTAATTCTTCCAACAATACCTCTGCTAATCCCGCCTCATCCGATTCTGGTAAAACCGCGGAGGTCAATGCCGTCCAGGCCAATCCTGCGGACAAATCCTCCAAGGGGAAAAAGAAGGGCAAAGGCAAATTAAAATCCGATGCCCCGAAACCGGAATCCAAATCTCGAACTGAGGATGGCTCCCAACGTAAGCCGAAATTCCCTTGCCTCATCTGTGAAGGTGACCATTACACTAAGGATTGTCCACGACGGTCCGAAGTTAGTCAACTTCTTAAAGGCTCAAAAGGGACTCCGGCTGTTTTAAAAGAACCATTTCCATCTCAGCAGACCTAGATGGTCGAACAGGCGTCACCATCTGCACCGTTTGGGTCTCAAGTTTTCATGATGAAGACTAATGCACCTATCACTATCGCTACGTGATCGAAGGATTACAACAGTCAGCAGCAGGCACCCGGGAAGGCAGTTGCGGAAGGGCCGCCTCCCCCACCTGTTTCTGGTCCGTTGGAAATCGAGAAGCCGACTCTCGAACCCGTTGTGAAGCCACCTCCCAAGGGTGTTCTTCGAAGATCCTCTTACAATCCAAATGCTCGTGCCGCTCAACATTACAGTATCGTTGAGGATCTGGCACAGGCGCCATGTGCCATGTCTGCACTTGACGTTCTTCAAAGTTGTCCTTCACAACGGAAGGCTTTACTGTCTGCCATCGGTGGTATCGATCCCACCGACTCGAGCCTTCTCACCTTCGATCTGGAGAATTTTACTCCCCGGCTTCCACATCAAATCGCTTTGGTCATTCAAGTCGGGATTAACGGTCTGAACATTCATAGGGCCGTCGTAGATGAGGGTGCATCTACCTGCGTTATGTCCTCCGCTTGCTGGAAGGCCATTGGCTCTCCAGCCTTGTCGTCATCTCCCAATGCCCTTGAGGCATTTGATGGTCGGGAGTCTAAACCCCTGGGAGTTCTTGAGAGTCTTGCGATCACATTACAGGGAAAAACCGTCAACGTGGAAGTAGAAGTGGTTGACGCGAAACTCAACTACAACATACTTCTTGGCCGCAGCTGGACCCATGCCATGCTCTGCGTGCCGTCTACCGTCTTTCGATTCATTAAGTTCCCCCATGAGGGCAAGATTGTCACGGTAGATCAGTTGTCATTTTTCACCTCTAGCTCTGAGAACAACGTGCCATACGTGGATCAAATTCCGAATCCCCCAGACAGCATACGACCCGGTCTTTTCAAAGACCCAGTTCTCATGGGTATATTCCCCGCACCGCCACCGAATACCGCTCAAGTCAACATGTTGTCCAGGACTGATGACCCCTGGCTTATTCCTACACCTGAACAGGTATATGAGTTTGGAGAATCCATGCCTTTAACGCCAGTAGAGATCAGCTACTGTGAGATTGTTGCCGCATCGGACCCTCCACCTCCTCAACATGCTCCGATGAGCATGGCTCTCGACGTCTACTCCCAATCCCCCTGGCTTGGTCAGGCTGATTCACCTGATCCTCTCAGAGAGACTTTTCCTTCAGATGAGGCTATCATTGAAACTATGTCTCTTGAGGAGCTGCCCTGGGGCGATGGACATCATCACTCCTCGTTTATGCCCAGCTTGGGGGCAATGACTGATTTTCTGGAGCGTTATGCTACTCAGGTTCTGTCCCCTCCTCTTCAAACACCGATCTTAATGCACGAGGTCTTTTCGGAGGGTAATCTGAGTAACATTACTCAAACTGTTCCAATCAACATCTCCGTTAAACCGGGGATTGTTGAGAACATTCATGTGGGTGTGACTTGTTCTCCCGAGGAGATTCAAGTCTATACTAAGCTTTTCAAAGAATTCAGAGATGTTTTCGCATGGTCTTACGAGGAAATGCCGGGAATTGATCCGAGTATTGTCGTGCACGAGATTCCAACCTACCCAGGTGCGAAACCCGTGCGCCAACGCTTGCGTCCCATGCATCCTCGGAAAGCCGCCGCCATCAAGGCAGAAGTTGAAAAACTTCTGAACGCGGGGTTTATTTATCCTATCCCCCTTACAGAATGGGTGTCCAATATCGTCCCTGTCGATAAAAAGCAGGGTACCATTCGCGTCTGTGTAGATTATCGCGATATCAATCGCGCCTGTCCTAAGGACAATTATCCCACTCCGTTTATCGACCAGATCATCGACGATTGTGCTGGGAGTGAGATCTATTCCTTAATGGACGGTTTCTCAGGTTACAACCAGATCAATATTGCACCTGAAGATCAACATAAGACCACATTCATCTGTCCGTGGGGCACTTTCGCGTACAAAAAACTCCCGTTCGGCTTAAAAAACGCTGGCGCCACGTTTCAGCGTGCGATGTCCTACGCTTTTCATGATATTCGCCATATTGTCCAGCCTTATCTGGACGACTTGCCAGCCCATTCGGGTAAGCGAGAGGATCATCCTGAGCATCTCCACCAGATATTCCTTCGTTGCAGACGCTACAACATCAGGCTCAACCCTCATAAGTGTGTCTTCTGCGTCGATTCTGGCCGTCTTTTAGGCTTTATAGTCTCGAAAGACGGAATTCGCCTTGACCCTCTAAAGGTTGAGGCCATCGTAAATCTCCCATCACCCTCCTCCTTGTATCAGTTACAGAGTCTGCAAGGGAAGGCGAATTTTCTTAGGCGCTTTATCCCGAATTATGCCGAGGTGGCCAAAGGATTCACTCGTTTGTTAAAGCAGAATGTTCCCTTTCACTGGGACGAAATTGCTCAAGAATCCTTTGAGAAGCTGAAGACATTGCTAGTCAATGCTCCGTTGCTTCGTCCTCCGGACTACCACCGCGACTTCACTTTGTATCTAGCCGCCGCATTTAGCACCATTGCCATGGTCTTGGTGCAGGATGACGATAACGGTGATGAACATGTTGTTTATTACCCTGTCTCGGAACCTTCTCGACCCGGAAACACGTTATGCACATGTCGAGAAGTTGGCCTTAGCAGCAGTACACGCCGTACAACGCTTTCGCCATTACATCCTTTTGCGCACGATAACAGTGGTTTCAGACTGTAACCCTATGACGTATATTCTTTCTAGACAATTACTAGGGGGCAAGTACTCCAAATGGATCGTGATCCTGCAGGAGTTTGACTTGGAGTTCACCATTGCCAAGTCAACTAAATCACTGGTCTTCGCGGATTTGATATGTTCTCTCCCTACAGACTCTGTTCCTTCACACTCCGAAGATCATATACCGGACGAGACGCTGTTTCTTATCGATACTCGTGATCCTTGGTATGGTGACATTATAGTGTATCTTCAGACCGCGACATTTCGGTCTGAGTTGGATAAAACTGCCCGCCGTCGGATTCGGCACCAGTCCCAACCCTACCGTATCGTAGGAGATACCTTATATCGCATTGGAGTAGATTCGGTGCTCCGACGCTACCTTACCTTGGAAGAGGCTGAGAAAGTCTTGAATGACTGCCACAGTGGCGCCTGTGGCGGACACATGTCCGGGTATGCTACTGCCCAAAATATTCTGCGGGCAGGTTATTTCTGGCCTTCCATATTCAAGGATTGTATCATTGCAGTCCGTAAATGTCATCCATGCCAGATTTTTCAGCGCAAGATGCGCGCGCCGCCATTGCCTTTGCATCCCGTTATTACCGTCGGCCCTTTCGCGAAATGGGGCGTGGATTTTATGACGTGTAACCCTCACTCGGCCGGGGGGCATGCGTATATCATTGTCGCCGTCGACTACTTCACTAAGTGGGCCGAGGCGATGCCTACACTAGTTGCTGACGGAAGAACGGCTGCTTCATTTATATTCAACCACGTTATTGCACGATTCGGGGTTCCTCAAGCCATCGTCACTGATCATGGTACTCATTTCCGTGATTACATGATGACGGAGCTGACTTCAGCGTTGGGCTTGCGTCACGACAGCTCAACACCATACTACCCTCAAGCGAATGGTCAGGTTGAAGCGGTGAACAAGGTTTTGGTCACCATGCTTCAGCGAACAGTTGGGATTCATAAATCAAATTGGCATCTCCAACTGTTCTCAGCTCTCTGGGCATACCGAACATCTGCTAAGAGTGCAACCGGGTTCACACCTTTCCAATTGGTGTACGGTCTGGAAGCTACTCTGCCGGTTGAATGTGAAATTCCTTCGCTTAAATTAGCTGTGGAGCTATTACCGGATACCTCTCCCGAGGAAGAACGTCTTCTGTATCTCGAACGGTTGGATGAAACCCGTCGACTAGCTGCTTTGATCATCGAAGCACAAAAGAAGAGAGTCAAAACTCATTTTGATCAAACTGTTTCTCCCCGTTCTTTCATTGAAGGAGACCTCGTTCTCTTGTACGATCAGGCACATGATAAGCTTGGAGCCGGTAAACTCCAGCCTATGTGGCACGGTCCCTATATAGTAAAACGCGTTTTGAAAAATGGGGCCTACGAGCTTATAGATTACGAAGGAGTTCCGCTGGCGCAGCCCAAGAATGGGCTGTACCTTAAAAAATACTACGCCTGAAGTGATTTCTTGGTGTGGTGTGTGTACATAGGTGTGTGATTGTCATTTGTGTGCATAGTGTGGTGTGCTTTGTAAACATCTTTCTGCTGATCGGGTCTTCCTGGTTGTGCAGATGTCTATTCATCCATTTGTTGGTTTCGCGGATGGTGCCTCCCGCAGTACCAGGAATCTGTCTTCCGCAGCCTTGGTAATCTACGATCCTGTTGGTGAGTTGATTGACCTGCAAGGTGTGTGTTTAAGACGTACCACGAACAATATCGCGGAATATAGTGCCGTGTTGGAATTGTTAACCGAGGCAGTAAACCTTGGTATCCGTGAATTGCTCGTGTACCTAGATTCACAACTTGTAGTGTTACAGCTGAACGGACACTATTCGGTAAGGAACCCGTCCATCTTACGTTTGTATTTGCGTATTCGATTACTGGAAAGGAATTTTGACTACATTACATATCATCATATACCCAGGCATTTGAATACATTAACAGATGCAGTAGCAAATTTGGTATTAGACAGACATTTGCACAATTTATAAATCATCATCACATGTAAAGAAAGACTCATCCAGAAATAGATATGTATATATATAGGTATCGAAATGTTTACATAGAGTGTGTCACATAAAACTCAAAAAATATACATAATCGTCTTAGTACATCCTGAGACACTGTGTCTCTCAAAAATAGGTGTGGCATAAATCCTAAGGACTAATCCACATGGTGCTCATGGTAGCACGTCACTGCACGCACTAGGCGCCTCAGGATTCGGTGGATCCGATTCGGAACTCCCACCGTGTGGCGCTGGTATGCCATCGGTACGTCTGATAGCTGGGCATAGTCTGGGATCCCATGGGCAATCCCCTCGAGGTTCTGGATCAGTTCCTCTCCTTCGGTGCCTTTCCCCTGGATCTCGGGGGCGAGTTGTGTCCTCCGGGAGATTGGAGACATCCCGGCTAGTCTCTCAGGTCCTACATCTGCATGCATATATAATCGTGTTAAGACGAATGTGTATTAACAAAAAAAAAAAACATATAAACATAAAATCAAAATATGAGGTCTTACCCAGCTCCTCGTCCCAGTCATCTCCTTCTGGTAGTGGGAGATCTGGGTCCCCGGTAAAGTCAGTTCCCGAATAGGGCCAATCTTCCACGATGATCAGTTGGCGCCGTAGCCACCTAAAGAACTCTGGCCTCCAGGACATCTGTTGGCCACCTCCAGATCTGGGCATCAGTGCTGCCCAGCGAGCCATTCACGGCTCTCGTGGTATCGGACTCGCCACTGCGGCCCCTTGGCCCTGGAAGATTGGTATGCGTTCCAGAATGAACGATACCAAGATGGAACCATACCCGAACTGCTTCAGTTTCCCCTGTTTGCACTTTGTGAGCTACCTTTTCATGTTGATGGTTACTGCTTCTGCCCAGTTGAACAGTAGGGGACCCATGCATTCTGAGGCCAACAGGAGTTGAGTCTTCGTGGCCTCGTGCGGAGCCTGCGACCCAGCAGCCCGCGTAATGGTATGGAGAACTACTCTCAGTGCTAGATCAGGGATGGTGTGGATATCCACCTTCTTGCTTCCTGATCCTGTTTGTGCCCCTCGGCACACCCGTGCCATTACCTGTTCCATCTTTTCCCCGGATGGTCTGCTTCCAGTCAGTACAGGGATTGGACCTCTGCGGAACAATCTAGTGATGAAATAAATGTCAGTGACCTCCAGTTCCAACACCTGGTCTCGTAACTTGAACACATGTTCATTTTCATCCCAGATACTGATTAGATACTGGAGGAGCTCGGGCTGAGCTCGTAAACATGGCGTGACGAAGAACTTTTTCAATCCACAGTCTCTGAGTGCATTCATGCAAGCTTGGCTTTGCATGGCCTGTTCATCCTCGTCTCCGTGCTCTCGTTCCTTCCATTCGATTGCCATTTTGAGTGATTATCTGCATTCACATGGTCAAAAACCCCTGATTAGATCTTTGATGAGCTTCAAATTCCAAGTGATTTGGTCTAAATATCGAAATTTTGGGCGAAATTTAAGGTTCGGCCGCTGGCGCGAGCCCTTTATTAAAAAGAGCTCATTGGCGCGGGTCCGTGCCCGATACCCGTGCCAATGGGCGCAGCCCTAAAATTCAAAAAATGACCATACAAGACTGATTTTTAAGGGAAAATCATTAAAAAATGAATGAAAATGTAGAGCAAGGGAGCGCCTTTTACCTGTGACAGACGAGAAGCTGAATGGTTGCCTGGATTGGTCGCAATCGTCGACGGAAATTTCTGCTCCAAATGGACCACTGTTGTTTTCTACCAAGGTAAATAGTAAAAGTAATTTTATTTTTACCAATTAGACATATTTATAACTTTTTCGACGTTAAATGAGTTTTAAAAGTTATTTTTATCAAATATTTGCATGTGTTATGTCGAAAATGGATTTTACGCTTGCTTGGTATGTGTAGCAACAGGTTTTGCGACTTAAAAGATGGAAACGAGTTGTATTTTATACTTTTTCGGACTCGGTAAATACACGAAAAAGTCACTGTGGAGTCATCTTTCAGCTCTTTTCTGACTCTCTAAATATGAAAAGATCGTCGAGGCCCTTGTCGTTTCAATCTCGTTAAAATGGACACGAATCGACATCCACCCAGTATAAGTTTAACCCTTTTTCGGGCTGGGATGGATTGATTACGAAAAAGGAATACCCTAGCCTATCGCGACTAGGAGGTTTTCCCGGATATTGTTTTCTACCTTTTCGGATCTGGGGAACTATTGACGAAAAGGGACCTGTGGAGTTTTCTTTTCCGCCGTCTTTTCAAACTCTCTAAACATGAAAAGACGCCGAGTTCTTCCTTTGTCAGACTCGTTAAACCCTGATGACATCGGATCTAGTCGAAATGACGTTCTCCGAGTTCCTCCTTCCTAGGACTCGTTAAATGCACTAGGATGGATTCGCCCGAAGGGCGGACTTATATTGCAAGCATATGCTATCCCCTTCAAGATTGTTATTAAAAATAATTGGGGTACTCGCCAGAAATGGTGGGGGAAAAATGGAACCATCGTCGTTGTCGTCGGCAGTATGTCGCTCTTGAACATGGCACTTGTCTGCATCCGTGTCGGGTTGGGGACATCTCATCTCGTTGCTTCACTATGCCTCCATGGGTTTGGGTAATCTCTTTTGACCTCTCATCTGTTCACTGCCTCGTTACCATGACCTCTGATCCGTTGATGTCAGATACTGCCAAATCCACTGTCGTGCCGTTCATGTGTTCAAGAGAAGTTGGCCTCTGCAAATATCAACCTTCCTCTGTTTCTCATACGATTCTGATTCACAACAAAACATCATGTTCCTCTGTCTCGTGTCGATGATGTGGGAATCATTATGGCCCACCTTCGATCAAGGTCACTTCCCGTCGACATCAACTCATTATCCAGGAAGTTGGTCTAGAGACTCCTTATGGTACCTTGGAGCCTGCATGCCTCAATGGCAGGTTCGTCGCATTCGACGAGAGGTTTACATCATTGGCCTCCGATCGAGTGATTCTGCGGGTGTTCGACGTCAACTCATTTATTCGCATGCCGTAGATTGTACCTGTAGTACCTTGAGGACCATTGTCATTATTGGTGGTTTCTCTCGCGTCGGTTAACAGCTTTCATCATTGGCTGGTAATCCGACGATGTTCTTGCATGTTCGACTTCAGCTCACATATTCATATGCTTGAACTTGTACTCTGTTGGGTCGAGATGGAGCGCAAGACCCTGGATTGTGTCTGTTGTAATCCAAGCTGCGATTGTGGATTATTATCATTATGTACATGACTCATTGATTGGATGGCTGCGACCATACCTGAGTCTATTGGTTTGATCTTAGTTGGATGGCTGCGCCCATACCCTAGATCCGGATTATAACATACTCTGTTTCGGATGGCTGCGTCCATACCACTTATACATCATGTACTTGAGATATCAGTTGTATCTTTCTGCGCAGGTTTTCCGACGGCGGGCCTTCAGTTGAACATGTTCTCGTAAAGCATTTCACCCCTCTCTCTCTCGGGCCTCATACTTTAGGGGGCATCTATTACACAGTAATTTGTCACCGTCCCTACCATTCCCCGTCCCGCACAATGGAGGACCCATTTTGTGACCTGTGAACATTGTCATGCCTTGAAAACATCATCAATGCATCCCTCTAAGCATGAGCTTTATTTTCCCTTGAGACATCTCCTTGCAAAAATCATGAAAAACACCCCTTTTGGCATTGGCGCGGGCAAGCAGTTCAGTACTCGCGCCAATGGGGAAATTACTGCAAAGAGGTCGCGCCAATGGGGAAATTACTGCAAAGAGGTCGCGCCAACTGGCGCTCTGTCATAGAGCCGTAGTCGCGCCACCCAATTTGGGAGTTGTTTTTTAAATAAGGATGGCGGAAGTTGAGTTCCAACAAACTCACAAACCATTGCCTATCTTGAGTTGGGAGGTTTGGCTGTGGGAGTTCTATGGAAGGGAAGTGGTTTTTCCACCTCCCATGGAACCTTCCTTGTTGATAGGGCCAATCCCATAATAATAGGGATCCCAACTCCCTCCTTCCCCATCTATAAAAGCCTGCTCAAATCCATGGCAAGCTAGTCTTGAAGTGCCTAAGCTCCGAATCTCCATATTCCCAAGAGCCTTTGTGTTGTAAAGAATCCTCTCTTTCCCCTAAGGCTGACTCAAGTAAGGAGACCATTGTCACGAGACTCTGGAGAGGTTTTCCCTTTCCTTGGCGAGCTTTGCGAGACGTGGACTACTGGAGACCCGTTCGAAGGAGACCGCAACGTCAGAACTTGGTTGTAATCTCTCTTCGCTGGTTATTTAATAGATGATTATGATTATGGTTCCACTCTGTTTTCCATCATGTTAATGTGAGTAACGTCCTTTCTGACTGATGTTTAGTTACGTATGCTGGTTTCTATGCTTGTATCTGTTCGTTTCTTCCATGTGCAGGTGTTCATCCGCGGAGATCGTGGGGGGATTGTGATCTGCCAAGGCTGAGGAACGGGGACGCTTCTTCTTCAGATCCTAGCGTTGGAATCCAGGTAGGCTTCTATCTCCAGCCTTTTCATTCGTAATTAGGAACTTGCGTCATAACATTGTTTGATTGTTGCTAGACCCCTGTTTGAGCTGGTAAAGGGATCGCCTACGTACGAGAGGGGTTTTACCTCCTCAACAATTTGGCGACTCCCTTTGAGAGATAAGTAGGATTCTTGTCTCGTTTGTGTTGTCTCGCCTTGATTGTTTATGTTTTTCCTTGCCCCGATGAACCTTGAGTTTGGGTTCTTTCACTTTGTTTTTCTTCTTGGTTTGCTTAGCTACTTTCATTGATGCCGCACGGGTAGCTTGTTTTTAATTTGGTGAGAAACTCGACGCTTTCGGTTTTTTAACCGTGATCCCCGCGCAAATTGGCGCACGTTGCTTTTTTTTAGCCGTGCCAATTGCTTTCTGGCCTTCGATTTCATCCTTACGGTCGTGCCACCTGTGGGTTTTGAGTTTCTTCATTTTTGAACTCTCTGGATTTGGTGGGTGTTTTTCTTCTTGATTTTTCGCTGTTGCACGAGTGTGTTGGAGTCTGTTTGGCTGAGAATTCACCTACTGTCCTTTGAGATTTGTTTTCTTTTATCTCTGATTTTCACGTTTTAAGCCCTAGGGCATCTAGTGGCTTAGTGTATCGAGCCCTCCTTGGGGATTTTGGTGTTTTGATTGTCCTGTCAACTATCTGATTGATTCTCCGCATCCTCTAAGTAGTTGTTCATTGTTTTATTGCGATTTTTGGGTGATTGTTCATTCCTTCATTCGAAATTCGTTTGGTCTTGCCTTGGACCTAGATCACACGGTCCATTGGAAGCTTTTGAGTCTTTTCTTCGTTTTGAGAGACTTTGGTCGATTCGGGGATCTGATTCCTTGTGTTTTTGAGTGAAATTTGTTTGTTTCTCTCTCTTGGAAATCGTTTCTCAAATTGTTCCGTTTGTTTTCAAGTTTGTTTAGTGCATATTAGCTATTAAACATTGAAAAAAAAAAAAAAAATATCTTTTGCTTTTGTTAATTAGTGCAAATTGTGATCTTTTCCATATCGCTAGTGATTAGTGTTTTGAATGAAAAGTTTTCAATTCCATTAGTTGCATTAGAGATCTCATTGTTTGTCTTCCATTCATTTCATTTGTATAAAATCTCTCGACTCTTCTCTAACTAGTTTTCATTGAACGAAATGTTGCACTGTGGCATATAGCTTTGCATTTAGGAGTCTTTCGAGACACCACATACGATAGGGCCTGAAAATTGAAACTTAATTGAAGATCAACTGTAAAATTTATTCAATTAACCTAAGGCAGCACTGGAACTTAACGAAACACATTTAGAAGGTCTAGGCTAGAGACGTGTTCCGGCGTCGTTAAACCTAGCAGCTGTTGTTCGCCTGTTGGCTTTAGACAGCGCTAGTACGGACTTGCGCTCCCCGTACCGTCGCGTATATAAAGGGAGACCCCTCTAGGTTTTCAATCCTTTATCCACAGGAAGCCGAGTCTGCCGCCCTATACCCGTGATACACTGAACACGGCATTCGGGGAGACTACCTACACGTACGGAAAGTCCTTGGTCGATTTCTGTTTCATTATTGAAACCAAGGTGTATATTGCAGTTCACGGATATTTGGTACACCCTTTGTGCCTAGTTTTTCCTGAGCAGTCATTTGGTCTTTTCTGACTCCCTAAACTTGAAAAGACCGTCAAGCACTTGTCCTTTCACGCTTGTGTCAACTCTGAAAGAGATAGAGTCATCTTTTTATCGTTTCTCGACTCTTAAAATATGAAACGGTAGAATTTCTTTCTTTCCAATGTGGTAAAATTAATCGCCCACGATTACACACCCGTTTAGATATTTCTTGTTGACCGTTTGATCGTGTGTCTTAACTCGTTTTCAGCCCGTGTGTGTGTTTTCTCTTTTCTTCTAGTCTTTTGCCACAGTGGCGGAACCTTCAGTTTCGTCTACTGGTAGTCCTTACACGGACGATTCTTCAGAAGCTTCTCAGCCTTCTGTTGAACCACAACAGCCTGTTGTTTCCGAGTTTCCTGACGGGGGACCGGTTCTCGCCGAGCAACCCTTTGGAGGACCAGTTGAGTTCAATTGGCCCTTTTCAGACCCTGTGTCTGAATTGAGATTAGGAGCTGATTTCCTTTCTCTTACATCGGGTTCACCGTTTGTTGCTGCTGTTTTTCCTCCTAGTCATCACTGTCTTTTGCGTGATTTAACGACAGGATCAACCATGAGTGATTCTGGTGAGGAAATTCCTAGTGAAGACTATCAGTGCATCCCGCGTAGATTGTTTGAGGGAGACGACTCTGAGCTGGCTACCATGTCGTCAGCCAGTCCTTCTCTACCACAGGGATACAGATCTCTGGGTCAGATTATTTCAGCTGCAGCCTCTATGGGAATATCATCTCCTGCTTCGAGGCCAGCTGTCACTACACCCGGGGTGTCCCCTTCGACGCCCGTCACTTCTGTTCCCGTTCGGCCCACTGTTTGTGTGGCTGCCTCTTCTTCTGTTGTCTCAACTACCAGGGTTGGGCCAACTCCTGAAGATGTCTATCTAGCTACTGCTATACCGAATAATATCTCTCCGGAGGAGTATCGGTTGTCCTTGCAACAGCCGAACGCCGAAGCTGGACCATTCCCCCAAGACCCTTACCGATCTTTCTTTTCGCACTATGCACAGGATGGCACTCCCGTGTATGCTTTCCCAGGTCAGTTTGACAAGCACGGGGAGGATCAACCGGGACCGGCCTATGGTCCTGGGGGGCAAATCCAACCTTCTTTACCGATGCAACCGCAGTATCCTGTCGTCTCTAACGTTGCATATCAGCCAGGACCACCCTATGGTTCTGCTTCAGGTCAAACTGGTTTCCAGCAAGCACCTGGTCCTGTTCCACCACCAGGCCAACCGGCTCATCCGGTACAACCTGGTGTCCCGCCTCCAGGCCAGCCGACCTATTCGGTGCAACCTGGGGCCCACTTACAACCAGGTCAACCTGCGCAACCAGCGCCGCCTGTTTATCCGGGCCAACCTGGTCATTCAGGCCAGCCCCCTCACTCGGGTCAACCTGTTCATTCAGGGCAGCCCTCTCATTTCGTTCACTCTGCTCAACAGCCTGTTCATTCAATGCCGCAGCCAAATCAACAGCTGCGCCCTACGTACCAGGCTCCGCAGGGTTCCACTTATCAGCAGCCTACTCATCCTCAGAGTGGTTATTATCCTCATGGTCAGTCTCAACCGAACTATAACCACCCTGGAGGCTCTCGGTATTATCCTCCTCCACCCGGTTCTACCTACGCTCAACAGCCAAACCCAAACGCTGCTTATACAGGGCAGACGCCTAATCAGGGCCCGAACCCTGGTTATCAAGCCCCACACTATGGTTACCAGAATCCAAATCAGTCTGGTTATACGAACTATGCCCCCTACGGTCAGAATCCTGCGGGACAGAACCCGTGGGGGCAGGGATATTCACAACCATCGTGGAGCATGGGTACCGGACCTCATCCTGGGACTGGCATGGCAGTTAACCCTCCATTGTCGTTCCTGGCTACCTTGGAACTGCCGGATGTTTCAAAGTTGACCAATGATCCGATTTCACATAATCCATATTGGCCTCCGGTTCCCACCAAGATACCAGGTGATTGTCCCAAGTTTGAGGGCAAAGCTGGCGAAGACCCCCAGGCGCATGTGATGACGTACCACCTCTGGTGTTCGTCTAACTCTTGGGTCGATGATTCGATTCGTTTGCGTCTTTTCCAGCGTACGTTAACAGGAGCTGCTGCTAAGTGGTACATAGAACTATCCCGTGGTATTTTTCAAGATTTCAACTCGTTAGCCATGGCTTTCCTCACGCATTTCCAGTTACCGGTCCGGTATGAGGCCGGGACGCACCTCCTGACTTCTCTGAAGCAGGACAAGGCCACTCACATCTCGGATCACATTCATGAGTGGCGGCGCCGTCGTCGACTGATCAAGTTTCACATACCTGATCAGATTTTGACTCACTGGTTCACCACCTCCTTTGTGAATAAAATCGCTCAGGATATCGCGATGGGAGCGTGTGTGACAGAGGAACAAGCTATCGCGCGTGCCCAGTACATGGATCTTGTCTATTCGCAGTCTGGCACGCTTTATGACATCTTAACTGATGCTCCACGGCCCGAAACCACTAAGGCTCTGCCTACCCCTACGGTGGATGGTGTCATTGGTTCCGTTTCTCAAAATTCGAAGAAGTCTTCGAATGGGAAGCAGAAGGCTAATTCTTCCAACAATACCTCTGCTAATCCCGTCTCATCCGATTCTGGTAAAAC
This sequence comes from Pinus albicaulis, assembly GCA_034641835.2. Lineage (NCBI taxonomy): Eukaryota > Viridiplantae > Streptophyta > Pinopsida > Pinales > Pinaceae > Pinus > Pinus albicaulis. The sequence continues at coordinate 454,242,225 of CM076571.1, read as the reverse complement.
CGCGGAGGTGAATGCCGTCCAGGCCAATCCTGCGGACAAATCCTCCAAGGGGAAGAAGAAGAGTAAAGGAAAATCAAAATCTGATGCCCCGAAACCAGAATCTAAATCTCGAACTGAGGATGGCTCCCAGCGTAAGCCGAAATTCCCTTGCCTCATCTGTGAAGGTGACCATTACACTAAGGACTGTCCACGACGATCCGAGGTTAGTCAACTTCTCAAAGGCTCTAAAGGGACTCCGGCTGTTTTAAAAGAGCCATTTCCATCTCAGCAGACCCAGATGGTCGAACAGGCGTCACCATCTGCACCGTTTGGGTCTCAGGTTTTCATGATGAAGACTAATGCACCTATCACTATCGCTACACGGTCGAAGGATTACAATGAACCACGGCAGGCGCCCGGGAAGGCAGTTGCGGAAGGGCCGCCTCCCCCACCTGCCTCCGGTCCATTGGAAATCGAGAAGCCGACTCCCGAACCCGTTGTGAAACCACCTCCCAAGGGTGTTCTTCGAAGATCCTCTTACAATCCAAATGCTCGTGCCGCTCAACATTACAGTATTGTTGAGGATCTGGCACAGGCGCCATGTGCTATGTCTGCACTTGAGGTTCTTCAAAGTTGTCCTTCACAACGGAAGGCTTTATTGTCTGCAATCGGTGGTATCGATCCCGCCGACTCGAGCCTTCTCACCTTCGATCTGGAGAATTTTACTCCCCGGCTTCCACATCAAATCGCTTTGGTCATTCAAGTCGGGATTAACGGTCTGAACATTCATAGGGCCGTCGTAGATGAGGGTGCATCTACTTGTGTTATGTCCTCCGCTTGCTAGAAGGCCATTGGCTCTCTAGCCTTGTCGTCATCTCCCAATGCCCTCGAGGCATTTGATGGTCGGGAGTCTAAACCCCTGGGAGTTCTCGAGAGTCTTGCGATCACATTACAGGGAAAAACTGTCAACGTGGAAGTAGAAGTGGTTGACGCGAAACTCAACTACAATATACTTCTTGGCCGCAGCTGGACCCATGCCATGCTCTGCGTGCCATCTACTGTCTTTCGATTCATTAAGTTCCCCCATGAGGGCAAGATTGTCACGGTAGATCAGTTGTCGTTTTTCACCTCTAGCTCTGAGAACAACGTACCATACGTGGATCAAATTCCGAATCCCCCAGACAGCATAGGACCCGGTCTGTTCAAAGACACTGTTCTCATGGGTATATTCCCCGCACCACCACCAAATACTGCTCAAGTCAACATGTTGTCCAGGACTGATGACCCCTGGCTTATTCCTACACCTGAGCAGGTATATGAGTTTGGAGAATCCATGCCTTTAACGCCAGTAGAGATCAGATACTGTGAGATTGTTGCCGCATCGGACCCTCCACCTCCTCAGCATGCTCCGATGAGCATGGCTCTCGACGTCTACTCGCAATCCCCCTGGCTTGGTCAGGCTGATTCACCTGATCCTCTTAGAGAGACTTTTCCTTCAGATGAGGCTATCATTGAAACTATGTCTCTTGAGGAGCTGCCCTGGGGCGATGGACATCATCGCTCCTCGTTTATGCCCAGCTTGGGGGCAATGACTGATTTTCTGGAGCGTTATGCTACTCGGGTTCCTTCCCCTCCTCTTCAAACACCGATCTTAATGCACGAGGTCTTTTCGGAGGGTAATCTGAGTAACATTACTCAAACTGTTCCAATCGACATCTCTGTTAAACCGGGGATTGTTGAGAACATTCATGTGGGTGTGACTTGTTCTCCCAAGGAGATTCAAGTCTATACTGAGCTTTTCAAAGAATTCAGAGATGTTTTCGCATGGTCTTACGAGGAAATGTCGGGAATTGATCCTAGTATTGTCGTGCATGAGATTCCAACCTATCCAGGTGCGAAACCCGTGCGCCAACGCTTACGTCCCATGCATCCTCGGAAAGCCGCCGCTATCAAGGCAGAAGTTGAAAAACTTCTGAACACGGGTTTTATTTATCCTATCCCCCTTACAGAATGGGTGTCCAACATCGTCCCTGTCGATAAAAAGCAGGGTACAATTCGAGTCTGTGTGGATTATCGCGATATCAATCGCGCCTGTCCTAAGGATAATTATCCCACTCCGTTCATCGACCAGATCATCGACGAATGTGCCGGGAGTGAGATCTATTCCTTAATGGACGGTTTCTCGGGCTATAACCAAATCAATATTGCACCTGAGGATCAACATAAGACCACATTCATCTGTCCGTGGGGCACTTTCGCGTACAAAAAACTCCCGTTCGGCTTAAAAAACGCTGGCGCTACATTTCAGCGTGCGATGTCCTACGCTTTTCATGACATTCGCCATATTTTCCAGCCTTATCTGGACGACTTGCCAGCCCATTCGGGTAAGCGAGAGGACCATCCTGAGCATCTTCGCCAGATATTTCTTCGTTGCAGACGCTACAATATCAGGCTCAATCCTCATAAGTGCGTCTTCTACATTGATTCTGGCCGTCTTTTAGGCTTTATAGTCTCGAAAGACGGAATTCGCCTTGACCCTCTAAAGGTTGAGGCCATCGTAAATCTCCCATCACCCTCCTCCCTGTATCAGTTACAGAGTCTACAAGGGAAAGCGAATTTTCTTAGGCGCTTTATCCCGAATTATGCCGAGGTGGCCAAAGGATTCACTCGTTTGTTAAAGCGGAATGTTCCCTTTCACTGGGACGAAATTGCTCAGGAATCCTTTGAGAAGCTGAAGACATTGCTAGTCAATGCTCCGTTGCTTCGTCCTCCGGACTACCACCGCGACTTCACTTTGTATCTAGCCGCCGCATTTAGCACCATCGCCATGGTCTTGGTGCAGGATGACGATAACGGTGATGAACATGTTTTTTATTACCTGTCTCGGAACCTTCTCGACCCGAAAACGCGTTATGCACATGTCGAGAAGTTGGCCTTAGCAGCAGTACACGCTGTACAACGCTTTCGCCATTACATCCTTTTGCGCACGATAACAGTGGTTTCAGACTGCAACCCTATGACGTATATTCTTTCTAGAAAATTACTAGGGGGCAAGTACTCCAAATGGATTGTGATCCTGCAGGAGTTTGACTTGGAGTTCACCACTGCCAAGTCAACTAAATCACTGGTCTTCGCGGATTTGATATGTTCTCTCCCTACGGACTCTGTTCCCTCACACTCAGAAGATCATATACCGGACGAAACGCTGTTTCTTATCGATACTCGTGATCCTTGGTACGGTGACATCATAGTGTATCTTCAGACCGCGACATTTCGGTCTGAGTTGGATAAAACTGCCCGCCGTCGGATTCGGCACCAGTCCCAACCCTACCGTATAGTAGGAGATACCTTATATCGTATTGGAGTAGATTCGGTGCTCCGACGATGCCTTACCTTAGAAGAGGCTGAGAAAGTCTTAAATTACTGCCACAGTGGCGCCTGTGGCGGACATATGTCCGGGTATGCTACTACCCAGAAGATTCTGCGGGCAGGTTATTTCTGGCCTTCCATATTCAAGGATTGTATCACTGCAGTCCGAAAATGTCATCCATGCCAGATTTTTCAGCGCAATATGCGCGCGCCGTCGTTGCCATTGCATATCGTTATTATCGTCGGCCCTTTTGCGAAATGGGGCGTGGATTTTATGACGTGTAACCCTCACTCGGCCGGGGGGCATGCGTATATCATTGTTGCCGTCGACTACTTCACTAAGTGGGCCGAGGCGATGCCTACACTAGCTGCTGACGGGAAAATGGCTGCTCAATTTATATTCAACCACGTTATTGCACGGTTCGGGGTTCCTCAAGCCATCGTCACTGATCACGGTACTCATTTCCGCGATTACATGATGGCGGAGATGACTTCAACGTTGGGCTTGCGTCACGACAGCTCAACACCATACTACCCTCAAGCGAATGGTCAGGTTGAAGCAGTGAACAAGGTTTTGGTCACTGTGCTTCAGCGAACAGTTGGGATTCATAAATCCAGTTGGCATCTCCAACTGTTCTCAGCTCTCTGGGCATACCGAACATCTGCTAAGAGTGCAACCGGATTCACACCATTCCAATTGGTGTACGGTCTGGAAGCTACTCTGCCGGTTGAATGTGAAATTCCTTCGCTTAAATTAGTTGTGGAGCTCTTACCGGATACTTCTCCTGAGGAAGAACGTCTTCTGTATCTCGAACGGTTGGATGAAACCCGTCGTCTAGCTGCTTTGATCATCGAAGCACAAAAGAAGAGGGTCAAATCTCATTTTGATCAATCTGTTTCCCCCCGTTCTTTCATCGAAGGAGACCTCGTCCTCTTGTACGATCAGGCACATGATAAGCTTGGAGCCGGTAAGCTCCAGCCAATGTGGCACGGGCCCTATATAGTAAAGCGCGTTTTGAAAAATGGGGCCTACGAGCTTATAGACTACGAAGGAGTTCCACTGGCGCAGCCCAGGAATGGGTTGTACCTTAAAAAGTACTATGCCTGAAATGTTTTCTTGGTGTGGTGTGTGTACATAGGTGTGTGATTGTCATTTGTGTGCATGGTGTGGTGTGCTTTGTAAACATCTTTCTGCTGATCGGGTCTTCCTGGTTGTGCAGATGTCTATTCATCCATTTGTTGGTTTCGCGGATGGTGCCTCCCGCAGTACCAGGAATCTGTCTTCCGTAGCCTGGGTAATCTACGATCTCGCTGGTGAGTTGATTGACCTGCAAGGTGTGTGTCTAGGACGTACCATGAACAACATCGCGGAATATAGTGCCGTGTTGGAATTATTAACCGAGGCAGTAAACCTTGGTATCCGTGAATTTCTCGTGTACCTAGATTCACAACTTGTAGTGTTACAACTGAACGGACACTATTCGGTAAGGAACCCGTCCATCTTACGTCTGTATTTGCGTATTCGATTACTGGAAAGGAATTTTGACTATATTACATATCATCATATACCCAGGCATTTGAATACATTAACAGATGCAGTAGCAAATTTGGTATTAGACAGACATTTGCGCAATTTATAAAACATCATCACATGTAAAGAAAGACTCATCCAGAAATAGATATGTATATATATAGATATCGAAATGTTTACATAGAGTGTGTCACATAAAACTCAAAAAATATACATAAACGTCTTAGTACATCCAGAGACGTTATGTCTCTCAAAAAATAGGTGTGGTATAAATCCTAAGGACTAATCTGCATGGTGCTCATGATAGCACGTGACTGCACGCACTAAGCGCCTCAGGATTCGGTGGATCCGACTCGGGACTCCCACCGTATGGCGCTGGTATGCCATCGGTACGTCTGCTAGCCGGGCATAGTCTGGAATCCCGTGGGCAATCCCCTCGAGGTTCTGGATCAGTTCATCTCCTCCGGTGCCTTCTCCCTGAATCTCAGGGGCGAGTTGTGTCCTCCGGGAGATTGGAGACATCCCAGCTGGTCTCTCAGGTCCCACATCTGCATGCATATATAATTGTGTTAAGACGAATGTGTATTAACAAAAAAAACATATAAACATAAAATCAAAAATATGAGGTCTTACCCAGCTCCTCGTCCCAGTCATCTCCTTCTGGTAGTGGGAGATCTGGGTCCCCAGTAAAGTCAGTTCCCGAATAGGGCCAGTCTTCCACGACGATCAGTTGGCGCCGTAACCACCTAAATAAATCTGGCCTCCAAGACATCTGTTGGCCACCTCTAGATCTGGGCATCAATGCTGCTCAGCGAACCATTCGTGGCTCTCGTGGTATCGGACTCGCCACTGCGACCCCTTGGCCCTGGAAGATTGGTAAGCATTCCAGAATGAACGATACCAAAATGGAACCATAACCGAACTGTTTCAGTTTCCCCTGTTTACACCTTGTGAGCTGCCTTTTCATATTGATAGTTACTGCTTCTGCCCAGTTGAACAGTAAGGGACCCATGCATTCTGAGGCCAGCAGGAGTTGGGTCTTCGTGGCCTCGTGCGGAGCCTGCGACCCAGCAGCCCGCGTAATGGTATGGAGAACTACTCTCAGTGCTAGATCAGGGATGGTGTGGATATCCACCTTCTTGCTTCCTGATCCTGTTTGTGCCCCTCAACACCCCGTGCCATTACTTCTTCCATCTTTTCCCCAGATGGTCTGCTTCCGGTCAGTACAGGGATTGGACCTCTGCGGGACAATCCAGTGATGAAATAAACGTTGGTGACCTCCAGTTCTAACACCTGGTCTCGTAACCTGAACACCTGTTCCTGTTCGTCCCAGATACTGATTAAATACTGGAGGAGCTCGGGCTGAGCTCGTAAACATGGCGTGAGGAAGAAATTTTTCAATCCACAGTTTCTAAGTGCATTCATGCAAGCTTGGCTTTGCATGGCCTGTTCATCCTCTTCTCCGTGCTCTCGTTCTTTCCATTCGATTTCCATTTTGAGTGATTATCTGCATTCATATGGTCAAAAACCCTTAGTTAGATCTTTGATGAGCTTCAAATTCCATGCAATTTGGTCTAAATGTCGAAATTTTGGGCGAATTTTGAGGTTCGGCCGCTGGCGCGGCTGTTTTGTGAACAGTCGCGCCACATGGCGCGAGCCCTTTGTAAAAAAGAGCTCATTGGCGCGGGTCCGTGCCCGATACCCGCGCCAATGGGCGCAGCCCTAAAAATTTAAAAATGACCACACAGAACTGATTTTTAAGGGAAAGCTATTAAAAAATGAATGAAAATGAAGAGCAAAAGAGCGCCTCTTACCTGTGACAGACGAGAAGCTGAATGGTCGACTGGATTTGTCGCAATCACCGTCAGAAGTTTCTGCTCCAAAAGGACCACTGTTGCTTTTCACCAAGGTAAATAGTAAAAGTAATTTTATTTTTACCAATTTGACATATTTATAACTTTTTCGACGTTAAATGAGTTTTAAAAGTTATTTTTATCAAATATTTGCATATGTTATGTCGAAAATGGATTTTACGCTTGCTTAGTATGTGCAGCAACAGGTTTTTGCGACTTAAACGATGGAAACGAGTTGTATTTTATACTTTTTCGGACTCAGTAAATACACGAAAAAGTCACTTTGGAGTCATCTTTCAGCTCTTTTCTGACTCTCTAAACATGAAAAGATTGCCGAGGCCCTTGTCGTTTCGATCTCGTTAAATTGGACACGAATCGACATCCACCCAGTATAAGTTTAACCCTTTTTCGGGCTGGGATGGATTGATTACGAAAAAGGAATACCCTAGCCTATCGCGACTAGGAGGTTTTCCCGGATATTTTTTTCTACCTTTTCGGATCTGGGGAACTATTTACGAAAAGGGACTTGTGGATTTTTCTTTTCCGCTGTCTTTTCAAACTCTCTAAATATGAAAAGACGCCGAGTTCTTCCTTTGTCAGACTCGTTAAAACCTGATGACATCGGATTCAGTCGAAATGACGTTCTCCGAGTTCCTCCTTCCTAGGACTCATTAAATGCACTAGGATGGATTCGCCCGAAGGGCGGACTTATATTACAAGCATATGCTATCCCCTTCAAGCTTGTTATCAAAAATAATTGGGGTACTCGCCAGAAATGGTGGGGGGAAATGGAATCATCATCATTGTCGTGTCGGCAGTATGTTTCTCTTGAACATGGCACTTGTCTGCATTCGTGTCGGGTTGGGGACATCTCATCTCGTTTTTTCACTTGCTTCCGTGGGTTTGGGTAATCCTTTTTGACCTCTCCTCTGCTCATTGCCTCGTCACCATGACCTCTGATCCGTTGATGTCAAATACTGCCAAAACCACTATTTGTGCCGTTATATGTTCAAGAGAAGTTGACCTCTGCAAATATCAACCTTCCTCTGATTCTCATATGATCCCGATTCACAACAAAAACATCATGTTCCTCTGTCTCGTGTCGATGATGTGGGAAACATTATGGCCCACCTTCGATCAAGGTCACTTCCTGTCGACATCAGCTCATTATCCAGGAAGCTGATCTAGAGACTCCTTATGGTACCTTGGAGCCTGCATGCCTCAATGGCAGGTTCGTCGCATTCGACGAGAGGTTTACATCATTGGCCTCCGATCGAGTGATTCTGCGGGTGTTCGACGTCAACTCATTCATTCGCACGCCGTAGATTGTACCTGTAGTACCTTGAGGACCATTGTCATTATTGGTGGTTTCTCTCGCGTCTATTAACAGCTTTCATCATTGGCTGGTAATCAGACGATGTTCTTGCATGTTCGACTTTAGCTCACATATTCACGTGCTTGAACTTGTACTCTGTTGGGTCGAGATGTAGCGCAAGACCCTGGATTGTGTCTGTTGTAATCCAGGCTGCGATTGTGGATTACTATCATTATGTACATGACTCACTGATTGGATGGCTGCGACCATACCTGAGTCTATTTGTTTGATCTTAGTTGGATGGCTGCGCCCATACCCTGGATCCGGATTATAGCATACTCTATTTCGGATGGCTGCGTCCATGCCGCTTATACATCATGTACTTGAGATATCAGTTGTATCTTTCTGCGCAGGTTTTCCGACGGCAGGCCTTCAGTTGAACATGTTCTCGTAAAGCATTTCACCCCTCTCTCTCGGGCCTCATACTTTAGGGGGCATCTGTTACACAGTAATTTGTCACCGTCCTTACCATTCCCCGTCTCGCACAATGGAGGACCCATTTTGTGACCTGTGAACATTGTCATGCCTTGAAAACATCATCAATGCATTCCTCTAAGCATGAGCTTCATTTGCCCTTGAGACATCTCCTTGAAAAAATCATGAAAAACATCCCTTTTTGCATTGGCGCGGGCAGGCAGTTCAGTACTCGCGCCAATGGGGAAAATCCTGCAAAGAGGTCGCGCCAACTGGTGCTCTGTCATAGAGCAGTAGTCGCGCCACCCAATTTAGGGACTATTTTTTAAATAAAGATGGCGGAAGTTGAGTTCCAACAAACTCAGAAACCATTGCCTATCTTGAGTTGGGAGGTTTGGCTACGGGAGTTCTATGGAAGGGAAGTGGTTTTGCCACCTCCCATGGAACCTTCCTTGTTGATAGGACCAATCCCACAATAATAGGGATCCCAACTCCCTCCTTCCCCATCTATAAAAGCCTGCTCAATCCCATGGCAAGCTAGTCTTGAAGTGCCTAAGCTTTGAATCTCCATATTCCCAAAAGCCTTTGTGTTGTAAAGAATCCCCTCTTTCCCTTAAGGCTGACTCAAGTAAGGAGACCATTGTCAAGAGACTCCGGAGAGGTTTTCCCTTTCCTTGGCGAGCTTTGCGAGACGTGGACGACCGGAGACCCGTCCGAAGGAGACCGCGACGTCAGAACTTGGTTGTAATCTTTCTTCGTTCATTATTTAATAGATGATTATGATTATGGTTCCACTCCGTTTTCCATCATGTTAATGTGAGTAACATCCTTTCTGACTGATGTTTAGTTACGTGTGCCGGATTTTATGCTTGTATCTGTTCGTTTCTTCCATGTGCAGGTGTTCATCCGCGGAGATCGTGGAGGGATTGTGATCTGCCGAGGCTGAGGAACGAGGACGCTTCTTCTTCAAATCATAGCGTTGGAATCCAAGTAGGCTTCTATTCCTAGTCTTTCCATTCGTAACTAGGAGCTTGCGTCATAACATTGTTTGATTGTTGCTAGACCCCTGCTGGGTTAGTAGGGATCGCCTCTGTCCGCAGAGGGGATTTACCTAGCTCAATAAGATTATTCGGTAAGGTTTGCTTGCTTGATTCAGCATCGAATAATGTGTCAATCTTAGTATGTTTGGATATGACCCTCACATGAAATAGTTCAATTCTTTCTTCTTCATTTGGAGCATATATGTGACAGTTTGATGTGCTAGTACTAGGTTTAGTTATTTCTTTCCCCTTCATGTTATTCAATCACATGGTTGTAATCTTAGATTCATCACCTGAATCATCTCCTAAATCTTGTTGAGTTGTAGCTACATTTTTCTGTTTCCCTTTGTTATTGGGTTTCGTTGGCCTCATTTTCGAATGTAATTTCCAACAATGAATTTCATCATGGCCTTCTTTTGAACAATGTTTACAAACTATTTTTTCTCCCTCTTTCTTAATAGATGCATTCTTTTTGCTTTTACCTTTTGAGGTATTTTCTTTGTTTTTACCCTTAAAAGGTTTCTTTCTACCCTCTTCAGAAATGTTCTTCCCTCTAGCTTCTATATGTGTGGCCTGAACACCTACTTCATCTTGAATTATGGGGTTAAACATGAGAATATTTGTTTTAGGTAGTTATGTAAGCCTCCTATGTACTTGAGCAAAGTATCTTGGCTCCGCAAATCTACCCCTAATAAGAGAGCTCTTCTCCTAAATTCTTGGGTGTATTCTTGCACATTTTGTCCCTTCAATTGCCTAAATTTATGCCAGTTCATTATGGCTTTCTGCATATGAGCTAATGGATAAAACTGTTTTTTTATAGCAGTAATGAAATCTGACCATGATAGAATAATCTTACCATGTTTTTTGATCTCCTCCTTTGTCTTGGCTTCCCACCAAACAAGTGTTGCACCTTCCATCCTCAATGAAGCTAATTGGATTTTGGTATCATCATCTTGAACGTTCTGGATTCTCAAATAGACCTCCAATTGCCTAATCCAATTATCAAGATTTTTTGCATTGACTCCACCATTAAACATTGGCAATTAAAACTTAACATCGAGTTTAAAAAAAGGAATTTTACCAGTGTTCTTTGACTTGTGTGGCTGATGTACTGAAGAAGAAGTAGAGGATGATGATGATGAGGGTGAGGATGATGGCTCTGCATTGACTCCATTTCCTCCATTTCCCTTCTTTGACTTATCTTCATCATTGTGACCTCCTGAAGATCCTTGTCCTTCCTTGTGAATTTTGAATCCTTCTCCTACTAGTCTCTCATTCCTTTCTTGATAAAGGATTCTAACCATCTCAGTCATGTCAAGGAATGCTTTCCTGAACACTCTTTATTCCTCTTTGGGATCAACTTCGTCATGGATTTATCCTTCCTCTTGGGGCATGCATAATGTAGCTTCTGCTTCCTTAGGAGGTGAACTAGGTGGTGGATATTGTGGCAATCTTGCTCTCCTTTTCTTTGGCTCTTCTTGAGACCCTTCTTCTCCCACGAATTTTCCTTCTCCTCTTTTGAGCTTGAGCCTTGTAAGCATCTAAAACTTGCAAACAATTAAACAATTATTTGCACAAAACAACACCAGAGAATAGACTCTAGCTCTGATACCAACCTGATCTGAAAGGACTGTATTGGTTTTTCTGTGCTAAGTGTCTTTTCAGTTTATAAACATGTGCATACTTGTCTCATTAGTTTTCTTAATGATTGAGGATTTTAACCATGAATTGTAGGTGATTTTAGTGAATTAGAAGCATGAAATAAGCAAAAATAACACTAAATAACAGTGAAAAACAGAGAAACAAGTCACCACATAACATTTACACAGTAGGCATGATGAAGCAGTTCACCCCTCCTGGGCTACATGTATTGGTCCAGCTCCCAATGATATTTCCATCTTTCATTATGCTCAAAATTTTGCAAATACATGTAGTTACAGGCCTCTAATGGTTGTTTTCTCTGCATCAATGGCTCCATAATTCTCCAATTAGTCTAGAATGGCTCTTCATTCCCTCTGAATGGGCGAAAATTGAGTCTCCTACTCATTTTCCCAGTTACACCTAGAAAAACTCCACTAAATGTGGAGGACTCCACTTAACTCGAGTCAAAATAGTAAATCCGCCCAAAATTTAGGCGTGCTCTAAAACTCTGCCGGATTTAAATGAAATAATAAATTTCGGGTGTTGGGGTGGCCACTTGCCAACCCCAAACCCCTCGGCCTTCTAATCGCTGGGAGAAATCCAGGATTTTAACTGTGGATAAGTTTAAACTCCGGGTTGAACGTTGTTTTAGCGGAGAAACCGTCAGAGTTAATGTTAGCACTAACGTTCCCTTGTGACATAGCGAAACTGTTACGGAAATGATGGCAGAATGTCGGAGTTACATTTGTTGTGACATCGGTTGGAGTTTAAATGTTGTAATGTGACCACCTGCTACGGGGACCGCTGGCAGGTTGGGACTGCCGGCAGTCCCCAACCCATAATGAGATTTTCATTAAACCATATAACAAACTCAAAAACTATAATAGTTAAGAAATTCTTGTATCTCATGCGGTGTGGCGGATGCGTGCTCTTCCGGAGGTCCAGGGTTCAACTCCTGTGGCCTCCACAATAATTTTAATACACCACTACAGGGACACATGCGGCCTCAGGGCTGGCCACATGTCACCTTCTAATTGGCCATCTCCAAAACACCATACAACCAACAGTCCAATAAAATTCTGCCACTTGTCATACTATGGTTGGCTCTAAGGAAGGAATATTCGTCAGAATATTCCTTTTGCCGAATGTGCAATCCACCTTGCTGATTGGGCATCCCATTCAACCTATCGCAAACTTTACATGTTTGGCAATTCGATGAGAATGCGATATTTCCCTCATACGACATCGGTTTTTAGAACCGTTCACGGTGCTGGAATCAGGAAGACAATATCTACACAACCATCATGGTTTCAACCCATTCATGTAGCTTTGAATTTTAAGAAAAATTATGAACTCCTGATCAATGCTTGATCAGTTCCTATCATCCAGTCCTGCAAACAAGCTTCCACAAATGTTGAATTCCAATTGACAATAATGTTTAACATGTTCAACACTCCAATCCAAATGGAGACCACAAATGGACACTTAATGAAAAGATGAGGCACATCCTCAAGTGCCCCGTTACATAATACACATCTACCCAATCCAATTAAACCCCTTTGAAATAAATTATCCCATGTTAATATCTTATTCTGCCAAACTAGCCACCCAAAACATTTTAGCTTTAGGGGAAGGTTCCAATTCCAAAAAAATTAAACCACCATCTATCTATTAAACATCGATGACAAAGTGTAATATACCTATAAGCCCCCTTAACAACAAATAGGTCTATATTCCATAAAATATTTTTCCTTTGATACTTTTGAAATCAAAGAAATAAAGGTGGATTTTAAAGCACTAAAAATATTACAAGAGGTCATCAATTCCTCAACAAGAAGAAGCAGATCTAGCCCCATGAGATCTATAAAATGAAGAAATAATTCCAAGGACCACCCTTCTGAATCGGGGCTTTTGTCCTTGTTGGTATTTTGAGCCCTTAAATAATTTATCAAGAAAGAAAAAATGTACACAAAATTAGGAAATTGAATGCATACATATAGACACATAATTTTTACGTGGTAAAACCCTGACAGTGTGTCAAGGAGATCTCCACGAGGAAAGGGATTGAAATTCCTCATTAATCAAGGTCACAATTACTCCCCAGATTATAATATGCCTCTTGGGCTACAACATTTTAATAGGAAGATGTCGTTATAAAAATTCCTATGGTTATGGAACTGTTTGAATGGTAAACCAAGGCTTAAATTACATTTACAAAAAAATATTTTAATTGTTGTCATTACTAGTAATATCCACCTTGACACCCCCAATCGGGGTGTGGCAAGGGCACAAGTACCATTGAGGAATGATGACGGTAGTTAAGGTAAGAGATTACAGTGGGCAGACTAGCCTGGTTGAGACCAAGTGGCAGGGTATCGAAAATGAGGGAGGCCGCGTGCGACAGGTGGGGGGGGGGGTGTTGCTTCTTTTGAGGAAGGCTCCATGTGAGGAAGAAGGATAACACTGGAGGGATGAGCCACACGGGTTTTATTCAGTATGTCTGGTTCCTTGCATGCATTGCGAGGAGGGTGGTGAAGCTGCGTACGAAGAAGGCTAGAAGGTTGAATCAAACATCTGCATCCCGCGACATTGCTTTGAGGATTAAGGGTATGTAAACTTCTACACTTATCCAACTCCCTTGTATATGGATCAAGTTAAGGTTTGCGTGTTGAATGTAGGAAATAGGGTGATTGAAATGCGAAGCATTCTCTGGCTGCATGGTTTGGTATATGGGGATACCAGAGGGAGTAATCAATGCAGATGTCTGTTGATTTTAGTTTTGTTTGGGATTATGCTATGCAATATGGGGGATGGGGACATGGGTAGAAGGTTAGAGGGTTGGGATGTCCAGAACAAGCCTAGGCTAGCCATTCGAAATCTAGAGTGGAGATTTGAATTCACGAATTCGACTGGTTGTCTGGATTCCAGGAGTGGTGATTTTGATAGTTAGTTGTGTGGAAAATGTAAGGGAAGAGGTTATTCCTATGTAGGAAAAACATGGAATGGGGCACGTTCGAGAGGATATATTGTGATTCGGGTCTATCATGACCACTCTAAGAGACTTCTGCAGGGTATAGGGGGTAAGGGGGATGGGATTTATTTGGGAATATACACTGTGAGTCAGGTATGTCAAATGTATAATCACTGCATTGAATTGTTAACTCTGTGTTCTATGAAACCGTGTTATGTCTTTGTGACAACCTCCAGAAGACAAATCAAGACCTTAGGTGGAACAAATTGGGCCCCTCGATTTTCTGTGCCCACATCTATTGTCAGGAAGTATCACATGGCACGGGCGAAGGCAGTGAAAGAGAAAGCGGGAGGGATGAACATGTGGCAGATGTTGAAAAGAGGCCAGCAGAAAGAGATAGGAGAATAATCCACACGGGCTCCTAAACGGTTTGGGCGTAAGCCCCAGGATGACCACATTACAGAAGCAACCCTCACATACATACAGAAAATACCTACCCAAGTGTGGAGGGTTATTGATAAATGAGAGGAAGCTCCTACTTGTCAAGTCAAGGAGGAGGAAATCAATCTGGAAGGAGAAATGATAATGCCTGATCCGGGCAAAACTAGAGGTAGAGTAGCTCAATACCAACAAAATCTGCATTTATACTGGCGAATGAAACACTTGGTGACAAAAGCCATCATGCACACTACTAAATTCATGCAAGTAGACCCAAAAATGCAGGAAATCCAGAGGGATTTTCAATTACTTCAATTCCAGGTCCAGCGCCAGAATGCCTAGTTGAGCAGAATTGAGAAGCTCTTGAAGAACCCACAACAAACGAAGATTCCTGGATCTAGCGCTAAAGACCCAACACCTACTCGATTCCTCGAGCTAATATGGTTGTGGTCTTGATGTCATTACTATTTATGTTTTCTATGTTTAATTTCTTCTTGTTAAACTATGTGAGTAGTAGGCTTGTGTCCAGTTTGTCAAACTATGTCAAAGTAAAGTCACCAGCATTGCTGCTTTAAAATTTGAATATGCTAGATTGAAAGTTTTTTGTTTTTGGATGGCATAAAATTCCTTCCAATGGACAACAGATTTGGTTTCCCAACAGGGCAGGTTGAGACCTCGAAATAGATTATATCATGTAATCTTCCCTTTTGAAAATGAATGGAAAAAGTGGTCCTACTCAAATTACAAAAAAAACCAATATCCACCTTGACAAAAATTTTCCTAAACCCTTGTCCATGCCAATTCATCATCTTTCCTACAAGCCAAGAGAAGCCAAATACCATCGCAAATTCTCTACCAAAACTGGTTTCGTGAGCATGTCTACACAATTCTCTTGTTTGTGTGCCTTTTTGAGAGCTACTTTGCCACCATCAATAACATGTCTTACAAAATGGTATTTTACATCAACATGTTTAGGCTTGTTGTGATAAACTCGATTTGTATCCAAATGAATAACGCTCTGCTTGTCACAAAATGCATTCACTTTCTCTTGTATCCTTCCAAGCTCACGAAGTAGACCTTTCAACCAGATTTCCTCTTTACAAGAATGCGAAGTAGCTATATATTATGCCTTAGTAGTGGACAAAACAATTGTTTCCTCAAGATTTGACATCCAAATAATCCCTCCACCTACAAGAGTAAAAACATATCATGTAGTAGATCTCCTCTTTTCCAAGTCACCGACATAATCCGAATCAACATATCCGCAGACTGAATCTCCACAACCACTAAAGATGATACAATGGTCAGTTGTGCCTCTCAAATACCGAAGCACCCACTTCACTACTTACCAATGTTCTTCACCTATATTTTCCATGAACCTACTGACAATCCCAACTGTTTTCAAAATGTTAGGTCTTGTAGACGCCATTGCATACATTAAGTTGTCTACTACATTTTTATACGGTACATGAGAAATATAATCCTTTTCTTCATCAATACTAGTACTTAAACCCGAAAAAGCTTAAAATGGGAAGCTAAAGGAAAATTAACATGTTTCACATTGTTCATCCCAAAATTTGCAAGTATTTTCTCTACATAGTTCTATTGTAATAACCAAAGCTTACCATTTTCCCTATCTCTTTCTATCTCCATGCCCAAGATCTGTTTTTCAGCTCCAAGGTCCTTCATAAAAAATGTCTTAGAAAGTCAAGCCTTTAACCCACTGATCTCTTCCATGATTTTTCTTGCAACAAGTATATCGTCAACATACAAAACCAAGATAATGAATAAACCATTGAAACTTTTAATATACACACAATGGTCATATTCACTTCTAGTGAAGTTCTGGCTCACCATGAAGGAATCAAACTTCTTGTACCATTCCCTGGGAGACTAGCTCGAGTAATACAATTATTTTCCTAAGCTTGCATTTAATCTCTTGTTTCAATCTTGTACAACACCTTCTAGATGTCCCATATAGATCCCTTCTTCCAAATCTCCATGAAGAAAAGTTGTTTTAACATCTAACTATTCTAACTCAAGATCAAGAAATTTCATTAGTGCTAGCATTGTAGGCGATCTAAAGTATGAATGTTAGTTTTGTTGTGTTAATTTCATTTTCAGATTTATAATTTATTTGATGATCTTATGCTTGTTGTGCATATGTTTACTTGTTGCTTATGTGTGTCAAACATGTAAAATATCTGAGTTTTATGAGTGAATTCAAGAGCATAAAGTATAAATATCAAATTTTGAACAACGACAACATAAAGAATGACAAACCATCACAATTTATCCATCAACACAAAGTTTCACCCCTCCTAGGATACATCTCCTTGGTCTAGCTTCCATGGATTGGGCCTCTGTATTAGCTCAATAGTGCATAAATTTTTGTTTACATGCATCAAATGCTCCTGAAACATACTCTAATGAGTTTAGAATGTATAAATCTATTAGAAATGAATATTCATTCACTCAATTTGGCCTTCAGCTAATCTAGGCATGGCCTTCCTTCCTGGCGGCCCTAGGCTTCAAAATTATTCAAAGTGAAAAAAACACCTGTAGAATTGCTCCTCTAACTCTACAACATGTTCCAATGTGTTCAGAGCATGCAAATCTGCCAAGAATGACTCTTCTTGAGCCAAAATTGTTCGAAAATTTCTCATGATATGGCCTATTCAAATTTTCCCTAGATTCCTCCTCCAAATCTGGAGAAGACTCCAAATAAGTCTGACAAATTAGCAAGTCCGCTGAAAATGGTGGCGACAAAAAATCCACCAAGTTAAACTACAGTTAATTAAGACTAAACTGCGGATTAATGTGGATAAACGCAGTTTAATGTGCACTAAGTGCAATTATCCAAAACTAGATTAATTAGCGCTTAATCCATCGAATTAGTGGTAATCCCGTAATTAATATTAAATCTCGTTGTTTTGGATTTGGCTCCACCCTCGGTCACTGCAACATAGTCATATGCGAGGGGGTTGGCCCTCTCCAAACCCACCGTTGGAGATTCGGTTAACAATAACTATATGGCAGAGCCTTAGGTTATTAAGACCCATGGTGGTAGTGTGGTGGTAAGGTTGATGGTTAGCGTGGGGGAGGTCATGGGGTCGAGCCCCGACCTCCGCCTGAACTCAATTGTAAATTTTGCGCCACCAAACATTATAATACATGTCATCAACTTACAAATCAGACCATGGTATAATTTGCGCTACCATATAATTCACTATCATCCAAACCTTAGGTTAAACCAAAAATGGGCCCACCATATAATATATACACTCCATATAGTTATGAACCTTAGGTTATAAATCATGCCAACGGACTATGGTTTCATGCGGATCTTTGCCACCATATAAATTAAATTTAGACCTTATCATAAACCAAACTTCTATAAAATGAAATTTGACCACCATACCATATGAAATTCGAAGCCAGCCTTGGAGAGGGGGTCCACCAGAGGGGCCACGTGGCGGCCCCTAGCTGCACCACATGCCAGCCTCTGGTTAGGTTGTCCTCCCATATAAAAAAAATTCAAATTCAACCTTAGGAGAGAAATCCTAAAAAAATTTCACCTTCAAAGTTCACTAGCGAATCTAGTTGTGACACTTGTCACACTGCCACTAGGCATAAACTAAAGAATATTACCTGCATGCTAACTGAGTTACCATGTCATCAGGCTATAACTTCTTCATTCGAAGTCGGTTTTCGATGAAACGAGTTGCGTTGGATTCCTATAGATGGGTCGGTTGCTGTCGTTCAGTTTCTAATCAATTCTGATCACTTTAATTTTCAGCTAAATATTGAGCCTCTGATAAGTAGGAATAGAAACAAGTTTTACAGCTGGAGAAAAATATCATGAAAATCAAACTCTTTTGTCAAAGAGTACCGTTTTTCTACCAACCTCAATTTATATATTTCAATATTTCCATCAATCGCTTTTTCTTTAGTTTCAAGACCCATTTACATCCAACAACACTTATCCCTTTAGGAAGTTCTACAAGATCCCATGTTTTGATATTTGCCAAGAAATCCATTTACTTGTCCAGATCCTTTTTCCATTTCTCACTATCTGCATCAACCATTGCTTCTCAATAAAAATAATGTTCCCCATCCTGAGTTTTTAAAGCAACATATGAAGACAAATCTTCATACCCCTTGGGCGCTATTATTTCCTTGTATACCTTCTAATAGTGACTAGTTGTTGAACTTCTACGGTTCCTTTATATCTTCTTCACCTTTTTTTTTTCAAAAGATTCTTCTTCCTTTCAACTTTCCGAGAAAGGTTGAGCCTATAGAAATTATACAAAATACATGTATGTCTTGGATTCTCCTGATCTAGCAATATGCTAATGTTAAATACATAATCACTTCTACAAATCTTTGCGGAAATTTAAAACTCAATCGCCAATTACAATATCATAAAGAAAGATCAATCACACACAACACAGATAATTTACCAGGGAAAGCTTATAGCTAAAAGCCCCACTATCTTCTATTATGTATTATATCATGAAACAATTACATACAAAGCTCCAATCCAAGAGCTCTCAGTAAATGAGCTAATTGTTTCACACTATCATACAAAAATTGGCAAGTTCCTTAGCCAATTTACTGTCTCCAGACAACCTACCTCCACTACGTAATCCCTAATGGTAAAGAACCTTGAATGATGATTGCCTTTCCTTCCTTGGTTGCGTAAATATCATGGGCACATCCAATGTGTGTGTTTTAACTACACCTGGGTAGCCTGCTAATATCACAACTGATAGTCATCTTCCCTTTCACCTAGAACTCAACTGGGTCTCCACTGGATCTGACATGCATGCAGTTAATAATAGTAAAAACATAAGTTTCATGTGAGATCAATACATGTGAATAAATTAATATTTAATTCACTTGATCTTTCACTAGTGTATTTGCAGTTACAACTAGCACAACTGAGTTAAACTGATTTACAACTTACACAACTCATGCACCACTGCACTTCCAACTTTGTTACCACTAGAATCACTCTGTTACAACTAAAGTCAACCTGCATGTCCCACCAACCAACTTCTTAACTCAAAATTCACTTAGCTAACTTATTTTCCACTTCAGTTAACTATTTCCAAGTCCACATTGAGAATAGTTTACAGTTTATTGTCCATCTAAATTAAGGGATAATAAAGATAGACATGCATCTTTAAATAGACATGCACATACATCTATAAATAGAAAAACACCCTAAAATAGCCTGTGTGGGCCCCACCCTAGTGTAGGTGCTTAATTTTCACTAGGATCAAGGATGTTGTTTTCGGATGCCAATTTCACTGTTTCTTGTTGCAGACTTCAACACTCCCTCTCAACAAGAAAGGAATGTCCTTGCATGTGACATGCAACTCCATGCAACTCTATGCATGCGACACTTCTCTAGTGTTTCTGGCACATGCAACTCTTGCATGCAACACTTCTTTGGTGTTTATCACACATGCAACCTTTGCATGCAACACTTCTGAAACTGAATAGTCTCCAAACAACTGAATCAGTATAATGCATCTGTTATCAAAGTCTTCTAACTTGCTGCTAGCTACTGCACATGTCTACTAGATCCTCTGCGCTGCTGACACCTGCATCCATGCACTCTGCACTTGCTGCCAACTATGATCTACGCTCCAGTATCTGACACTGTCACTTTGATTTCATGTCCTCACGACATCTAACAGCATCAATCCAACTGATCCTGTTACTGCTGCTCTATGGGCTCCTCGTAGCTAGGTTCGATTCATGAGATCCACATCATCTCAATGAATCCTGCCCAAAATTTATCTCGGGATTATTCATGCATGTCACCCTACCTCTCACCTAGTGGTATAGCTACATGCACTCCCTCTGCCCATCTGGCTCGAAATTTCTCTGAATGAGTGGTTGCTCCCACTCCATGATCCTCTGCATGTGGCTGCTCCACATCTTGAGGTTCACTCTTACCTGCATGAAAATCTAGCTCCCTCTCAAGGGTCAATCCTCACACTTCCCAATGGTAGTAAGCTTTGTAGAAATCACATCTACATCAAATCTATAGAGATTCTTCTGCATCTCCAGTTGTGGTTGCTCCACAACCTGCTGAGATTGCTTCTCATGCTGCATGTTGAGAGGCTTCCTCTCAACCACCAAGTCACTAACCTCTTCTTTTCTCCTCAAATATTTGCATGCATCTTGTACCTCAATGCATGTAGGTTCTTGGCTCGCTCCCACTGTAATTTTCCCGCCGTCGCAAAATTTCTAACAAAAGAGCTGATTTTAAATTGACGATATCTCCCTCATCCGAGCTCCGATTCGACCGAATTTTTTTTCAATTTGGGTATTTTTTCGCAAGGAATCGAAATAAGCTATTTTATACTGAAAATTTTGCATCAAACATTTTATATATTCTCTGAAAACTCGCGCACCCAAATAATTCCTGCTCTCATACCATGTAGAAAATTTATAACACAACTCTGATACCATGTAGAAATAATAAAAAATACATGTATGTCGTGGATTCTCCTGATCTAACAATATGTTACTGTTAAATACAGAATCACTTCTACAAATCTTTGTGGAAATTTAAAACACAATCGCTAATTACAATATCACGAAGAAAGATCAATCACACACAACACATATAATTTACCGGGGAAATCTTATAACTAAAAGGCCCACTATATTCTATTATGTATTATATCATGGATCATGAAACAATTACATACAAAGCTCCAATCCAAGAGCTCTCAATACATGAGCTAATAGTCTCACACTTTCATACAAAAATTGGCAAGTTCCTTAGCCAATTTACTGTCTCGAGACAACCTGCCTCCACTGCGTAATCCCTGATGGTAAAGAACCCTGAATGATGATTTCCTTGCCTTCCTTGACTGCGTAAATATCATGGGCACATCCAATGTGTTTGTTTTAACTACACCTGGGTAGCCTGTTAATATCACAACTGATAGTCATCTTCCCTTTCACCTAGAACTCAACTGGGTCTCCACTGGATCTGATATGCATGCAGTTAATAATAGTAAAAACATAAGTTTCATGTGAGATCACTACATTTGAATCAATTAATATTTAATTCACTTGATCTCTCACTAGTGTATCTGCAGTTACAAATGTAGAAATTTATATAAATGATATGTTATACATTTGAGATTATCCTAATCACACACTATTTGACTTCATGCACAATACAGAATCTCTTCTACCATTGACCATTAATTGCGGAAATAAAATTATGTTACAATATTGTACAACTCACTTTACGACAAGAACTCTTGCCTTTTATAACAAAATGATACAAATAGCACATGGCTTAACAAACATATACAATGACTAGGCCAACCCTCGACTATCACTCAGCTTCCTAAACATTTACTATTTCTCACAACTATGTGATGCAGGTTGAGCTCATCCCCTTGTTCGCATGACCAATGAAATCCCCACATCACTACAGTTGCCAACTTGCAATCTTGTCATACCACTATCTATCGTTTCACCAAATACCCTCTTGTTTCAACATAGCTAAGTCGTATGAATCTCCATGAATTATGTCAAGTTATTGTGCCAACACACAATTTACGCTCATTTCATGCCAACTCCACCACATACTTAGCCAGTATGTACTCATACCAAACTCTAGCAACTTTGCACTAACTTGCAACTCGCCCATCCTACATATAAACTTATATAGCTTGTCCGATAAATAGGTCCATGCCAAAATCCACATAGACTTCTATGAACTTGTCAACATAATTGTACCTTAACTCCTAAACTGCCATCTTGGTACTTCAACCCATTTGAGCCACTTAGCTCATCAACCTGTTTGAGTCACTTAACTCAAGTTACGTTTTCACCTAAATTCTCTTGTATAAATTGTGTCTCCACCAGAATTCTTTATTCCTAAGTTGTCTCTTGGTTCAACCTTGATCTAAATTTTACAGAGAACAATTTTATTTTTTTATTTTTATTATAGAAAATAATATTTGTTAAACTCCTCTCCTTTATTCGTACAATACGCCTTTCAATGTAATAATTATAAGTTTTTCTAATAATGAACTATTAATATTTTAATATAAATATGAAATCATTTATAAAACATTATATTAATTTATATCATTTATTAAAATATCTTAAATTTAAAAATAATGTGAAAATTTAATATACAATTTGGGTGGACCTAATGGTAAAGCGCATGTGTTTCCTCCTAAGAAACCACAAGTTCTAAACCAAAGAAGTAGAGTATGTATGTCTTCATAAACTTATCCCTTGTCTCACAAATAAGAAAGTCTCATACACCAATTTGATGTCTCTCAAGACAATAACCTCAAAATTAAATAATAACAATAATATTATCATTTATTAACCTATTTTAAATTTGAAAATAAAATAAAATAAAACAATAATATTAATATATACTATATCGTCTAGTCTAATTTAAATTATAAACATAAAAAACTAAACACTCAACCTTTCATCGTCAAACGAATTTGTGTGACAAAGGTGGGTCCCACGTAATGTATAGACTTTCGCGTGGTGGCCTCACTTACTTTAGTCTATTTCTAAACAAATCCTTGAATCTTTGCATTCATTCTGCAGGATGTTCCAAAATTAAGCTGTCAGAACTTCAAAGGATTTGTTAATGTATCAATAAAGTCTCTTCTTTTTCGTTTATTTTTGGCTTTTACTAACCCCAACGAATGGGAAAGTACATCGTATGGTTTTATTTGCCCCTCTCCATGAAGTGATTCAAAAAGTTTCACCAGTGGCTGGAAAGTAAAATCATTTGAATATTTTTTCACCAATTCGAATAAATCATTCATTGCTATGAAGTCTAAAGTAAAATCATTTGAATAATTTTTCACCAATTCGAATAAATCATCCATTGCTATGGGTGGAAAACTCATCCATGATCTCCCCTTATCCACATGCGTGTGACTATGTTCGTGCCATGGTTGTGATATTCTCTAGGGAGTTAGCGAGATAATTAACTTATTTTTAACAAATAACCATGAAATTAAATTTAAGTATGGATTTATCAAGTTTTAAGAGGGACCAAATTTTTCAAAGTGTAATTTTTTCTTAAAGTTTTACATTCAAAAAAGAAGTTTGTACCTTGGGGGATTTGATCTCTCTCGACGCTTGATAGAGCCAAAGTTAAGATGAATCTAGGTTGGTTTTATATATTACAAAGAATACAATATTCTTTTCATTCTCATTCATGCCTTTTTATCCTGAATTACCTTTGTTCTTTAGTTTTCCATGTCCATCGTTCTTCTATTTGTTTCTTGAATTCCTTCGCTCTTCGTTACTATGATTGCTTTGTTCCGTCCTTTTTCGAAATTTCTCCGCTCCTTAGCATTCCAAACACCCATCCTTCCATCGTTAAACAAATTTCTGGGACAAAGTTGGGTCCCACGTAATTTATAGACTTTTGTGTATTGGTCCCCTTTACTTCAGTGTATTTCTAAACACATTTTTGAATCTTTGCACTCACTTCTTTTTCTTTTCCTTAAAAAAAACATACAAACTTTTATATTAGTAATAGGTTATTTGCATATGCAAATTCATTAGTAAATTACCATTTTCTAGTGAAATGAATGTAAGCACAAAATTGTTGTTATATATCATAGATTTTGAATCTATCTTTGAAACAAGTGTAACTCGATAAAAACATTTGTGTTCACTTCATCTCAATTTGATTATGACAATTATTCTAACTATGGAAAACAAAAAGATCCACATCAAGCAAGAAGAACTTGCGTGACATGGATTTTTTCGGTCCCTTGATATCTGCCATCGTAGTAAGCAGGGTAGATGATCTCCCCAAGTTGATGTCAGTGTTTGACCTTTGATAGAGCATCAACAATTCCATTCTATTATCGATATATATGGGAAAATGTCACCCCATAAAAAAGACTAATCAACATTCTAATTCTTTCAATCCAGTTTGAGAGCAAAGGAGGATCAAAAGAAGACATCTCCATAACCAATTCTATAACTGCTCTTGAGTCTCTAAATACATCCATTTTCCCAATGGATAACCATTTAGTGCAATATAAGACTCCCTAAAGAGCAATGATCTCTGTTTGAGTGTTGGAGCCCAACCCATTGTTCCGACATAAATGGAAAACATAACCAGGCTTTATGACAATGTATGCCTCACTACCACAAATATTTTATTTTCGGCCCCACTAA
This sequence comes from Pinus albicaulis, assembly GCA_034641835.2. Lineage (NCBI taxonomy): Eukaryota > Viridiplantae > Streptophyta > Pinopsida > Pinales > Pinaceae > Pinus > Pinus albicaulis. Next base: position 454,217,399 of record CM076571.1, on the reverse strand, counting down.
AAAACCACATAAGATATCTACTCCATATATTCACAAGGTGAATGCATCTCAAAGGTCCCTTATAGGCCACATGTATGATTTCATTGAAGTATGCACATATCTTTATGCATATGCAATTTATGTACAATGGAGTATTTTAAAAAATACTTGTATTTCTACTCCTCCAAATGCCCCATAATATGTAAAGAGAAAGAGTTCGATATTCCTTGTAACTGATCTGAAAGGACTGTATTAGTTTTACTGTGCTAAGTGTCTTTTTAGTTTATAAACATGTGCATACTTGTCTCATTAGTTTTCTTAATGATTGAGGATTTTAACCATGAATTGTAGATGATGTTAGTGAATTAGAAGCATGAAATAAGCAAAAATAACACTTAACAACAGTGAAAAACAGAGAAATAAGTCACCACATAACATTTACACAGTAGGCATGATGAAGCAGCTCACCCCTCCTGGGCTACATCTGTTGGTCCAACTCCCAATGGCATGCCTATCTTTCATTATGCTCAAATTTTTGCAAATGCATGTAGTTATAGGCTTCTAATGGTTGTTTTCTCTGCATCAATGGCTCTAGAATGCTCCAATTAGTCTAGAATGACTCTTCATTCTCTCTGAATGGGCGAAAATTGAGTCTCCTACTCATTTTCCCAATTACACCCAGAAAAACTCCACTAAATGTGGAGGACTCCACTTAACTGGAGTCAAAATAGTAAATCCGCCCAAAATTTAGGCGCACTCTAAAAATCTGTTGGATTTAAATGCAACAATAAATGTCAGGTGTTGGGTGGCCACATGCCAACCCCAAACCCCGCGGTCTTCTAACTATCGGCGGAACTCCAGGCTTTTAACCATGGATAAGTTTAAACTCCGGGTTGAATGTTGTGTTAGCGGAGAAACTGTCGGAGTTAACGTTAGCACTAACGTTGCCATGTGACATAGTGAAACCGTTGCAGAAATGCTAGCGGAATGTCGTAGTTACGTTTTTTGCGACGTCGGTTGGAGTTTAAATGTTGTAATGTGACCACCTGCCCCAACCTGTCGGCGGTCCCCAACCCACAATGCGATTTTCATTAAACAATATAACAAACCCAAAAACTATAACACTTAAGAACTTCTTGTAGCTCATGCGGTGTGGCGGGTGCGTGCTCTGCCAGAGGTCCAGGATTCGACTCCTGTGGCCTCCACAATAATTTTAATACACAACTACAGGGACACGTGGCGGTCTCAAGGTTGGCCACGTGTCACCTTCTAATTGGCCATCTCCAAAACAACGTATAACCAACTGTCCAATAAAATAATGCCACTTGTCATTTTGTGTTTGGATCTGAGGAAGGAATATTCCTTAGAATATTCCTTTTGCTGACCGTGCAATCCACCTTGCTGACTGGGCATCCCAGTTAACCTGTCGCAAAATTTACCTGTTTGGAAATTCAATAAGAACGCTATATCTCCCTCGTATGACATTGGTTTTTAGAACCGTTCACGGCACCAAAATTAGGAAGACGAGATGTACGCAACCATCCTGGTTTTAACCCATTCCTGACTTTGAATTTTGAGCAAAATTATGAACTCCTAATCAACTCCTGATCATTCCTCCCCATTTGGAAGCTTTTAGACCCCAAAATACTTGATTACTTGTTCAGTAGATGAGGGTACAACTCCCTCACCTTTCCAACCTCCATCCACTTTCCCTTGCTTGGCTTAGTGCCTTTGAGCCCAAATCGAAGGTATTCAACACTTCCACTCTTGGATGCTCTTGTCCTCCTATCAAGAATTGTATCTTCTTTGAGCTCATCCAGAAATTTTGGCAAGAAATCTTCAATAGAAGGTACCTGAACATCACTTTCTTGAACATCGATCAAAGGTGGCTCATACAAACGTAAGTTTTCAACATTAACAACTGAATACATTTGCATATATGAAGGCAAGTCAAGTTGAAATGCATTGTTACCAACTTGTTTTATGATCTTGAATGGACCATAGCAAATGGGTTTGAGCCTTTTACCTTCCCCTTGCAACCTTTCTTTGCTAATGTGCAACCATACCTTATCTCCCTCTTGAAACTTGTGATCAAATCTATGTTTGTCATGCCTCTCTTTGTATTTTCTTTGAATTTTCTCAAGCTGTTCTTGAACTTGTTGATGTATAATCTGAATTTTCTCAATGAACTTTCGAGCCTTGTTAATGTCACTATGGCCATCTATTGCAACATCCTTTCCAAAGATGAATTCTAATGTCGATTTTGGAAAATACCCAATGTATACTTCAAAAGGTGATGTATGTGTAGAAGAGTGCTTTGCCTGGTTGTAAGCGTGTTGAATATAATGTAGTTGCTCATCCCACAACTTAGGATGTTTGCTGCAATATCCTCTCAATAGATGCACAAAGGTTCTGTTCACCACCTCAGTTTGTCCATTGGTTTGCGGATGAAAAGCAGTACTCTTTTTCAACTTTGTGTCCATCATACTCCATAGATTTGACTAAAAATTCACAATGAACCTGGAATCTCTGTCACTAACAATAGAAGCTGGAAATGAAAAATGAACCCAAACATGTTGAAAATAAATTTCAGCAGTTTGTTCAACAGTAATGGTTTTCTTACATGGCATAAGTATACACATTTTACTGAATCTATCCACAACTATATAAAGATAATCATGTTGTTTTCTTGACATAGGTAGACCTCCAACAAAGTCCATGGAGACACTCTCCCATGGCCTTGATGGTAACGGTAGTGGTGTGTACAACCCAAGCTTCCTATTACTAGGCTTATTTTGCCAATAGCAATACATACGTAGATGCACCACTTCATTTTTCTTACCCCAAAGTGTCTGACAATAAGAGATGAATGAGCTTCTCTCATGACAACTTGCCCAAATGAAACAACAAATTGTTATGCACGTGATAATCTTTTTCTTCAACTTGATTCCCTTCCATCAAACTGGCATACACATCTTGAAAATCAACGTCATGTGCATATTGTTCTATGTAACTCTCATGTACAATAGAATAATTTTTGAGTGAAGTAGACACACTAATGAGTGGTCTTGAAAGCATATCAACAAATTATTGAAAATACCTTTCTTGTACCTTATAACCAAGTGAAACTATTGAAGAAATCCCATCCACTTGAAATGTCTTGATTGCTGCAATTTTGTTTGTGACTGCAAGTATTGTAATTGTTGGTGATTGGTATGCACAGTTATCTCTTTACCCATCAAGTAGTGTTTCCAATTCTTGACAATTTGTACCAACACATATTGTTCTTTGTCATATGTAGGATAATTTGTCACAACACCATTAAATGTTTTAGAATGAAAAGCGATAAGCTTACCATGCTGCAAAAGAAATTTTCCCTTGGCATAATCACTAACATCAGTTTGTATCTCGAATGGTTGTCTCAAATTTGGTAATGCAAGGAATGGATTTGAATTGATATTGTCTTTTAAAGCTTCGAAAGCTTTTTGTTGTTTGCCTCCCCATTGGAAGCCTTTCTTCACACTCGTCACTGCATGCATAGGAGCTGCAATGGAAGAAAAGTTTGCGTTAAACTTTCTCCAATATTGAGCTGCACCTAGGAAACTTCTTACCTCGGTTACTGTTTTGGGTGTGGGCCAATTCACAATGGCTTCCACTTTATGAGGATCAATTCTTAACTCTCCTTCTCCTACAATGTGTCCCAAATAAACTAAATAATTCATTCCAAACTCGCACTTTGACATCTTAAGAAACAATTTATCTTTCTTCAAAATATCAAGCACTCTATTCACATGCAAGACATCATCTTCTCTTGTTTTACTGAAAATCAATATGTCATCTAAGTACACAATCACAAATTCATCAAGGAATGGACGCAAAACACTATCCATAACAGGCATGAAAGTTGCCAATGCATTACACAAACCAAATGGCATAACTAACCACTCAAAGAGTCCTTGTTTGGTTTTGAATGCAGTTTTCCATATATCACTTTCTGCAATTCTTACTTGATGATATCCACTTCGTAAATCTAACTTAGTGAAAAACTTTTCTTCTTTCAGCTGATCAAGCAAATCATCTATTCTTGGGAGTGGGTAACAATTCTTTACCTTAATATTGTTCAAAGCTCTGAAGTCTACCCACATGCTCCAAGTCCCATCTTTCTTCGGTATCAAGACTATGGGTGAACCGCATGGAAAAGTGCTTGGCCTTAGGATTCCTGTGTCCAACATCTCTTTGATTTTCCTCTTTATTTCAACATTCTCCATTATCGACATGCGATACATACCGACGTTTGGAAGAGGAAAATCTTGCTGCAATTGAATCTCATGTTGAATCTCTCTTTTTGGAGGCAATCCGGCTGGCTCCTGAAACATCTCATGATGTGCATTGACTACATCATATAAATCTGATTTCAACTTAGGATCATGTCCCTCAAATGATTCATGATTAACATCAGCTTTAGGCTTAATCATTAGAAGAACAAAAATTCTTACTTGAAATCACCAGCCTCTTTACATGTCCAACATTTACCATAGCAATGTTTGTCTTCTTACAATGTGCTCTAACAATGAACTCCTTGCCATATTTGGATAAATTATATTTGTTCTCATGGCAATAGAAGATAACTTTCCTATCATACAAGTAAGGACTCCTCAACACAATACCTGTTATTTCAAGCGGAACCACATCTAATTCAACCGTGTCAACAAAATTCACAGTGATTGCAAACCGCAATATGAATTTCTTTGAAACCTGTAAATTTGCATCCTTACAAATCCAACCCAATGGATATGGTTTTGAATGTGGTATGGTCTCAAGGTTAAGTTTCTTGACCAAGTCTTCAGAGATTAAGTTTGCTTGTGATCCACTGTCAAATAATGTGTCAATCGTAGTATGTTTGGATATGACCCTCACATGAAATAGTTCAATTCTTTCTTCTTCATTTGGAGCATATATGTGATAGTTTGATGTGCTAGTACTGGGTTTAGTTATTTCTTTCCCCTTCATGTTCTTCAATCCCATGGTTGTAATCTTAGATTCATCACCTGAATCATCTCCTAAATCTTGTTGAGTTGTAGCCTCATTTTTCTGTTTCACTTTGTTATTGGGTTTTGTTGGCCTCATTTCCGAATGTAATTTCCAACAATGAGTTTCATGATGGCCTTCTTTTGAACAATGTTTACAAACTAATTTTTCTCCCTCTTTCTTAACATATGCATTCTTTTTGCTTTTACCTTTTGAGGTATTTTCTTTGTTTTTACCCTTAAAAGGTTTCTTTCTACCCTCTTCAGAAATGTTCTTCCCTCTAGCTTCTATATGTGTGGCCTGAACACCTACTTCATCTAGACTTATGGGGTTAAACATGAGAATATTATGTTTTAGGTAGTTATGTAAGCCTCCTATGTACTTGAGCAAAGTATCTTGGCTCCACAAATCTACCCTTAATAAGAGAGCTCTTCTCCTAAATTCTTGGGTGTATTCTTGCACATTTTGTCCCTTCAATTGCCTAAATTTATGCCAATTCATTATGGCTTTATGCATATGAGATAATGGATAAAACTATTTTTTTATAGCAGTAATGAAATCTAACCATGATAGAATAATCTTACCATGATTTTTGATCTCCTCCTTTGTCTTGGCTTCCTACCAAACAAGTGTTGCACCTTCCATCCTTAATGAAGCTAATTGGATTTTGGTATCATCATCTTGAACGTTCTGTATTCTCAAATAAACCTCCAATTTCCTAATCCAATTATCAAGCTTTTTTGCATTGACTCCACCATTAAACATTGGCAATTAAAACTTAACATCAAGTTTAAAAAAAGGAATTTTACCAGTGTTCTTTGACTTGTGTGGCTGATGTACTGAAGAAGAAGTAGAGGATGATGATAATGAGGGTGAGGATGATGGCTCTCCATTGCCTCCATTTCCTCCATTTCCCTTCTTTGACTTATCTTCATCATTGTGAACTCCTGAAGATCTTTTTCCTTCCTTGTGAAGTTTGAATCCTTCTCCTACTAGTCTCTCATTCCTTTCTTGATAAAGGATTCTAACCATCTCATTCATGTCAAGGAATGCTTTCCTAAAAACTTTTTATTCCTCTTTGGGATCAACTTCTTCATGGATTTATCCTTCCTCTTGAGGCATGCTTAATGTAGCTTCTGCTTCCTTAGGAGGTGAACTAGGTGGTGGATATTGTGGCAATCTTGCTCTCCTTTTCTTTGGCTCTTCTTGAGACCCTTCTTCTCCCACCAATTTGCCTTCTCCTCTTTTGAGCTTGAGCCTTGAAAGCATCTAAAACTTGCAAACAATTAAACAATTATTTTCACAAAACAACACCAGAGAATAAACTCTAGCTCTGATACCAACCTAATCTGAAAGGACTGTATTGGTTTTTCTGTGCTAAGTGTCTTTTCAGTTTAAAAACATATGCATACTTGTCTCATTAGTTTTCTTAATGATTGAGGATTTTAACCATGAATTGTAGGTGATTTTAGTGAATTAGAAGCATGAAATAAGCACAAATAACACTAAATAGCAGTGAAAATAGAGAAATAAGTCACCACATAACATTTACACAGCAGGCATGATGAAGTAGTTCACCCCTCCCGGGCTACATCTGTTGGTCGAGCTCCCAATGGATTTTCCATCTTTCATTGTGCTAAAAATTTTGCAAATACATGTAGTTATAGGCCTCTAATGGTTGTTTTCTCTACACCAATGGCTCCATAATGCTCCAGTTAATCTAGAATGACTCTTCATTCCCTCTGAATGGGCGAAAATTGATTCTCCTACTCATTTTCCCAGTTACACCTAAAAAAAATCCACTAAATGTGGAGGAATTCACTTAACTCGAGTCAAAATAGTAAATTTGCCCAAAATTTAGGCGCGCTCTAAAACTCTGCCAGATTTAAATGCAATAATAAATTTCGGGTGTTGGGGTGGCCACTTGCCAACCCCAAACCCCTCGGCCTTCTAATCGCTGGTAGAACTCCAAGATTTTAACCGTGGATAAGTTTAAACTCCGGGTTGAACGTTGTGTTAGCAGAGAAACCGTCGGAGTTAATGTTAGCACTAACGTTCCCTTGTGACATAGCGAAACTGTTGTAGAAATTATGGCAAACTGTTGGAGTTACATTTGTTGCGACATCGGTTGGAGTTTAAATGTTGTAATGTGACCACCTGCTACGGGGACTGGTGGCGGGTTGGGACTGCCGGCAGTCCCCAACCCACAATGCGATTTTCATTAAACCATATAACAAACCCGACAACTATAATAGTTAAGAAATTCTTATATCTCATGCGGTGTGGAGGATGCGTGCTCTTCTGGAGGTCTAGGGTTCAACTCATGTGGCCTCCACAATAATTTTAATACACCACTACAAGGACACATGTGGCCTTAGGGCTGGCCACGTGTCACCTTCTAATTTGCCATCTCCAAAACACCATACAACCAACAGTCTAATACAATTTTTCCACTTTTCATCCTATGGTTGGCTCTGAGGAAGGAATATTCGTCAGAATATTCCTTTTGCTGAATGTGCGATCCACCTTGCTGACTGGGCATCCCATTCAACCTGTCGCAAAATTTACATGTTTGGAAATTTGATGAGAATGCGATATCGCCCTCATATGACATGGGTATTTTGAATTGTTCACGGTGCTGGAATCAGGAAGACAAGATCTACGCAACCATCATGGTTTCAACCCATTCCTGTAGCTTTGAATTTTGAGCAAAATGATGAACTCCTGATCAATGCCTGATCAGTTCCTATCATCCAGTCTTGCAAACAAGCTTCCACAAATGTTGAATTCCAATCGACAATAATGTTTAACGTGTTCAACACTCCAATCCAAATGGAGACCACAAACGGACACTTAATGAAAAGATGAGGCACATCCTCAAGTGCCCCCTTACATAATACACATCTACCCAATCCAATGAAACCCCTTTGAAATAAATTATCTCATGTTAATATCTTATTCTGCCAAACTAGCCACCCAAAACATTTTAGCTTTAGGGGAAGGTTCCAATTCCAAAAAAATTAAACCACCATCTATCTATTAAACATCGATGAGAAAGTGTAATATACCTATAAGCCTCTTTAACAACAAATAGGTCTATAATCCATAAAATATTTTGCCTTTAATACTTTTGAAATCAAAGAAATAAAGGTGGATTTTAAAACACTAAAAATATTACAAGAGGTCATCAATTCCTCAACAAGAAGACGCAGATCTAGCCCCATGAGATCTATAAAATGAAGAAATAATTCCACAGACCACCCATCTGAATCGTGGCTTTTTTCCTTCTTGGTATTTTGAGCCCTTAAATAATTTATCAAGAAATAAAAATATACACAAAATTAGGAAATTGAATGCATACACATAGACACATAATTTTTACGTGGTAAAACCCTGACAGTGTGTCAAGGAGATCTCCACGAGGCAAGGGATTGAAATTCCTCATTAATTAAGGTCAAAATGACTACCAGATTACAGTATGCCTCTTGGGCTACAACATTTTAATAGGAATATGTCGTTATAAAAATTCCTATGGTTATGGAACTGTTTGATTGGTAAACTAAGGCTTAAATTACATTTACAAAAAATATTTTAATTGTTGTCATTACTAACAATATCCACCTTGACACCCCCAATCAGGGTGTGGCAAGGGCACAAGTACCATTGAGGAATGATGACGATAGTTAAGGTAAGAGAGTACAGTGGGCAGACCAGCCTGGTTGAGACTAAGTGGCAGGGTATCGACAATGAGGGAAGCTGTGTGCGATAGGGGGTGGGTTGCTCCTTTCAAGGAAGGCTCCATGCGAGAAAGAAGGATAACACTGGAGGGATGAGCCACACGGGTTTTATTCAGTATGTTTGGTTCCTTTCATGCATCGCGAGGAGGGTGGTGAAGTTGCGTGCGAAGAAGGCTAGAAGGTTGAACTAGACATCCGCATCCCGTGACATTGCTTTGAGGATCAAGGGTATGTAAACTTCTACACTTATCCAACTCCCGTGTATATGGATCAAGTTAAGGTTTGCATGCTGAATGTAGGAAATAGGGTGATTGAAATGCGAAGCATTCTCTAGCTGCATGGTTGGGTATCTGGGGATACCAGAGGGAGTAATCAATGCAGATGTTTGTTGATTTCAGTTTTGTTCGGGATTATGTTGTACAATATGGGGGATGGGGACATGGGTAGGAGGTTAGAGGGTCGGGATGTCCAGAACAAGCCTAGGCTAGCCATTCGAAATCTAGAGTGCAGATTTGAATTCATGAATTCTACTGGTTGTCTGGATTCCAGGAGTGGTGATTTTGATAGTTAGTTGTGTGGAAAATGTAAGGGAAGAGGTTATTCCTATGTAGGAAAAACATGGAATGGGGCACATTCGGGAGGGTATATTGTGAGTCATGTCTATCATGACCACTCTAAGAGACTTCTACAGGGTATAGGGGGTAAGGGGGACAGGCTTTATTAGGGAATATACACGGTGAGTCGGGTCTGTCAAATGTATAATCACTGCATTGAATTGTTAACTCTGTGTTCTATGAAACCGATATGTCTTTGTGACAACCTCCAGAAGACAAATCAAGACCTTATGTGGAACAAATTGGGCCCCTCGATTTTCTGTGCCCCCATCTACTATCAGGCAGTATCACATGGCACGGGCGAAGGCAGTGAAAGAGAAAGCGGGAGGGATGAACATGTGGCAGACGTTGAAAAGAGGCCAGCAGAAAGAGATAGGAGAATCATCCACACGGGCTCCTAAACGGTTTGGGCATAAGCCCCAAGATGACCACATTGCAGAAGCAACCCTCACGTACATACAAGAAATACCTACCCAAGTGAGGAAGGTTATTGCTAAATGGGAGGAAGCTCCTACTTATCAAGTCAAGGAGGAGGAAATCAATCTGGAAGGAGAAATGATAGTGCCCGATCCAGGAAAAATTAGAGGCAGAGTAGCTCAATACTGACAAAATCTTCATTTATACTGGCGAATGAAACACTTGGTGACAAAAGCCATCATGCACACTACTAAATTCATGCAAGTAGACCCAACAATGCAGGAAATCCAGAGGGATTTTCAATTACTTCAATTCCAGGTCCAGCGCCAGAATGCCCAGTTGATCAGAATTGAGAAGCTCTTGAAGAACCCATAACAAACGAAGATTCCTAGGTCCAGCACTAAAGACCCAACACCTATCGATTCCTCAGAGAGCTAATATAGTTGTAGTCTTGATGTCATTACTGTTGATGTTTATCTATGTTTAAGTTCTTGTTGTTAAACTATGTAAGTAGTAGGCTTGTGTCCAGTTTGTCAAACTATGTCAAATTCACCAACATTGCGGCTTTAAAAGTTGAATATGCTATACTAAATTTTTTTGTTTTTGGATGGCATAGAATTCCTTCTGATGGCCAACAAATTTGGTTTCCAAGCAGGGCTGGTTGAGGCCTCGAAAGAGATTATATCACGTAATCTTCCCTTTTGAAAATGAATGAAAAAAGTGGTCCTACTCAACTTACAAAAAAAACCAATATCCACCTTGACAAAAATTTTCCTAATCCCTTGTCCATGCCCATTCATCATCTTTCCTACAAGCCAAGAGAAGCCAAATACCATCGCAAATTCTCTACCAAAACTGGTTTCGTGAGCATGTCTACACAATTCTCTTGTTTGTGTGCCTTTTTGAGAGCTACTTTTCCACCATCAATAACATGTCTTACAAAATGGTATTTTACATCAACATGTTTAGGCTTGTTGTGATAAACTCAATTTTTATCCAAATTAATAACACTCTGCCTGTCACAAAATGCATTCACTTTCTCTTATATCCTTCCAAGCTCACGAAGTAGACCTTTCAACCAGATTTCCTCTTTACAAGAATGCGAAGTAGCTATATATTATGCCTCAGTAGTGGACAGAACAATTGTTTCCTCAAGATTTGACATCCAACTAATCCCTCCACCTACAAGAGTAAAAGCATATAATGTAGTAGATCTCCTCTTGTCCAAGTCACCAACATAATCAGAATCAACATATCCGCAGACTGAATCTCTACAACCACTAAAGATGATACAATGGTCACTTGTGCCTCTCAAATACCGAAGCACCCACTTCACTACTTGCCAATGTTCTTCACCTATATTTTCCATGAACCTACTGACAATCCCAACTGTTTGCGAAATGTTAGGTCTTGTAGACGCCATTGCATACATTAAGTTGTCTACTACATTTTTATACGGTACATGAGACATATAATCCTTTTCTTTATCAATACTAGTACTTAAACCCGAAAAAAGCTTTAAATGGGAAGCTAAAGGAACATTAACATGTTTCACATTGTTCATCCCAAAATTTTCAATTATTTTCTCTACATAATTCTATTGTGATAACCAAAGCTTACCATTTTCCCTATCTCTTTCTATCTCCATGCCCAAGATCTGTTTTTCAGCTCCAAGATCCTTCATATAAAATGTCTTAGAAAGTCGAGTCTTTAACCCACTGATCTCTTCCATGATTTTACTTGCAACAAGCATATCGTCAACATACAAAACCAAGATAATGAATAAACCATTGAAACTTTTAATACACACACAATTGTCATATTCACTTCTAGTGAATTTCTGGCTCACCATGAAGGAATCAAACTTCTTGTACCATTCCCTGGGAGACTAGCTCGAGTAATACAATTATTTCCTAAGCTTGCAAACTAATCTCTTGTTTCAATCTTGTACAACACCTTCTAGATGTCCCATATAGATCCCTTCTTCCAAATCTCCATGAAGAAAAGTTGTTTTAACATCTAAATATTCTAACTCAAGATCAAGAAATGTCATTAGTGCTAGCATTGTAGGCGATATAAAGTATGAATTTTAGTTTTGTTGTGCTAATTTCATTTTCAGATTTATAATTTATTTGACGATCTTATGCTTGTTGTACACATGTTTCCTTGTTGCTTATGTGTGTCAAACAGGTAAAATATCTGAGTTTTATGAGTGAATTCAAGAGCATAAAGTATAAATATCAAATGTTGAACAACAACAACATAAAGAACAACAAACCATCACAATTTATCCATCAACACAAAGTTTTGATGAAGGAGTTCACCCCTCTTGGGATACATCTCCTTGGTCTAGCTTCCATGGATTGGGCCTCAGTATTAGCTCAATAGTGCATAATTTTTTTTTTTACATGCATCAAATGCTCCTGAAACATACTCTAATGAGTTCAGAATCTCTAAATATATTAGAAATAAATATTCATTCACTCAATTTGGCCTTCAGCTAATCTAGGCATGGCCTTCTTTCCTGGCGGCCCTAGGCTTCAAAATAATAATAACATTACAATGGAAACCTAGTTTAAGACTACAAGAAAACTCATAAGGATGTCAACATGAAGAGGAGTAGTCAAGAAGGTGTGAGGAAACAAGTATGTGAAGAGGAGTAGGTCGAGAAGGTGTGAGGAACCAAGCATGTGAAGAGGATTAAGTCAAGAAGGTGTGAGGAACCAAGCATTGGAAGAATTGGAGAACAAAAGAATAGGAAATGATAGAATCGTAGAAGCTTTAAAAACTAAATTATAGATTATAAGTAAAAGAAAATGCACAAGATAAATGACCAAATGTCAAAGAAAATAGTGATGTTTTAAATGGAAAAAGGTTGAAGAAATAAGAAGACATTGATAGCAAATTAAAGTTTTGTGATAACAAAATGAAAGAGAGTTGCATAAAGTAAAGAATGTCCACAAGGTTGTTGCTAAGAAATAAGTTTGTCTCTAAGATAATTTTATACTAGCGATAGAGATGGTTTGGGTCATGAAAGGAATTCATGATCAAATGAGATGGTAGTTGTGGTAGTGATTAAGACTTCTAATGAGTTTAAAGTGTGTTATTTGAAGTTGTAGCATGAACATTAGGTACATAAAGGACACCTATTGAAAGTATAATACAAGAGAGAAATATATGACTCCATGTCATGGATTAATGGTATCCTTGACCAAAAAAGTGGGATGCAAGAGAAAATGTAGTCAAAATCTAGCATGGATTGGAGACTAGGGTCATATGTTCTAAGGAATATTGTTATGGAACCAACTCACAAAAAAATAGAAATAATATATCGACGACTTAGAAAATATCCTCTTCGAGGGGGGAACCTCATTTACATAAATGAACAATTCTTGGATGATTCAAATAACAAAACTTCCTTTACTAGTATTATAGGGACCTAACATGCCCCTATCCTTCAAAACAATGTTGTCCTCAATTTCTCGCATACCAAATGTTATGCAACCAACTCACAAAACAATAGAAATAATAGATGAACGACTTAGAAAATATCCTCTTCGAGGGGGAAACCTCATTTACATTACATAATTGAACAATTCTTGGATGATTCAAATAAAAAAAGCTCATTTACTAGTATTATAGGGACCTAAAAATATGATGTTAGTCATGGGTGAGTTGGATGCTTGACCACAGATATGGGATGCAAGAGAAAATGAAAGTAGAAGGTTTCTTAAATTGGAGATTGGGGTCATATGTTCCAAGGAACATGTTGGTAAGAATGTGGCAATGCTAGTTCATTATTTCAAGTTGGTGGCTAGAGATTCAGGGTGGTATTGAACCTAAGAGGAAATGAGAATGAACAAAGATGAAAAAACTTATAGTAGTGGAAGATAGAGGCACATGTGTTGTATGTCGTAGGTAGTGAAGAGAGAATTCTTTATTTTTCCCTTAATATGATATTTGTTTGTTTGAGTGAAAAAGGAAATTTACAGGTGTAGATAAAAGTGAATGTACTTGGTTGAGGAGATACAAATATCAATTATATAAAATTCAATAAAAATATGGCGTGCAAGGAAATGGAATTTGTAGAAAGTATAGCAATTGGAAAAATCATAGAGGTCACAGAGGGTGGAGATGTTTAAAGACAAATTCATAATAGAATAAGATGACATGAAGATAAGTCGATTAAGAGGAAGCATGAGTGAAGAAATTGAATTGAAGATAGATGCAATTAAAAAAAAATCTTGAAGAAAGAGTAAGGTTCTTAAGATGTTACTAACAAGGAAAAAGAGAATAAAACATATGTTCTATAGGAAGAAAAACATGTTGTGGAACAATGTTAAAAATATTGAATGCTACTAAAGAGAAAGTGTTGAGACTTAATATAATGGTGTTGCATAAACATTAAGGCTATTGAAGGTATGCCTCTACTGATTCAAGCATGTGAATACACTAACAAAATCACTGGTTGAGGTAGTATGCATGTGGTTGTGGATTGAGTCAAGAGAAGTGTAACATGTGAGCATGTGACTCCATGTGGTGTGGTTTGATTATGAATGACCAGTTGCAACAAAGGCACTTTGTACACAACATTAAAATGGGTAGTGGAATGTCTAAGAAGAGGCATGACTCAATATAAGATGTGCAAATGAAGCATGGTTGAAGATCACTTGAATCATGCTTGTGGTGGTGAAGAAAGAGAGAGAAAGATGGTAGTGGTACTAAAAGTTGAGTTGTACCATAAATACAATGGAAATTCTAGATTTCCACGATAAAAGTATTGTTGTGATGTTGTAGACATGCATGTAGTAATGGAAATGATGATAACAACAATCAGTCGAAGAAGAATATGTAATAGAAAGAAGATGCCTTGAACTTGTCATGGATTTAAATGTACGACAATGGAAAATGTAGAGATAGTAAAGGAAATAATTATGAAAGTTGCACTAGGCAATTTGAGAATTAAATAGTTTACCTCATAAGCATGAGGGTATGCTTTCTTAAAATAATATAGGGATTCTAATGCAAGAGCATCAAGCTTATTTTAAAGACGTCAATTTGAAGGCACCACTAATGGCCAACAGAGCCATGATGAATGTGAAGACTATATGGAATGTGACAATGTTGCAAAATGAGACATTCTTGTTGTAGCATGTGATAGTGTTGAAAAATGTGATAGTTAATGCTACATAATAGCGCATGAGAAAAAATAACACACGTTAGGAGGAAATTTGTAAGCATGTGTAGAAGGGAGTCCAAATGAATTGTTGAAGAAGGATCATGCTACTAAGTGGGAGTTGGAAGGTCAAGAGGAATCACTAGGAAGAAATGGATTCCAAGATGGAAATGAAAAGGTAGAAGTTGAAAATCAAAGTTCATGAGTGTTGGTAGTTGAAGCAACGTTTAGAAGAGAAAGGAAAATAGTCTATTGAAGATAGATAAATAAAACGTTAAGGAGGTAAGAGTAGCAGCAACTTGTAGAAAGAATAGAAGTTGGTTTGAAGAAGGAGAGGGGAGATCTCAGTAGAGTGACACGAGGCAATGGTTGAGGTTGCTATGGCCTTGGTCTTGGCAACACAATGATATCTGTAAGTTGATATGCAACCATTGAACCATTATATTTATTTTTCTACATAACTGAATAGAAAGTTAAGCTTTCTACATGAAATTCCTTTGCATATGTGTGGATAAGTTTGTGTGATTATATTGTTGTGTTGTTTTTGTATCTACGGTTGTGAATTGTGTTCTATTGCATGGATGATTAATATTGTATGCATGCAAAGGATGGACAATATCTACTTCTATGGAGAATAATGTCCTTGTGAATCCCTAACATTTTAGATATGTGTTTCGAAATATTAGGCGTGATGGCATTGTGCCTAAATTTAAGAATTGTGCAGAGAAGTTTAACTGTCTGTGAACCATGACTGAATTATGTTTGTGTGCTCATGAGGATGAAAGTTCCTATTGAATATAAATATGAAGTACATTGAGATTTACTAAAGGACGTAAGAGTGTTAGTGTAGCCTAGATATGAGAAGTCTCTATATGAGAGATTGATCATTTCCTCGATTTTCAAACTTGTCATTGATTGTAAGAAGTGGCATCATTGGCAAGAGATGCTACCATGAAGAGAGCGTAGAGATGTTGTTGAATATATAATTTTTGTGGAACATAATGTATAGGTTGTGACTCTCATGCTACAAAGTGAGAATTATGAAATAAATGTTCATACAAATTTGAGGTTTAGTTTTTTCCATTTATTAATTCTAAAAAAAATAAGATAGTGAGAATATACAACTTAAATGAGTTGTCTTTAATGCGAATTTTTGAAAACTTTTTCAATTTATTTTTCCGACCTTTTTTGTCCAAAATCCGAAAATCATTGAAATCACAATTTTGATGGATAAACTCTGCACAGTGAAAATACCAGGAGTTTTTCAGGTTGTTGAATCCATATATGTAGTCAAAAAAATAAATTTGAATAACACAAATTTGAATAATACAAATCAAGATTTCACCTCAATTTTTTCCATCAATATATATATGCGCAAATGTAGCGTCGACTTTATGTGACCGCGAAACTTGTTTTCTTTTTTCGCTCACCGCCTGGAGCGTTCAAATTTGAGACCGCGAAACTTGTTTTCTCCTTTTGTCCGGAACGTTGAAATTCGCTATAATTCCAGCCCTGCACGTGGCAAGTACTCAAGCACTCATTGAGACATGGCATTCTTGTTTTTGGTGTACGCACCACACCCGGATACTGCTGTCAGATCAAATATCTGCCCTTGGGAAATGTGAGCTCCATTCCAGGAAAAGCCATGAACCATTGTAAAAAAAATTCAGTGTAAATTTCCCAAAATTGATTACTCACATTGAATGTGATTAATGGTATATCGATTCCCATTCTTGCATTGTATAATTTTTGTACAGGAGATAGGACATCAAAAATAGATCCTGGCGATTCTTGATGCTGTGGTTTGAAAACAATTTATGGTGTAAAAGCTGGGGCCATAAAATCTAGGTTAAAATAGCTATTTAAGCTTGCAAAGGGCAAAGCAAAGCATATGGAGCTTGCAAAAATTTTGGGTCATGGAAAAATGCAGCTGGATTAAAAGCGAATTTTAAGTTGACGTTACTATTTTCTATATTAAAAATTTATTTAAATTTTTTTTTTGTTTGTGTATATTATTTGAAATAAAAAAATAGTTAAGGTCATAAATTTATTTGGAAAGTTATTTTTTCTCAAAAAAAAAAAAAAATTTAATTATAAGAGTATTTGAATTGTTTTATTGATAGTGGAAATTTTTTCCAAAAAAATATAATCATAGGAGTATTTGAATTGTTTTTGGGATAGTGAAAATAAATTTAGTGCCATGTGATACAAATAGCACATGGCTTAACAAACATATACAATGACTAGGCCAACCCTCGACTATCACTCACCTTCCTAAACATTTACTATTTCTCACAACTAGATGATGCAGGTTGAGCTCATCCCCTTGTTCGCATGACCAATGAAATCCCCACATCGCTACATTTGCCAACTTGCAATCTTGTCATACCACTATCTATCGTTTCACCAAATACCCTCTTGTTTCAACGTAGCTAAGTCGTATGAATCTCCATGAATTATGTCAAGTTATTGTGCCAACACACAATTTACGCTCATTTCATGCCAACTCCACCACATACTTAGCCAGTATGTACTCATACCAAACTCTAGCGACTTTGCACTAGCTTGCAACTCGCCCATCCTACATATAAACTTATATAGCTTGTCCGATAAATAGGTCCATGCCAAAATCCACATAGACTTCCATGAACCTGTCAACATAATTGCACCTTAACTCCTAAACTGCCATCTTGGTACTTCAAACCATTTGAGTCACTTAGCTCATCAACCCGTTTGAGTCACTTAACTCAAGTTACGTTTTCACCTAAATTCTCTTGTATAAATTGTGTCTCCACCGGAATTCTTTATTCCTAAGTTGTCTCCCGGTTCAACCTTGATCTAAATTTTACAGAGAACAATTTTTTTATTTTTATTATAGAAAATAATATCTGTTAAACTCCTCTCCTTTATTCGTACAATACACCTTTCAATATAATAATTATAAGTTTTTCTAATAATGAACTATTAATATTTTAATATAAATATGAAATCATTTATAAAACATTATATTAATTTATATCGTTTATTAAAATATCTTAAATTTAAAAATAATGTGAAAATTTAATATACAACTTGGGTGGGCCTAATGGTTAAGAGCATGTGTTTCCTCCTAAGAGACCACAAGTTCTAAACCAAAGAAGTAAAGTATGTATGTCTTCATAAACTTATCCCTTGTCTCACAAATAAGAAAGTCTCATACACCAATTTAATGTCTCTCAAAACAATAACCTCAAAATTAAATAATAACAATAATATTATCATTTATTAACCTATCTTAAATTTGAAAATAAAATAAAATAAAATAAAACAATAATATTAATATATACTATATCATCTAGTCTAATTTAAATTATAAACATAAAAACTAAACACTCAACCTTTCATCCTCAAACGAATATGTGGGAGAAAGGTGGGTCCCACGTAATGTATAGACTTTCGCGTGTCGGCCTCACTTACTTTAGTCTATTTCTAAACAAATCCTTGAATCTTTGCATTCATTCTGCAGGATGTTCCAAAATTAACCTGTCAGAACTTCAAAGGATTTGTTAATGTATCAATAAAGTCTTTTTTTTTTCGTTTATTTTTGGCTTTTACTAACCCCAACGAAGGGGAAAGTACATCGTATGGTTTTATTTGCCCCCTCTCCATGAAGTGATTCAAAAAGTTTCACCAGTGGATGGAAAGTAAATCATTTGAATATTTTTTCACCAATTCGAATAAATCATCCATTGCTACGAAGTCTAAAGTAAATCATTTGAATATTTTTTCACCAATTCGAATAAATCATCCATTGCTATGAGTGGAAAACTCATCCATGATCTCCCCTTATCCACATGCGTGTGACTTTGTTCGTGCCATGGTTGTGATATTCTCTAGGGAGTTAGCGAGATAATTAACTTATTTTTAACAAATAACTATGAAATTAAATTTAAGTTTGAATTTATCAAGTTTTAAGAAGGATTAAATTTCTCAAAGTGTAAATTTTTCTTAAAGTTTTACATTTAAAAAAGAAGTTTGTATCTTGGGGGATTTGATCTCTCTCGACGTTTGATAGAGTCAAAGTTAAGATGAATCTAGGTTGGTTTTATATATTACAAAGAATACAATATTCTTTTCATTCTCATTCATTCCTTTTTATCCTGAATTACCTTTGTTCTTTAGTTTTCCATGTCCATCGAATGCTGGAAATATTTAATTCCTACTTGTCTATGTTTGTAATTATCTTTGAGGAGTTTGTTCCTACATAATAGGAATTAGCTAGAATATAGTTTCTCCTAGTTTAGTGTGTGGTTGAGAGAATCTCTCAACCACACTACTGTACGTCTAAGATAGAATTCCTATCTTGAGACTATTGCTTGTATAAATATGTGTGTAATTCCTTCATTCAACATATAGAATATATTGAGTGTGAGTGTGCCAATTTTATCTTGGTATCAGAGCTTCAGAGCCCGTAAGGGCCTCTGGCCCTTCCTGGGCATAGAGAAATAAATTACTGCGTTTGTATAGCTTTATTAAATTTTCTGTTTGTTAGAGAGCAGAAACAGTTCTAGCGCTGCGTAGGACTGAGCCTGGAGCGCACTAAAGCCAAGTTCGAATTCCGGTTCGGTGGGTCTGCCGACGCTAGAGTGGAACGCTGCGTGTGAAGAATTGAGATCTGTTATATTAGGCGGTCGAGGTGCTTGGTAGAAAACACAGGTCTTGGGATGCGCCATACAGCTGTGTGTGCTATTTTATGCAGCACAAGGTGAGGTCTAACATCATGGATTCGAATGGATTGGGAGGAGATGAATGTAAGAATAATGGGAACATGGTGTGGTGAGCAGTTTTTCAAGAGAAAGTAAGTGGGTTGTGATAAGCCTGAGCTTTTATGCAAGTTTTTATGTAACCCACATCGGTTTTTGGGATTGAGTAATTCAATTGGGTATCGATGATGACGAAAAATGTAACGCATGAAAGGATTTCAAGGATTTGGGCAATGAAATAACGACAATCCATCGCTACCCACATGACAAAGCCCTTCTGATTTCAATAATTTTGCATGAATTCAGTGCTGGGATTTTGTGATAGAGTTTGATAAGTGCCGGTGTTTGTTGAAAGGTTTTAAGTGGGTTATGAAGTGGATTGGTGTGAGGAGGTAATAGCAATGGTAGCCAAGATGATGAAATGGATGCCATGGCCTGTTCTGTCTACTCAGAAATTTCAGCTGGGTCTTGTTCTGCATGAGCTTGAAGGGCTGTGTCTTAATGGTGGCTCGGACAAGTTGAATTTGATGGTTCATATTAAATGGAAGGGGCCGAAGGGAAAATTGGGTTCCAGGTTCAGAAGCGTTGAGAGAAACTGTACTGCTATGCGAATCGTTGGGGACAAGGGCACTGTGGAATGGAATGAGAGCTTTGATCATGTCTGTGTTCTTACCATGCTCAGAGGCAATGCGTTTCATCAGTGGGATGTTGCCTTTGAGGTCATCAATGCCCCGGACAATGATCTGAATAGCAGACTGTCAGTTGTAGGGACAACTTTTCTAAACATTGCGGAGTTTGTTTCATATGGGAAAAACATGGGACTGTCATTACACCTGAAGCTGCTATTCAGGATAATAAGAAACAGATGCCGTTGGATGTTAAACAATCTCATGTGGATAATACCCATCAAATTGGAGTAGATGCATTTGCAAAAAAAAAAAAAACCTGCTTCGCCTGCTGCAGCTTGAATAGATGGATCAAGTGATGCGTTTGTCTGCAGTTTGAACTTTATGTCAGTGGCATGCAGGGATTCTGCCTATGGCGATGATAGCTAGCTGCTCGACTATTGTATTTATATAGTTTTTTATTAAATTTTGTTGGTCCATCGTGTGTATTAGAGGGCCGCTGTGACTGCTGTTGAATGAGTGCGTGTGAGTCTACAAAGTCAGTGTCCAAGTCGCAGAAGGCTGGTTTGCAGTTCCCGGTAAGAAGAATCGCCTGCAAGAATGTTCCCATTAAGCTTTCTCTCTGCTCCCATTGCGAGGGGAACTACCAGTCCTTCGTCAGCTATTCCAGAATGTCCCAGAGAATTCCGAAGGTTAGAGATTCTGTTAGTGAATTCTGCTACCGTGTATGGATATGGTGCCACTTTCTCAAACGCTCGTTCATACAATAGCCCACGGATCACTGCGTCCTGTCCCGACTCCACTCCAAGAAGACCCGCTACCAGCGTTATACATACACACAATCCAACAATTCATGAATTTTTTTTACTCATAGTTCTATTGCAAAAGATTTGGAAGATGTTTGTTGAAGGCAGACTTTCCATGCTTCATACAAGCTCACAGGTCAGAATTGACTGGTTCCAGTGGTAGAGGTACTTAATTGTGGTGTTGAAGCATTCTATATTTGTATGTTGGGATAGTAGCATCGTCAAGCACTAATGCTCAATTTTGTTGTCGAAATTTGGTGTGATGTCATGTTTTTTTTTAAGAGTGGACATGTAAATCTGGTTAAATTAAATGTTGTGACATTTAGTTTGGGCAACTATTGTCACAAGTGCGAGTTTTTTGTCGGAATTTCCCATTCCAACAATTTTATTTGCAGAAACGTTCTACTACCAGATACGATGATGACATAACAATGAAAATGGCATCAAAGGGTAGTGGTTGGAGCTGCATTGATGATTGCAGTTGTGTAATCGGTGAGCAGATGGTGATGGAAAGTGGAAAGGTATAGGGCAGTAGGGGAAGTGGCATTGTGTTGCCAAGGGGAGTGGATACTGAAACGCAACAGAAAATTGGACCGTGGAGTCCTGGATTAATGTTCTTGAAGGGAAAATTGTGTTCTCTTCATGTGGCTGTGAGTGCCAATGTTTCAGTTTCTTTATCAGTTGACCCCTCATAGGTATCGTTGGAATGGTTATTGGTATGCTTGAAAAATAATCATCTATGGGCAGAGATAGAGAAACTTGATTTGAAGAATTTATGTTGTGTTTTAATATTATTGAGCCTTATTGAGCCTAGCTAACTCAATGTAGGCAAAGTTATTTTGTTAGAATTTGCAACTCTAACGAATGACAGGTGAAACGTGGAGTTCCAAGAAGTTATTTGAACAGACAACGATGCCCAAGATGTGAACAATGAACAGATGAGGTAAAGGAGCAGCAACAACGTTTATGGTGGACAACAAAGTAGATGTTTGTTTGAGTTAGTGTGGTTTGTGGAATAGACTCCCTAGCATGTTATAAGCAAGTCCAGTTGTTGTAATGGTCATTGTATGTACCCAGAAACTCCAAATGTTGAAGTATGGAATGTAAGCCTTGTAAAGGCATTTCAAAGTTCGTGGTGATCTTAAAACCACTTTGTAATGGTTTATGGTCAGCCTGAAACCATCTTTTGTCACTGTAAAGTGATGGTTTGTGGTGAGCCAAAAACCACATACAGAGCCTTAGTGGCTACAGGATTTGCCCGGTGGTGGCACATTTAAGTTCCGGATTTGCCCGGTGGTGGCAGATCGGACTTGCCCGGTGGTGGCATATTGAAGTTGGCGGATTTGCCCGGTGGTGGCAGATCGGACTTGCCCGGTGGTGGCATATTGAAGTTGGCGGATTTGCCCGGTGGTGGCAGATCGGACTTGCCCGGTGGTGGCATATTGCCTGAGTGGCTAACGTGTACACGGGAGCTTTGTGCTCGTAGGAGCAGGTGGACTGCAGTAACACCTGGCTCACGGTCTCAGATATCGGTGTGTCTGAGCACAAGAGGGTCGGCGCACTTTTCTATCTGACAGTTGCGTCGAAAGGCGCAATCAGCGCAACTGTTTGCGATTGTTATTTGGACATGAATATTTGGCTTAGAAAGGCACTGATCTCTCTTTGTTTTGGAGGTTCTGCACATGCAATTCGCCCGATGGTGGTGGATTTGTAGGTACATATATGCAGTGATAACGGTCGACAGAATCATGTATGCGAAGGACATCCTACAGGACTAGCGGTTGCAGCGGTTGGTACCCATGCATTTCGGTGGATGGTTGCTCTTTTATATGGACGTCGACATATTCTTTGTTATATTTGACCACAACCAGACTTTGTGAATCACTATCATGACAAGTAGTCATTAAGGGGGGGAGTTAGAAATAATTAATTCCTACTTGTCTATGGTTGTAATTCTCCATTTGAGGAGTTTGTTCCTACATAATAGGAATTAGCTAGAATATAGTTTCTCTTAGTTTAGTGTGTGGTTGAGAGAATCTCTCAACCACACTACTGTACGTCTAAGATAGAATTCCTATCTTGAGACTTTGCTTGTATAAATATGTGTGTAATTGCTGATTCATAATATAGAATATATTGAGTGTGTGTGTGCCAATTTTATCTCATCGTTCTTCTAAACAATCTTGAATTCTCTTTCGCTTGTCTTCATTACTATGATTGCTTTGTTCCTTCCTTTTTCAAATTTCTCCGCTCCTTAGCATTCCAAACACCCACCCTTCCATCGTCAAATGACTTCATGACAAAGGTGGGTCCCACGTAATTTTATAGACTTTTGTGTATTGTCCCCTTACTTTAGTGTATTTCTAAACACATTTTTGAATCTTTGCACTCACTTCTTTTTCTTTTCCTTAAAAAAAAACATACAAACTTTTATATTAGTAATAGGTTATCTCAGATATTTGCAAATTCATTAGTAAATTACCGTTTTCTAGTGAAATGAATGTAAGCACAAAATTATTATTATTATATATCGTAGATTTTGAATCTATCTTTGAAACAAGTGTAACTGGATAAAACCATATGTGTTCACTTCATCTCAATTTGATTATGACAATTATTCTAACTATGGAAAACAAAAAGATCCACATCAAGCAAGAAGAACTTGCGTGACATGGATTTTTACGGTCTCTTGATATCTGTCATTGTAGTAGGCAGAGTAGATGATCTCCCCAGGTTGATGTCAGTGTTTGACCTTCGATAGAGCATCAACAATTCCATTCTATTCTCGATATATATGGGAAAATGTCACCCCACAGAAAAGACTAATCAACATTCTAATTCTTTCAATCCAGTTTGAGAGCAAAGGAGGATCAAAGGAAGACATCTCCATAACCAATTCTATAACTGCTCTTGAGTCTCTAAATACATCCATTTTCCCAATGGATAACCATTTAGTGCAATATAAGACTCCCCAAAGAGCAATGATCTTTGCTTGAGTGTTGGAGCCCAACCCATTGTTCCGACAGAAATGGAAAACATAACCAGGCTTTATGACAATGTATGCCTCACTACCACAAATATTTTATTTTCAGCCCCACTAAAAAACCACATAAGATATCTACCCCATATATTCACAAGGTGAATGCATCTCAAAGGTCCCTTATAGGCCACATGTATGATTTCATTGAAGTATGCACATATCTTTATGCATATGCAATTGATGTACAATGGAGTATTTTAAAAAATACTTGCATTTCTACTCCTCCAAATGCCCCATAATATGTAAAGAGAAAAAGTTCAATATTCCTTGTAACTGATCTGAAAGGACTGTATTAGTTTTGCTGTGCTAAGTGTCTTTTCAGTTTATAAACACGTGCATACTTGTCTCATTAGTTTTCTTAATGATTGAGGATTTTAACCATGAATTGTAGATGATGTTAGTGAATTAGAAGCATGAAATAAGCAAAAATAACACTGAACAACAGTGAAAAGCAAAGAAATAAGTCACCAAATAACATTCACACAGTAGGCATGATGAAGCAATTCACCCCTCCTGGACTTCATCTGCTGGTCCAGCTCCCAATGGCATGCCCATATTTCATTATGCTCAAAATTTTGCAAATGCATGTAGTTACAGGCCTCTAATGGTTGTTTTCTTTGCATAATGGCTCCAAAATGCTCCAATTAGTCTAGAATGACTCTTCATTCTCTCTGAATGGGCGAAAATTGAGTCTCCTCCTCATTTTCCCAGTTACACCTAGAAAAACTCCACTAAATGTGGAGGACTCCACTTAACTAGAGTCAAAATAGTAAATCCGCCCAAAATTTAGGCATGCTCTAAAAATCCGTCAGATTTAAATGCAACAGTAAATGTCAGGTTTTGGGGTGGCCACATGCCAACCCCAAACCCCGCGGTCTTCTAACCGTCGGCGGAACTCCAGGCTTTTAACCATGGATAAGTTTAAACTCCGGGTTGAATGTTGTGTTAGCGGAGAAACCGTCGGAGTTAACGTTAGCACTAACGTTGCCATGTGACATAGTGAAACCATTGTGAAAACGCTAGCGAAATGTCGGAGTTACATCTTTTGCGACATTAGTTGGAGTTTAAATGTTGTAATGTGACCACCTGCTATGGGGACTGTTGGCAGGTTGGGACCGCCGGCGGTCCCCAACCCACAATGCAATTTTCATTAAACCATATAAAAAACCCAAAAACTATAACAGTTAAGAACTTCTTGTAGCTCATGCAGTGTGGCGGGTGCGTGCTCTACCGGAGGTCCAGGATTCGAATCCTGTGGCCTCCACAATAATTTTAATACACCACTACAGGGACACGTGGCGGTCTCAAGGTTGGCCACGTGTCACCTTCTAATTGGCCATCTCCAAAACAACGTACAACCAACTGTCCAATAAAATTATGGCACTTGTCATTTTGCGTTTGGCTCTGAGGAAGGAATATTCCTTTTGTTGATCATGCAATCCACCTTACTGATTGGGCATCCCAGTTAACCTGTCACAAAATTTACCTGTTTGGAAATTTGATCAGAACGCGATATCTCCCTCATATGACATCGATTTTTAGAACTGAACGTGGCACCAGAATTAGGAAGATGAGATGTACGCAACCATCTTGGTTTCAACCCATTCCTGTAACTTTGAATTTTGAGCAAAATTATGAACTCCTGATCAACTCCTGATCATTCCTCCCCATTGGGAAGCTTTTGGACCCCAAAAGACTTGATTACCTGTTCAGTAGATGAGGGTACAACTCCCTCACCTTTCCAACCTCCATCCAATTTTCCTTGCTTGGCTTAGTGCCTTTGAGCCCAAATCAAAGGTATTCAACACTTCCCCTCTTGGATGCTCTTGTCCTCCTATCAAGAATTGTATCTTCTTTGAGCTCATCCAGAAATTTTGGCAAGAAATCTTCAATAGAAGGTACCTGAACATCACTTCCTTGATCATCGATCAAAGGTGGCTCATACAAACATAAGTTTTCAACATTAACAACTGAATACATTTGCATATATGAAGGCAAGTCAAGTTGAAATGCATTGTTACCAACTTGTTTTATGATCTTGAATGGACCATAGTGAATGGGTTTGAGCTTTTTACCTTCCCCTTGCAACCTTTCTTTGCTAATGTGCAACCATACCTCATCTCCCTCTTGAAACTTGTGATCAAATCTATGTTTGTCATGCCTCTCTTTGTATTTGCTTTAACTTTTCTCAAGTTTTTCTTGAACTTGTTGATGTATAATCTGAATTTTATCAATGAACTTTCGAGCCTTGTCAATGTCACTATGGCCATCTATTACAACATCCTTTCCAAAGATGAAGTCTAATGTCGATTTTGGAAAATACCCAATGTATACTTCAAAAGGTGATGTCTGTGTAGAAGAGTGCTTTGCCTGGTTGTAAGCGTGTTGAATATAATGCAGTTGCTCATCCCACAACTTAGGATGTTTGCTGCAATATCCTCTCAATAGATGCACAAAGGTTATGTTCACCACCTTAGTTTTTCCATCGGTTTGCGGATGAAAAGCGGTACTCTTTTTCAACTTTGTGTCCATCATACTCCATAGATTTGACTAAAAATTCACAATGAACCTGAAATCCCTGTCACTAACAATAGAACTTTGAAATGAAAAATGAACCCAAACATATTGAAAATAAATTTCAGCAGTTTGTTCAACAGTAATGGTTTTCTTACATGGCATAAGTATACACATTTTACTGAATCTATCCACAACTATATATAGATAATCATGTTGTTTTCTTGACATAGGTAGACCTCCAACAAAGTCCATGGAGACACTCTCCCATGGCCTTGATGGTACCGGTAGTGCTGTGTACAGCCCAAGCTTCCTATTACTAGGCTCACTTGTTTCTCACATAGAAAAACCTCTTATAAAGCACGACACACTATCTATCATACGAGGCCAATAGCAATACCTCTGTAGATGCGCCACTGTTTTTCTTACCCCAAAGTGTACAGCAATAAGAGATGAATGAGATTCTCTCATGACACTTAGCCTCTCTCCTTGTGGTATACACAGCTTGCCCAAATGAAACAACAAATTTTTATGCATGTGATAATATTTTTCTTCAACTTGATTCCCTTCCATCAAACTGGCATAGACATCTTGAAAATCAACGTCATGTGCATATTGTTTTATGTAACTCTCATGTACAATAGAATCATTTTTGAGTGAAGTAGAAGCACTAATGAGTGGTCTTGAAAGCATATTAACAACTTATTGAAAATACCTTTCTTGCACCTTATAACCAAGTGAAATTGTTGAAGAAATCCCATCCACCTGAAATGTCTTGATTGTTGCAATTTTGTTTGTGACTGCGAGTATTGTAATGGTTGGTGATTGGTATGCACAATCGTCCTTTTATCCATCAAGTAGTGTTTCCAATTATTGACAATTTGTACCAACGCATATAGTTCTTTGTCATATGTAGGATAATTTGTCACAACACCATTAAATGTTTCAGAATGAAAAGCGATAAGCTTACCAAGCTGCAAAAGAATTGTGCCCTTGGCATAATCACTAGCATCAATTTGTATCTCGAATGACTGTCTCAAATTTGGTAATGCAAGGACTGGATTTGAATTGATCTTGTCTTTTAAAGCTTCGAAATATTGTTGTTGTTTTCCTCCCCATTGGAAGCCTTTCTTCACACTTGTCACCGCATGCATAGGAGCTGCGATGGAAGAAAAGTTTGCAATAAACTTTCTCCAATATTGAGCCACACCTAAGAAACTTCTTACCTCGGTTACCATTTTGGGTGTGGGCCAATTCACAATGGCTTCCACTTTATAAGGATCAATTCTTAACTCTCCTCCTACAATGTGTCCCAAATAAACCAAATAAGTCATTCCAAACTCGCACTTTGACATCTTAAGAAACAATTTCTCTTTCTTCAAAATATCAAGCACTCTATTCACATGCAAGACATCATCTTCTCTTGTTTTACTAAAAATCAATATGTCATATAAGTACACAATCACAAATTCATCAAGGAATGGTTTCAAAACACTATCCATAACAGGCATGAAAGTTGCCAATGCATTACACGAACCAAATGGCATAACTAACCACTCAAAGAGTCCTTGTTTGGTTTTGAATGCAGTTTTCTGTATATCACTTTCTGCAATTCTTACTTGATGATATCCACTTCGTAAATCTAAAAAAATTGCTTCTTTCAGCTGATCAAGCAAATCATCTATTCTTGGGAGTGGGTAATGATTCTTTACCGTAATATTGTTCAAAGCTCTGAAGTCTACCCACATGCGCCAAGTCCCATCTTTCTTCGGTATCAAGACTATGGGTGAACCGCATGGAAAAGTGCTTGGCCTTAGGATTCCTGTGTCCAACATCTCTTTGATTTTCCTCTTTATTTCAACATTCTCCATTATCTACATGCGATACATACCGATGTTTGGAAGAGGACAATCTTGCTGCAACTGAATCTCATGTTGAATCTCTCTTTTTGGAGGAAATCCAGTTGGCTCCTGAAACATCTCATGATGTGCATTGACTACATAATATAAATCTGATTTCAACTTAGGATCACGTCCCTCAAATGATTCATGATTAACATCAGCTTTAGGCTTAATCATTAGAAGAACAAAAATTCTTACTTGAATTCACCAGCCTCTTTACATGTCCAGCATGTACCATAGCAATGTTTGTCTTCTTGCGATGTGCTCTAACAATGAACTCCTTGCCATATTTGAATAAATGATATTTGTTCTCATGGCAATAGAAGATCACTTTCCTATCATACAAGTAAGGACTCCCCAACACAATACCTGTTATTTCAAGCGGAACCACATCTAATTCAACTGTGTCAACAAAATTCGCAGTGATTGCAAACCGCAATATGAATTTCTTTGAAACCTGTAAATTTGCATCCTTACAAATCCAACCCAATGGATATGGTTTTGAATGTGGTATGGTCTCAAGGTTAATTTTCTTGACCAAGTGTTACAAAGTAATTTGTCACCGTCCCTACCATTCCCCGTCCCGCACAATGGAGGACTCATTTTGTGACCTGTGAACATTGTCATGCCTTGAAAACATCATCAATGCATTCCTCTAAGCATGAGCCTCATTTGCCCTTGAGACATCTCCTTGCAAAAATCATGAAAAACATCCATTTTGGCATTGGCGCGGGCAGGCAGTTCAGTACTCGCGCCAATGGGGAAAATCCTGCAAAGAGGTCGCGCCAACTGGCGCTCTGTCATAGAGCAGTAGTCGCGCCACCCAATTTAGGGACTGTTTTTTAAATAAAGATGGCAGAAGTTGAGTTCCAACAAACTCACAAACCATTACCTATCTTGAGTTGGGAGGTTTGGCTGCGGGAGTTCTATGGAGGGGAAGTGGTTTTGCCACCTCCCATGGAACCTTCCTTGTTGATAGGGCCAATCCCATAATAATAGGGATCCCAACTCCCTCCTTTCCCATCTATAAAAGCCTGCTCAATCCCATGGCAAGCTAGTCTTGAAGTGCCTAAGCTTTGAATCTCCATATTCCCAAGAGCCTTTGTGTTGTAAAGAATCCCCTCTTTCCCTTAAGGCCGACTCAAGTAAGGAGACCATTGTCGAGAGACTCCGGAGAGGTTTTCCCTTTCCTTGGCGAGCTTTGCGAGACGTGGATGACCGGAGACCCGTCCGAAGGAGATCGCGACGTCAGAACTTGGTTGTAATCTTTCTTCGTTCATTATTTAATAGATGATTATGATTATGGTTCCACTCCGTTTTCCATCATGTTAATGCGAGTAACGTCCTTTCTGACTGATGTTTAGTTACGTATGCTGGTTTCTATACTTGTATCTGTTCGTTTCTTCCATGTGCAGGTGTTCATCCGCGGAGATCGTGGAGGGATTGTGATCTGCCGGGGCTGAAGAACGGGGACGCTTCTTCTTCAGATTATAGCGTTGGAATCCAGGTAGGCTTCTATTCCTAGTCTTTCCATTCGTAACTAGGAGCTTGCATCATAACATTGTTTGATTGTTGCTAGACCCCTGCTGGGCTAGTAGGGATCGCCTCTGTCCGCAGAGGGGATTTACCTCCTCAACAATTTGGCGACTCCACTGGGGATCGTCCAGATTTCATTGTCTCGTTTGTGTTGTCTCGCTTTGATTATTTTATGTGTTTCCTTGCTTGATGAACCTTCTGGGTTGGGTTCTTTCACTGTTTTTGCTTCTTGGTTTGCTTAGCTTGCATTGGTCTGCTTCTGGAGTAGCTTGTTTTTAATTTTTGGTTGAGAAACTCGACTGGCGCGGTTTTTAACCCGACAGTCGCGCCAATTGGCGCACGTTGCCTTTGTCCAGCCCGCGCCAATTGCTTTCTGGCGCCAGTTTCACCCTTACAGTCGCGCCACCCCTGTAAGGTTTTTGAGTTTCCTCATTTTTGAGCTCTCTGGATTTGATCGGTGTTTTTCTTCTTGATTTTCCGACTGCCTGAGTGTGTTGGAGTCCTGTTTGACTGGGAATTCACCTCTGTCCTTTGGTTGTTTGCTTTTATCTACCGATTTCACGTTTTAAGCCCTAGGGCATCTAGTGGCTTAGTGTATCGAGCCCTCCTTGGGAGTTTTGGTGTTTTGATGGTCCTGTCAACTATTTGATTGATTCTCCGCATCCTCTAAGTGGTTGTTCATTGTTTTATTGCGATTTTTGGGTGATTGTTCATTCCTTCATTCGAAATTCGTTTGGTCTTGCCTTGGACCTAGATCACACGGTCCATTGGAAGCTTTTGAGTCTTTTCTTCGTTTTGAAATACTTTGGTCGATTTGGGGATCTGATTGCTTGTGTTGTTGAGTGAAATTTGTTTGTTTCGCTCTCTTGGGAATCGTTTCTCAAGTTGTTCCATTTGTTTTCAAGTTTGTTTAGTGCATATTAGCTATTAAACATTGAAAATCAAAAAAAAAAAAACAAATCTCTTTTGCTTTTGTTAATTAGTGCAAATTGTGATCTTTTCCATATCGCTAGTGATTAGTGTTTTGAATGAAAAGTTTTCAATTGCATCAGTTGCATTAGAGATCTCATTGTTTGTCTTCCGTTCATTTCGTTTGTGTAAAAGCTCTCAACTCTTCTCTAACTAGTTTTCATCGAACGAAATGTTGCACTGTGGCATATAGCTTTGCATTTAGGAGTCTTTCGAGACACTACATACGATAGGGCTTGAAAATTGAAACTTAATTGAAGATCAACTGTAAAATTTATTCAATTAACCTAAGGCAGCATTGGAACTTAATGAAACATATTTAGAAGGTCTAGGCTAGAGACGTGTTCCGGCGTCGTTAAACCTAGCAGCTGTCGTTCGCCTGTTGGCTTTAGACAGCGCTAGTACGGACTTGTGCTCCCCGTACCGTCGCGTATATAAAGGGAGACCCCTATAGGTTTTCAATCCTTTATCCACGGGAAGCCGAGTCTGCCGCCCTATACCCGTGATACACCGAACACAGCATTCGGGGAGACTACCTGCACGTACGGAAAGTCCTTGGTCGATTTCTGTTTCATTTTTGAAACCAAGGTGTATATTGCAGTTCACGGATATTTGGTACACCCTTTGTGCCTAATTTTTCCTGAGCAGTCATTTGGTCTTTTCTGACTCCCTAAACTTGAAAAGACCGTCAAGCGCTTGTCCTTTCACGCTTGTATCAACTCTGAAAGAGATAGAGTCATCTTTTATCGTTTCTCGACTCTTAAAACATGAAACGGTAGAATTCGTTTATTTTCCAATGTGGTAAAATCAATCTCCCACGATTACACACCCGTTTAGACATTGCTTGTGACTGTTTGATCGTGTGTCTTAACTCGTTTTCAGCCCGTGTGTGTGTTTGCTCTTTTCTTCTAGTCTTTTGCCACGGTGGAGGAACCTTCGGTTTCGTCTACTGGTAGTCCTTACACGGACGATTCTTCAGAGGCTTCTCAGCCTTCTGTTGAACCACAGCAGCCTGTTGTTTCCGAGTTCCCTGACGGGGGACCGGTCCTCGCCGAGCAACCCTTTGGAGAACCAGTTGAGTTCAACTGGCCCTTTTCGGACCATGTGTCTGAATTGAGATTAGGAGCTGATTTCCTTTCTCTTACATCGGGTTCACCGTTTGTTGCTGTTGTTTTTCCTCCTAGTCCTCGCCGTCTTCTGCGTGATTTAACGGCAGGATCAACCATGAGTGATTCTGGTGAGGAAATTCCGGCGTCTGACGACTATCAGCGCATCCCGCGTAGATTGTTTGAGGGAGACGACTCTGAGCTGGCTACCATGTCGACAGCCAGTCCTTCTTTGCCACAGGGATACAGATCTCTGGGTCAGATCATTTCAGCTGCAGCCTCTATGGGGATATCCTCTCCAGCTTCGAGGCCAGCTGCTACTACACCCGGGGTGTCCCCTTCGACGCCCGTCACTTCTGTTCCCGTTCGGCCCACTATTTGTGTGGCTGCCTCTTCTTCTGTTGTCTCAGCCACCAGGGCTGGGCCAACTCCTGAAGATGTCTATCTAGCTACTGCTATACCAGAGAATATCTCTCCGGAGGAGTATCGGTTGTCCTTGCAACAGCCGAACGCCGAAGCTGGACAATTCCCCCAAGATCCTTACCGATCTTTCTTTTCGCACTATGCACAGGATGGCACTCCCGTGTATGCTTTCCCAGGTCAGTTTGACGAGCACGGGGAGGTTTTGCGCCTTCCTGCTCCTGAGGCTTATCTGTATGCTCAAGGTTTACCATACAACCAGGCTTACAACCCGCAGGGACAACCCTTTCAGGGCCAACCTGCGGGCCAACCTGGCTATTTGTATGACCCACAGGGATAGCCCATCCAAGGCTACCCTGCGGGCCAGCAAGGGCCATTGTACAATCCGCAAGGACCATATTATAGCCCTGCTGGTCAACCTGCTCAACCTCAGCTAGGGTATCAACCGGGACAGGCCTATGGTCCTGGGGGCAAATCCAGCCGTCTTTACGAGTCTGGCACGGTATCCTGACCTCTAACGTTGCATATCGGCTAGGACCATCCTATGGGGTTACGCTTCAAGTCAAATTAGTTTCCGACAAGCTTTGGTCCTATTCCACCACCCGGCGCCAACCGGCTCATGGGGTACAACACGGTGTCCGCCTCAGGCCCGACCGGCCACCCCAAGTCACAACACAGACCCCACTAACGGGTCAACTGCGCAACGGCGCCACTGTTCCTCCAGGAGCCCACCTGGTCATTCGGGGGCCGACCCCTCACTCGGGTCAAGCACGGTTCATTCGAGGCGACCCTCTCATTGAACCGTGCTCCAACGACTGTTCATTAAATGCGCGGCCAGATCAACGAGCTGCGCCCCTCGTACCCGGAGCTCCGCCAGTGTTCCACTTATCGGCCGACCTACTCATCCTCAGGGCGGTTATTATCCTCATGGTCAATCTCAACCAAATTATAATCAGCCCCGAGGCTCTCGGTATTATCCTCCTCCACCCGGTTCTACCTATACTCAGCAGCCAAATCCAAATGTTGCTTACACCGGGTCGACACATAATCAAGGTTCGTACTCTGGTTATCAAGCCCCACACACTGGTTACCAGCAGCCAAATCAGTCTAGTTATACGACCTACACCCCCTACGGTCAGAATCATACGGGACAGAACCCATGGGGGCAAGGATATTCCTGGCATCGTGAGCACTCGGTGCAGTTTCACATCCCTGGGACTGGCATGGCAGTTAACCCTCCGTTGCCATTCCTGGCTACCTTGGAACTGCCGGATGTTTCAAAGTTGACCAATGATCCGATTTCACATAATCCATATTGGCCTCCGGTTCCCACCAAGATACCAGGTGATTGTCCCAAGTTTGAGGGCAAAGCTGGCGAAGACCCCCAGGCGCATGTGATGACGTATCACCTCTGGTGTTCGTCTAACTCTTGGGTCGACGATTCGATTCGTTTGCGTCTTTTCCAGCGTACTTTAACAGGAGCTGCTGCTAAATGGTACATAGAGCTATCCCGTGGCATTTTCCAAGATTTCAACTCTTTAGCCATGGCTTTCCTCACGCACTTCCAGTTACCGGTCCGGTATGAGGCCGGGACGCACCTCCTGACTTCTCTGAAGCAGGACAAGGCCACTCACATCTCAGATCACATTCATGAGTGGTGGCGCCGTCGTCGACTGATCAAGTTTCACATACTTGATCAGATTTTGACTCACTGGTTCACCACCTCCTTTGTGAATAAAATCGCTCAAGATATCGCGATGGGAGCGTGTGTGACGGAGGAACAAGCTATCGCGCGTGCCCAGTACCTGGATCTTGTCTATTCACAGTCTGGCACGCTTTATGACATCTTGACTGATGCTCCACGGCCCGGAACCACTAAGGCTCTGCCTACCCCTACGGTGGATGGTGTCATTGGTTCCGTTTCTCAAAATTCAAAGAAGTCTTCGAATGGGAAGCAGAAGGCTAATTCTTCCAACAATACCTCTGCTAATCCCGTCTCATCCGATTCTGGTAAAACCGCGGAGGTGAATGCCGTCCAGGCCAATCCTGCGGACAAATCCTCCAAGGGGAAGAAGAAGGGCAAAGGCAAATCAAAATCTGATGCCCCGAAACCAGAATCTAAATCTCGAACTGAGGATGGCTCCCAGCGTAAGCCGAAATTCCCTTGCCTCATCTGTGAAGGTGACCATTACACTAAGGACTGTCCACGACAGTCCGAGGTTAGTCAACTTCTCAAAGGCTCTAAAGGGACTCCAGCTGTTTTAAAAGAGCCATTTCCATCTCAGCAGACCCAGATGGTCGAACAGGCGTCACCATCTGCACCGTTTGGGTCTCAAGTTTTCATGATGAAGACTAATGCACCTATCACTATCGCTACGCGGTCGAAGGATTACAATGAACCACGGCAGGCGCCCGGGAAGGCAGTTGCGGAAGGGCCGCCTCCCCCACCTGCCTCCGGTCCATTGGAAATCGAGAAGCCGACTCCTGAACCCGTTGTGAAACCACCTCCCAAGGGTGTTCTTCGAAGATCCTCTTACAATCCAAATGCTCGTGCCGCTCAACATTACAGTATCGTTGAGGATCTGGCACAGGCGCCATGTGCCATGTCTGCACTTGAGGTTCTTCAAAGTTGTCCTTCACAACGGAAGGCTTTACTGTCTGCCATCGGTGGTATCGATCCCGCCAACTCGAGCCTTCTCACCTTTGATCTGGAGAATTTTACTCCCCGGCTTCCACATCAAATCGCTTTGGTCATTCAAGTCGGGATTAACGGTCTGAACATTCATAGGGCCGTCGTAGATGAGGGTGCATCTACTTGCGTTATGTCCTCCGCTTGCTGGAAAGCCATCGGCTCTCCAGCCTTGTCGTCATCTCCCAATGCCCTTGAGGCATTCGATGGTCGGGAGTCTAAACCCCTGGGAGTTCTCGAGAGTCTTGCGATCACGTTACAGGGAAAGACTGTCAACGTGGAAGTAGAAGTGGTTGACGCTAAACTCAACTACAATATACTTCTTGGCCGCAGCTGGACCCATGCCATGCTCTGCGTGCCGTCTACCGTATTTCAATTCATTAAGTTCCCTCATGAGGGCAAGATTGTCACGGTAGATCAGTTGTCATTTTTCACCTCTAGCTCTGAGAACAACGTGCCATACGTGGATCAAATTCTGAATCCCCCAGACAGCATAGGACCTGGTCTTTTCAAAGACCCAGTTCTCATGGGTATATTCCCCGCACCGCCACCGAATACCGCTCAAGTCAACATGTTGTCCAGGACCGATGACCCCTGGCTTATTCCTACACCTGAGCAGGTATATGAGTTTGGAGAATCCATGCCTTTAACGCCAGTAGAGATCAGCTACTGTGAGATTGTTGCCGCATCGGACCCTCCACCTCCTCAGCATGCTCCCATGAGCATGGCTCTCGACGTCTACTCGCAATCCCCCTGGCTTGGTCAGGCTGATTCACCTGATCCTCTCAGAGAGACTTTTCCTTCAAATGAGGCCATCATTGAAACTATGTCTCTTGAGGAGCTGCCCTGGGGCGATGGACATCATCGCTCCTCTTTTATGCCCAGCTTGGGGGCAATGACTGGTTGTCTGGAGCGTTATGCTACTCAGGTTCCTTCCCCTCCTCTTCAAACACCGATCTTAATGCACGAGGTCTTTTCGGAGGGTAATCTGAGTAACATTACTCAAACTGTTCCAATCAACATCTCCGTTAAACCGGGGATTGTTGAGAACATTCATGTGGGTGTGACTTGTTCTCCTGAGGAGATTCAAGTCTATACTGAGCTTTTCAAAGAATTCAGAGATGTTTTCGCATGGTCTTACGAGGAAATGCCGGGAATTGATCCTAGTATTGTCGTGCATGAGATTCCAACCTATCCAGGTGCGAAACCCGTGCGCCAACGCTTACGTCCCATGCATCCTCGGAAAGCCGCCGCCATCAAGGCAGAAGTTGAAAAACTTCTGAACGCGGGTTTTATTTATCCTATCCCCCTTACAGAATGGGTGTCCAACATCGTCCCTGTTGATAAAAAGCAGGGTACAATTCGAGTCTGTGTGGATTATCGCGATATCAATCGCGCCTGTCCTAAGGATAATTATCCCACTCCGTTTATCGACCAAATCATCGACGAATGTGCCGGGAGTGAGATCTATTCCTTAATGGACGGTTTCTCAGGCTATAACCAAATCAATATTGCACCTGAGGATCAACATAAGACCACATTCATCTGTCCGTGGGGCACTTTCGCGTACAAAAAACTCCCGTTCGGCTTAAATAACGCTGGCGCCACGTTTCAGCGTGCGATGTCCTACGCTTTTCATGACATTCGCCATATTGTCCAGCCTTATCTGGACGACTTGCCAGCCCATTCGGGTAAGCGAGAGGACCATCCCGAGCATCTTCGCCAGATATTTCTTCATTGCAGACGCTACAATATCAGGCTCAATCCTCATAAGTGTGTCTTCTGCGTTGATTCTGGCCGTCTTTTAGGCTTTATAGTCTCGAAAGACGGAATTCGCCTTGACCCTCTAAAGGTTGAGGCCATCGTAAATCTCCCATCACCCTCCTCCCTGTATCAGTTACAGAGTCTACAAGGGAAAGCGAATTTTCTTAGGCGCTTTATCCCGAATTATGCCGAGGTGGCCAAAGGATTCACTCGTTTGTTAAAGCGGAATGTTCCCTTTCACTGGGACGAAATTGCTCAGGAATCCTTTGAGAAGCTGAAGACATTGCTAGTCAATGCTCCGTTGCTTCGTCCTCCGGACTACCACCGCGACTTCACTTTGTATCTAGCCGCCGCATTTAGCACCATCGCCATGGTCTTGGTGCAGGATGACGATAACAGTGATAAACATGTTGTTTATTACCTGTCTCGAAACCTTCTCGACCCGAAAACGCGTTATGCACATGTCGAGAAGTTGGCCTTAGCAGCAGTACACGCTGTACAACGCTTTCGCCATTACATCCTTTTGCGCACGATAACAGTGGTTTCAGACTGCAACCCTATGACGTATATTCTTTCTAGAAAATTACTAGGGGGCAAGTACTCCAAATGGATTGTGATCCTGCAGGAGTTTGACTTGGAGTTCACCACTGCCAAGTCAACTAAATCACTGGTCTTCGCGGATTTGATATGTTCTCTCCCTACAGACTCTGTTCCCTCACACTCTGAAGACCACATACCGGACGAAACGCTTTTTCTTATCAGTACTCGTGATCTTTGGTACGGTGACATCATAGTGTATCTTCAGATCGCGACTTTTCGGTCTGAGTTGGATAAAACTGTTCGCCGTCGGATTCGCTTTGAGTCCCAACCCCTACGTATAGTAGGAGATACCTTATGTCGTATGGGTAGTGTGCTCTCAAACTTGTTCTGCCACCTTAGAAGAGGCAGAAAGTCTAAACCAAACATCCAGTGGCGCCTGTGGGGGACATATGTCCGGGTATGCTACTGCCCAGAAGATTCTGCGAGCAGGTTATTTCTAGCCTTCCATATTCAAGGACTGTATCACTGCAGTCCGTAAATGTCATCCATGCTAGATATTTTAGCGCAAGATGTGCGCGCCGCCTTTACCATTGCATCTCGTTATTACCTTCGGCCCTTTTGCGAAATGCGGCGTTGATTTTATGACGTGTAACCCTCACTCGGCCGGGGGGCATGCGTATATCATTGTCGCCGTCGACTACTTCACTAAGTGGGCCGAGGCGATGCCTACACTAGCTGCTGACGGGAAAACGACTGCTTCATTTATATTCAACCACGTTATTGCACGGTTCGGGGTTCCTCAAGCCATCGTCACTGATCACGGTACTCATTTTCGCGATTACATGATGGCGGAGCTGACTTCAACGTTGGGCTTGCGTCACGACAGCTCAACACCATACTACCCTCAAGCGAATGGTCAGGTTGAGGCGGTGAACAAGGTTTTGGTCACTATGCTTCAGCGAACAGTTGGGATTCATAAATCCAATTGGCATCTCCAACTATTCTCAGCTCTCTGGGCATACCGAACATCTGCTAAGAGTGCAACCGGATTCACACCATTCCAATTGGTGTACGGTCTGGAAGCTACTCTGCCGGTTGAATGTGAAATTCCTTCGCTTAAATTAGCTGTGGAGCTCTTACCGGATACTTCTCCTGAGGAAGAACGTCTTCTGTATCTCGAACGGCTGGATGAAACCCGTCGTCTAGTTGCTTTGATGATCGAAGCACAAAAGAAGAGGGTCAAAAATCATTTTGATCAATCTGTTTCTCCTCGTTCTTTCATTGAAGGAGACCTCGTCCTCTTGTACGATCAGGCACATGATAAGCTTGGAGCCGGTAAG
The DNA here is from genome assembly GCA_034641835.2 of Pinus albicaulis. Taxonomy (NCBI): domain Eukaryota; kingdom Viridiplantae; phylum Streptophyta; class Pinopsida; order Pinales; family Pinaceae; genus Pinus; species Pinus albicaulis. The sequence goes on along the minus strand of CM076571.1, from coordinate 454,178,455 downwards.
CTCCAGCCTATGTGGCACGGGCCCTATATAGTAAAGCGCGTTTTGAAAAATGGGGCCTATGAGCTTATAGATTACGAAGGAGTTCCGCTGGCGCAGCCCAGAAATGGGCTGTACCTTAAAAAGTACTATGCCTGAAGTATTTTCTTGGTGTGGTGTGTGTACATAGGTGTGTGATTGTCATTTGTGTGCATGGTGTGGTGTGCTTTGTAAACATCTTTCTGCTGATCGGGTCTTCCTGGTTGTGCAGATGTCCATTCATCCATTTGTTGGTTTCGCGGATGGTGCCTCCCGCAGTACCAGGAATCTGTCTTCCGCAGCCTGGGTAATCTACGATCCTGCTGGTGAGTTGATTGACCTGCAAGGTGTGTGTCTAGGACGTACCACGAAAAACATCGCGGAATATAGTGCCGTGTTGGAATTATTAACCGAGGCAGTAAACCTTGGCATCCGTGAATTGCTCGTGTACCTAGATTCACAACTTGTAGTGTTACAGCTGAACGGACACTATTCGGTAAGGAACCCGTCCATCTTACGTCTGTATTTGCGTATTCGATTACTGGAAAGGAATTTTGACTATATTACATATCATCATATACCCAGGCATTTGAATACATTAACAGATGCAGTAGAAAATTTGGTATTAGACAGACATTTGCGCAATTTATAAATCATCATCACATGTAAAGAAAGACTCATCCAGAAATAGATATGTATATATATAGATATCGAAATGTTTACGTAGAGTGTGTCACATAAACCTCAAAAAATATACATAATCGTCTTAGTACATCCGGAGACGCTATGTCTCTCAAAAATAGGTGTGGTATAAATCCTAAGGACTAATCCGCATGGTGCTCATGATAGCACGTGACTGCACGCACTAGGCGCCTCAGGATTCGGTGGATCCGATTCGGAACTCCCACCGTGTGGCGCTGGTATGCCATCGGTACGTCTGCTAGCCGGGCATAGTCTGGGATCCCGTGGGCAATCCCCTCGAGGTTCTGGATCATTTCATCTCCTCCGGTGCCTTCCCCCTGAATCTCAGGGGCGAGTTGTGTTCTCCGGGAGATTGGAGACATCCCGGCTGGTCTCTCAGGTCCTACATCTGCATGCATATATAATTGTGTTAAGACGAATGTGTATTAACAAAAAAAACATATAAACATAAAATCAAAATATGAGGTCTTACCCAGCTCCTCGTCCCAGTCATCTCCTTCTGGTAGTGGGAGGTATGGGTCCCCAGTAAAGTCAGTTCCCGAATAGGGCCAATCCTCCACGACAATCAGCTGGCGCCATAGCCACCTAAAGAACTCTGGCCTCCAGGACATCTGTTGGCCACTGCCAGATCTGGCCATCAATGCTGCCCAGCGAACCATTCGTGGCTCTCGTGGTATCGGACTTGCCACTGTGGCTCCTTGGCCCTGGAAGATTGGTATGCGTTCCAGAATGAACGATACCAAGATGGAACCATAACCGAACTGCTTCAGTTTCCCCTATTTGCACTTTGTGAGCTGCCTTTTCATATTGATAGTTACTACTTCTGCCCAGTTGAACAGTAAGGGACCCATGCATTCTGAGGCCAGCAGGAGTTGGGTCTTCGTGGCCTCGTGCAGAGCCTGCGATCCAGCAGCCCGCGTAATGGTATGGAGAACTACTCTCAGTGCTAGATCAGGGATGGTGTGGATATCCACCTTCTTGCTTCCTGATCCTGTTTGTGCCCCTCGGCACACCCGTGCCATTACTTCTTCCATATTTTCCCCAGATGGTCTGCTTCCAGTCAGTACAGGGATTGGACCTCTGCGGGACAATCCAGTGATGAAATAAATGTCGGTGACCTCCAGTTCTAACACCTGGTCTCGTAACCTGAACACCTGTTCCTGTTCGTCCCAGATACTGATTAAGTACTGGAGGAGCTCGGGCTGAGCTCGTAAACATGGCGTGAGGAAGAACTTTTTCAATCCACAGTTTCTAAGTGCGTTCATGCAAGCTTGGCTTTGCATGGCCTATTCATCCTCTTCTCCGTGCTCTCGTTCTCTCCATTCGATTTCCATTTTGAGTGATTATCTGCATTCACATGGCCAAAAACCCTTAGTTAGATCTTTGATGAGCTTCAAATTCCATGCATTTTGGTCTAAATATCGAAATTTTGGGCAAAATTTGAGGTTCGGCCGCTGGCGCGGCTGTTTTGTGAACAGTCGCGCCACATGGCGTGAGCCCTTTGTAAAAAAGAGCTCATTGGCGCGGGTCCGTGCCCGATACCCGCGCCAATGGGCGCAGCCCTAAAAATTTAAAAATGACCACACAGAACTGATTTTTAAGGGAAAGCTATTAAAAAATGAATGAAAATGAAGAGCAAAAGAGTGCCTCTTACCTGTGACAGACGAGAAGCTGAATGGTCGACTGGATTTGTCGCAATCACCGTCAGAAGTTTCTGCTCCAAAAGGACCATTGTTGCTTTCCACCAAGGTAAATAGTAAAAAGTAATTTTGTTTTTACCAATTTGACATATTTATAACTTTTTCGACGTTAAATGAGTTTTAAAAGTTATTTTTATCAAATATTTGCATATGTTATGTCGAAAATGGATTTTACGCTTTCTTGGTATGTGCAGCAGCAGGTTTTTGCGACTTAAACGATGGAAACGAGTTGTATTTTATACTTTTTCGGACTCGGTAAATACACGAAAAAGTCACTCTGGAGTCATCTTTCAGCTCTTTTCTGACTCTCTAAATATGAAAAGATTGCCGAGGCCCTTGTCGTTTCGATCTCGTTAAAATGGACACGAATCGACATTCACCCAGTATAAGTTTAACCCTTTTTCGGGCTAGGATGGATTGATTACGAAAAAGGAATACCCTAGCCTATCGCGACTAGGAGGTTTTCCCGGATATTGTTTTCTACCTTTTCGGATCTGGGAAACTATTTACGAAAAGGGACCTGTGGAGTTTTCTTTTCCGCTATCTTTTCAAACTCTCTAAACATGAAAAGACGCCGAGTTCTTCCTTTGTCAGACTCGTTAAACCCTGATGACATCAGATCTAGTCGAAATGACGTTCTCCGAGTTCCTCCTTCCTAGGACTCGTTAAATGCACTAGGATGGATTCGCCCGAAGGGCGGACTTATATTGCAAGCATATGCTATCCCCTTCAAGATTGTTATTTAAAAATAATTGGGGTACTCACCAGAAATGGTGGGGGAAAAATGGAACCATCGTCGTTGTCATCGGCAGTATGTCGCTCTTGAACATGGCACTTGTCTGCATTCGTGTCGGGTTGGGGACATCTCATCTCGTTGCTTCGCTTTGCCTCCGTGGGTTTGGGTAATCTCTTCTGACCTCTCATCTGTTCACTGCCTCGTCACCATGACCTCTGATTCGTTGATGTCAAATACTGCCAAGTCCGTTGTCATGCCGTTCATATGTTCAAGAGAAGTTGGCCTCTGCAAATATCAACCTTCCTCTGTTTCTCATACGATCCTGATTCACAACAAAAAAAAAACATCATGTTCCTCTGTCTCGTGTTGATGATGTGGGAAACATTATGGCCCACCTTTGATCAAGGTCACTTCCTGTCGACTTCAACTCATTATCCAGGAAGTTGGTCTAGAGACTCCTTATGGTACCTTGGAGCCTGCATGCCTCAATGGCAGGTTCGTCGCATTCGACGCGAGGTTTACATTATTGACCTCCGATCGAGTGATTCTGCGGGTATTCGACGTCAACTCATTTATTCGCACGCCGTAGATTGTACATGTAGTACCTTGAGGACCATTGTCATCATTGGTGGTTTCTCTCGCGTCTGTTAACGGCTTTCATCATTGGCTGGTAATCAGACGATGTTCTTGCATGTTCGACTTCAGCTCACATATTCACATGCTTGAACTTGTACTCTGTTGGGTCGAGATGGAGCGCAAGACCCTGGATTGTGTCTGTTGTAATCCAGGCTGCGATTGTGAATTATTATCATTATGTACATGACTCACTGATTGGATGGCTGCGACCATACCTGAGTCTATTTGTTTGATCTTAGTTGGATGGCTGCGCCCATACCCTGGATCCGGATTATAGCATACTCTGTTTCGGATGGCTACGTCCATACCACTTATACATCATGTACTTGAGATATCAGTTGTATCTTTCTACGCAGGTTTTCCGACGGCGGGCCTTCAGTTGAACATGTTCTCGTAAAGCATTTCACCCCTCTCTCTCTCGAGCCTCATACTTTAGGGGGCGTCTGTTATACAGTAATTTGTCACCGTCCCTACCATTCCCCGTCCCGCACAATGGAGGACCCATTTTGTGACCTGTGAACAGTGTCATGCCTTGAAAACATCATCAATGCATTCCTCTGAGCATGAGCCTCATTTGCCCTTGAGACATCTCCTTTCAAAAGTCATGAAAAACATCCCTTTTGGCATTAGCGCGGGTAGGCAGTTCAGAACTCGCGCCAATGAGGAAATTCCTGTAAAGAGGTCGCACCAACTGGCGCTCTGTCATAGAGCAGTAGTCGCGCCACCCATTTTAGGGACTGTTTTTTAAATAAGGATGGCGGAAGTTGAGTTCCAACAAACTCACAAACCATTGCCTATCTTGAGTTGGGAGGTTTGGCTGCGGGAGTTCTATGGAGGGGAAGTGGTTTTGCCACCTCCCATGGAACCTTCCTTGTTGATAGGGCCAATCCCATAATAATAGGGATCCCAACTCCCTCCTTCCCCATCTATAAAAACCTGCTCAATCCCATGGCAAGCTAGTCTTGAAGTGCCTAAGCTTTGAATCTCCATATTCCCAAGAGCCTTTGTGCTGTAAAGAATCCTCTCTTTCCCTTAAGGCCGACTCAAGTAAGGAGACCATTGTCGAGAGACTCCGGAGAGGTTTTCCCTTTCCTTGGCGAGCTTTGCGAGATGTGGACGACCGGAGACCCGTCCGAAGGAGACCACGACGTCAGAACTTGGTTGTAATATTTCTTCGTTCATTATTTAATAGATGATTATGATTATGGTTCCACTCCATTTTCCATCATGTTAATGCGAGTAATATCCTTTCTGACTGGTGTTTAGTTACGTGTGCCAGATTTTATGCTTGTATCTGTTCATTCCTTCCATGTGCAGGTGTTCATCAGTGGAGATCATGGAGGGATTGTGATCTGCCGAGGCTGAGGAACGGGGACGCTTCTTCTTCAGATCATAGCGTTGGAATCCAGGTAGGCTTCTATTCCTAGTCCTTCCATTCGTAACTAGGAGCTTGCGTCATAACATTGTTTGATTGTTGCTAGACCCCTGCTGGGCTAGTAGGGATCGCCTCTGTCCGCAGAGGGGATTTACCTCCTCAACACTAACCTACCCTAACCTAACCTAACCGAACCTAACCTAACCTAACTTAACCTAACTTAACCTAACCTATCATGGCCTAGCCTAGCCTCGCCTAGCCCACCCTAGCCCATCCTAGCCTACCCTAGCCTAGCCTGACCTACCCTACCCTACCGTAGCCTAGCCTAGCCTAGCCTAACCTAACCTAACCTAACCTAACCTACCTTAGCTTAACCCAACCTACCCAAGCTTAACCCAACCTAGCCTAACCTAACCTTTCCTTATTATGACCTTTCAAAACCTTTCAAAATCTTGCCCCGCCTTATTATGACCCTATGCTACCCGTAAAAAGATCTCCACATCACCTTATGCTCGAGCCCCGTTCTCCACTAAAAACTCCGCCAGCCAACGATTCCTTGACATCTGTCTTCCACTCTGCTCCCATCACCTGCTCGCCACTCTCCCAAGTCATTCTGCACCGTTGATTTCATTCCCCGAGATCCGACGGCCTAGGATGCATATCACATTTTTTATAGCGCTGGGTTTTGTAACCCGCGCGAAATGGGTGTCTTTCGCCGGCCACGTGTCGCTTCCTAAACCGTATTGCATCTATTTGGTCCAAAAAAATTTACCACCCATTACACGTGCGATAAACCGCATGTGCTTTTTGAAAACCACTTTTTCCCTCCGCGCCATAATTCAAATTTTCCCGCCTCCATTTCAATTTCTGCCTGGTTCCACCTTCGGAACCTTACCTCTTGCACCCTCTCCTCCTCTAAAATCACCTTCAAACAATACAAAACCCTAAAAAATGTAGTAAAACACTCCCATAGGTTTTAAAGACTAATATTTTTTGTTTTGTGCAGGTATTTATGGCGCAAAAGTTCACCATGCCCTCCCATAGTCCAAAAAAGGATTGGATTATAACGCCAGGTGATGATCCTGTGGTTTTATTCCAAAATGAAAGGGACCGAGGCCCTGCAATCAATATCGAACACTAATGAAACATGATCATTGGTGGATCAAATGAAACATCCAACTACAAAGAGCGGCCTCCCCTGCACACTTAAGACACAAACAATCAAATAAATAGTAAAGGAAGAAAGCAACAAGAGTTAAGGGGCTAATCCTAATTAGAAGACAAAAAAAAAGGGCTAGCAAATTAAAATAGAAGATTAAAGAAAAAGCAGATTGATAAAGGTCAAAGAATGAAAGAAGACAGTGGAAGGACAAAAAGATAAAAGCGAAGGATCAAAAGAAATAAAATAAGTAATGAAAGGAACATGACAGAAAGATCAAATAGATTTAGGAAAATAGGACAAAAACAGACAGAAAAGCATAAAGAGAAAATTTAAGGCTTAAAAAACAGAGATTAAAGATAAAGTAAAGGACAGATTAAATCAGGACAAATTCGAATGACTCAGCCTATGGCACTTACTCCCCTCAAAAGATATGTTTGCCACCTAGTGCTTTGTTTCCTTCAATAAAGAATTTAGGAAGTTATTAGGCTGAGTCAGAGATATTTTATCTGTAAAATAGTTATTGTAAAACTTATGAATAGGCCTTAAAGTCAAACATTTCAACTATTTTTCCTTAGCAATTAAGATAGAAATTATTAAAAACAGAGAAGTAGCTGCACATATTCCTGCTTTGAGCTTTGCATGGTCTTCAAGGTTAGGAATGCCTTAAATCTTTAAGATATGATAGTAAAACCCTATATTATGCTTCAACTCCTCATTTTTAACATAAATACTGCATCTAAACTCATTACCTTGTTTGCATTTGATGACTCTTTGAAGTAATACATAGTCTCTTGGAAGTAGAAAGGAAATTGATGTCTTGGAACTTGTAGATGCCCTGATTTGTTTGTTAATGGAGGAGACTAGATCACTGGATCCCTTAGCTTGGTTGTTGGTGAAGTGCTTCTAATTTTTTATTTTTATTTCCTATTTCATTATGTTTCCATATTTCTATATGCAGTAGAGCAAAATTTTTAGACTAAGAAATGACTTTTGAAATCACCTTAGTTCGGTTTGTTCTGCACTTCCTTAATTTTTTCTTCTGCTACGACATGTTAGAGAATTCTTAACTTCTCTCTAGACCCCCTAAGCTTATTTATTTGATAAATAGTTGAATACAGTTGGTATCAAGCATGACCTATGGTAAGCCCTACTTATTTTCTACCACTAAAACATTGTTTTTTGAAGTCTCTCTCTAAAGTACCATTCTTTAAAGTCTGCCAAAGATGTTTTGTTTAGATCATACCCTTTGTACTTGGTTAAATAATTGTTTCAGAGATTTTCATCGCTATGATTGAGGATGTTTAGGAGTTCCCTCTTCTCTGATTATAGTTATATGTGTGTCTTAAGTGTTTTCTATCCTTGAAGGTGGAATCATTAGAAGTTAAATGAGTTTCTCGCCTTTTATATTTCATTGGAAAATTTTGTCTTGAATAATTATCAACTGTAGTTGGATCATAGAACTTATGGTTTTCCCTGTCTATTGATTGGCCCTACATGCTTTGAGATTTTTTTAAGTCCCTTTTTTGAGAAGTACATATGATAAAGGATTCTTAATTGCCCTTTATCCTACTTTTCATTGTAACAATTAATGTCCATCTCATTACCTTAAAAACTTTGAAGATCCACTGGCCATGTTAGATTTTTCCTATGGTACTCCCCGATCCATTGATGAACTTATCATGACTTTCATTTGACTCCATTGCCCAATGAATTAAAGATTTCGTCATTCTACCTATGTTGTTTTGATCATCATGCCCAACAAAAACAAACAAAAAAACTCCATACATAATAACTAGCCTAAAATCACCCTTAAAAGAAAAAGATTTCATATCTTTTGCAAAAAAATAGAGAGATCCCTCTCTAATTCTACGAAGGCTAGGTCCTAGGACTCTAAATACTAGTTCTGATGTTGCCTTGTCATTTGGTTTACCAATCTGCCAAATCATAGGATCACAAAAAAATCCTTCCAAAAAGTCCCATAAATATTTCCCTATCTTGAAATTCTCACACATTGTTCTCTCAAATATTTCGGAGGAGGATTATCACCTCATAATTTTCGGGCCTTGCACATAGTAATTGGGTAGAGAGGTACTTTATAGCTCAATATAAAAGATATGTTAATAATTTAATTAATGTTATATAACATTATGTTAAAAGTAATAAATAAGATTATATTCCCAATTTCAGTTCATGCAAATAAAATGCTAAGTTTATAATTAGTACATCAATGTCATGACCGAGAGTCACATGATGATAGAAATCATTCCTTCCATAATAATAGTGATATCACTATCATTAAGTAATATGTGAATGTCTAGACATATTTTTGGTTTTTATTGACCTCTTTAATTAAAAAATTCTTAAGTAGTTGTGGGCTTCATTGGGAGGCCTTTTAGATCGCCTCCCCATTGTCTTTTGTATGGTTCAAGATGGTAACAAGCCTCCTATTATTTCTCGATACAACCACTCTTGGTTTGAGGAGGACGAATTTAAAAGCGTAGTCGAGGATTCTTGGGTACATCTTATAGATCCTAATCCACTTTCTTTTTTAGCTTAAATAGTAGAAAATATTTCTAGGCTCAAAGATGTTGTAAAAATTAGGTTTTTCCTTTATAGGGAGAAATAAAAATCTCATCTAAAGGTTGTGGAATAAGCTATAAATACTATGTTTGATGATAACCCTAGTGATGATTTATTTGAAAGGAAACATAACATGTATTTGGTATATGGAACATCAACGACAATATCTATTGGAAAATGAGGAAAATAAATGGGGGTTGAACAATATAACTACCTAGGTAAAGGAGTTGGATGATAACACCAAGTTTTTCCATCATTTATTTCCTTATAGGATGAAGAAGAAAAATAATTTGGGAAATTATAAGGGATGATGGTTCAATGACACACTCTTTTAAATAGATTACACTATAAGAGGTCAGATATTTCAATTTTTTGTTTCAAGGTCCTGCTGGATGTCCCTTTGAAGTAATCATGTAGGTGATTTCAAAATTTTCCTTTGTTTTGACTAGGAAATGAAGCAGCCTCTAGATGAGGACATATGTAAAATTGAGTTAAGGTGATAGAGGTGGATATCAGTGGCTACCTACCTATTCCACCAAGACCCCGAATCAATTTCATTAGTTTCCTTGCTTATAGCAGAATTTACTATTTATAGGAGCTTTTCACGTATTGAACTTCTCGAGCAGTTTTGACCCCCTAAATGGAATTTTTTTGAGGTCAGAAGTAGGATTTTTGATCTACGTAGTCGCCAGTGGAAAATCATATAGTAATCAAAGAGATATTTACGACAATGTATCGTAATCGCAAAACGAAGATAATATGACCAAGTTACGGCCCCGGGAAGTTAGCTACCCAACTAACCCCAACACGGCCTAGGAAATCTTGAAATTCCATCTCTTGGGGTTACGATTTTGGTTTTTTATGTTTTTCCCCTGCTGTTCAATAATAAAAAGGCCCTTGATCCTCATTGTAACATATCTCAGAGACAGGTATCCACCACATCTCTTCTCAAAGATAAGTTGTGATCGCCCAACCTAGTCTATTTCCATTTTGTATGTAAGCATATTTCAGTTCTTTGATATTAATGAAATGATGTTTTATTTCTAATGCAATTTTGTGTTTATTTTTATATATGCATTCTATTGTGTTCATGGTAAGTTCAAATCAGTGGTATCAGAGTAGTCTGCTCTTTCTCGTGTTTTCTTTTCATGTCCCCAATGAGGATATGGTATAAGGAGTTAGCGCTCGATCTGGTTGAACCTTTGCAAGATCAATGTTGCAAACCTTGAAGACCTTTGATGGAGGAATAAAATAAATATGACGAAGTAGGATATCCTTTCAAAATATTGTTTTAGGAGGCCCTCGAGAATAGGAGGAATATGATGATAGATAAATTTCCCCAAATCCTTGGACGACTACCCGCAGATGAAATATATTCTTTTGAAAGCCAATATGGATGTGCCACTCATTTTAAGGTGCAATTAAAATTTTAAATTCCCATATTTGAATGTGGGATATATGCAAATGTCGTAGATACATGCTCAAATATGTTGGAAGGATATTTTTCAGTTCATGACTTTTCCAACCAGGAAAAGATTACTTTTTCACTCTTGAAAGTAGCCCCCCATGTCAAGGACTGGTGGGAAACTAGTGTGAGAAAAATCACAAGCGGGAAATATCACTCTTCTCAACCCCACCCACTTGGAATTCTTTCTCAGACGCCACCAATGAACAGTATTACCCTCTCAGTAGCTATGAAGAAAAATACATAAAGTGGACCACGCTGCTGTAGGGAATGGACCAAGATGTGTCTAAGATCACAAATTGTTTTCATGCCCTTCACATGAATAATGGCATCAAGTATTCCGAGTAGCATTTGGTACTAAGGTACCATGGTTGATTGCATACACAAATCTAGGTTGAAATGGAGTTCCTCGACATCTCCTCGCCTAGTGTTGCCCATCGATATGTTGTAAAGATTGAGAAGAAGTTTAAGTAAAGAAGCAGAACTTTAGATCTGTGAATCCAAAGAAAGGGATAGGAACCCCCAAACCACACAATAAAGGACAAAGCCAAGGAAAAAAAAAAATAGACAAAAACTATGAGACCCTCTTCAAACAAGTTAAGTTCTCCTTAAGGGAATGGTTATCGTGTCACCCTTTTTTATTCCATGGTAGTATCCTTCTATCCCACATTACTATCAAACTAATTCTCCAAAAATTCTATGAAATATGATACGAAAGGAGTCTACATGTCCTTAAAAACATTAATTCCGTGATGCTCCTCATTCTCTTTGGCTCGTGCCATGATCATTTGGAGATCGTCAATATGCAGACACATTAAATATGGGTGTTGTCCAATGGATATTCCAAACCACCCTTGCAAAAAATTCATTGGATAATGAGACATTGTGCATCACTTCACCATTAATTCACCAAAAAAATATACAATCCTTCTTCCTCCCTGAAACGATAGATTCTCTGTTTATATATTATGAATTGAAATTGGGTGAGGGTGATAGCAATCATTCCTTCCATAGTAATAGTAATATGGATTTGATTAAGTAATATGTGAATGTCTAGACATGATTTTGGTTTTTATTGACCTCTTTAATCATAAACTTCTTACTTAGTTGTGGACTTCATTTGGATGCCTTTTAGATCGCCTCCTCGTTGTCTTTTGTATGGTTCAAGATGGTAACAAAATTTCTGTGTTTTCTCGATAGAGCCACTTTGGGTTTTAGGAGGATGAATTTAAAATTGTAGTTCAGGATTCTTGGGTCCATATTATAGATCCCAATCCACTTTCTTTTTAAGCTTAAATAGTAGAAAATATTTCTAGGCTCAAGGATGTCGTAAAAACTTGGTGTTTCCTTTATAGGGAGAAATAACAATCTCATCTAAAGGTTGTGGAATAAGCTATAAATAATATGTGTGATGCTAACCCTAGTAATGCTTTATTTGAAAGGAAATGATGGATTCTCTATTTTTTCCATAATCTTAGTTTTTTCTTTTTCTAAGTTAAACTATTTCTATTAAGCATTCAGAACAGAGATACAATTTGCATCCTCGGGCTTGGATAAATCCAAAGCTGAGGGAATCGGCAGAGTGTTATGGTCCAAAACAAGGTTTTCCCGAAAGGGAAGACCAGCCTCTTGAGTCCAACCATGACAGACTGCCCATAATGGAAAACCAACCTTCATAACAACATAAAAGTATATAAATGAGTCTAAGCAAAGATAGCAAAAAAACCAGAGATTGAAGGAGTTTGAAAGCCGAATTCCAAGGCGAGTCTTCATTCTGGTCGTTGGGGGGAGGCGAATCCTCCAGGATCCTGCATATGTAGCCATAGTCGAGAGAACTCGAGCCCAGGTCCTCATCTATAAACAGTCCCAACGGAGAAGAAGGACACCCTTGACGTTCAACCAGAGTGTCCTGAGCTGCTCCAATCTGCATGAAACCTGAGTTGTCCTGAGTAGCCATCAAGGTGCTCTTCTCCTTTGATGTGGGGGAGCCAATGTGGAGTAGACCCAGGAGCTTTGGCCCTTCTCTGAGTTCACCATCACTGTCTTCAAAAGCAGGATTTGAGGGTGGCTGCACATGCAACACTTTCAACTTGTAGTGGGGGGGAAGGATGGAGCGGCATCAATGATGGATTTACAGGCCTGTTTCTTACCATGGGAGGAGGAAGTTGAGGTTAAGGATCCAGGGGCGAGTTGGGGAGAGACGAGAGGATCATAAAACATAGCGGGAGAAGAAGCAAGAATTGTGAAGGAGGGAGCCGGAGCCGCCACGTCCCAGTCTGAAGGTGAGTTCAAATCCAGATGGAGAGCCATTGGCAGAGGGGGACGCAAAGGATTGCCTCTACCCCCCGCCCTTCTGCAGCATTGCCTTTGGCGCTACGGCATCTTTGCGGAGACAAAGTAGGAGGCAAGACCCAGAATCGAAGCTCGGAAGATGTATGGAGACCAAACAAGATGCATGACCCAGAATCAACACCACAAAGCCGAGGGGTGCAAACACCGCACTATGGCAGGGAAGTTATGCAGAGCGAGCAAGGGAACCAAGGGAGAAGCGGGAATGGCGAGTGGCATAGTGCTGAGGAGAGTAAATACCAGTAACGTGGAGTACGTCGAGTAGTGGGTGGCGCATGGGGCTTTAAATCCCATCCCATGCGGGAGGTTATGGCGCCGGGTTTCCCCAGGCCTCTTCACATGGGCGTGTCGTGTGGTAGAACACATGGCCGCCCTGTGTACTCCCAAGATATCATATAGCACCCGCATCTGGGGTTTCCATAATATTAGTTAATTTCATGTATATATGCCTTTTGAGGTGATGGTCTTGGGATACGTGAGGACGCCATGCATTGATAACTTGCATTCCACTTCCCATCTATCCTGATTTCCATTTATTTTTACTTGCATCATACCTCCATCAACAAATATGAGGAGGGCAATAAATTCTCCACTGTCTGGAATTCTCTTACAGGATGGGTAGGTGGCCTCTGACCTTCCCACCGAGCTCACACCTTCCTTTTCCCAAAGTCACACTGCATTCTGCCATCTCGTCGATGGTATTTTTGAGGATCCTAAGGATATGATAAATCTCAAATTGTTCAATTTTTTAAAAACTGGTATCGTAGTCTTCAAACAATAGAATACTTTGCAACATTTTTTTGAGCATTGGAGGATGAAAACATTCCTATATCTAATAGAGAGTCCCCTACCACTTTAATTTTATTTAATCCCTAGGATATTGCTAAGTATAATTGTTTCCGCAAGGCTAGAAGTTCTGCTTTATTTTTAGTTGCCACTCCTAGTCCCCTTGCATACCTTATCTCGGCTTGTTAATCGGGGAAACAAAATACCTCTCGTGCTCCCACCACCCCTTTGTTTTAATTTGATATTTAATGGTAAATGTCATGTTAATTTAATAACTCCTATAAATTTCATTTCTAGAAAGAGTGTTAAGTGGATTATTCAAAATGATAAAAAAGTTTCTATTTATAACTAATATTTATGGAATGTAAATGATAAAAAATATTTAAAAATAAATAAAAATTAAAAGAGTCCATGGATGTAGAGTAGATGGTGATGGGGTGTTATGTTAAGGAATTTTGTGGTGTAAAAGTCACTTGTTCGAAACTCTTTGGGAAATATTCAGCCATGCTAAGGGCTCACGTGATCCAGGATGTCGTCACTAAGTGATTTTGATGGCTTAGATGTTGCTAGGTTGTGGTTGCTCAATCCACAAGTTAGACATGCCAATTGTCTCAAGGCTCAAATAACCTATAAAAAATAAAATAAAATAAATGAATTTGATTATGAAAATATTTTTAAAAGAATTTTTTTTTTTTAAATAAAGTAGTTAAAACCCCCAAACCACATCTCCTAAATTAATAGATTAATAAAAAAGTTAAAAAATTGTCATATACATGTCTTCATATTTGATTTTAATAAATTAATAAACAAGTTAGAAATTGTCATATACATGTCTTGATATTTCATTTTATTCACCATATATCTTCATATTTCATTTTATGTAACATTTTCAAAACACACACACATTTATTAACATTTTTGAAAGTAAAAAGTGTTTTTTTTTTGCCAATGGAAAAATCAAACAACTTTTTATTAAGAGGATAGAAAAATCAAACAACTTTTTATTAAGAGGATAGAAAAATCAAACAAATTTTTATTAAGAGGATAAAAAGTGACATATGTAGATACATTTAAGAATTTAAAAAATTGTGAGTCCGTAATGTGCAGACAAGGAGAAACATAGAAAAGTTGGAGGAAAATGAGGTTTAACTTAGTTAATCTATAAAGAAAATAATTCAAGGCTGGGTATATAAACAAAAATAGTCATGTCTTTTAAGATATATTTGGACTGAGGCTTCTCCCAACGAGGAGAAAGCAACTTGTAGATATAAAAAAAAATATATCGTCATAACAGAGCGAGAACCGAGCAATAACATTTAAGCCAAATTTCAGAGTGTTGAAAGATTCTGAAACAAGTATCCAATACATGCTTTCTCTTCATTAGTATACAAAACAACAAAATAAAAACATGGGTGGGGACTGATAAAACTTTGGGAGGCCCTTAATTTTGATATGGCGGTTGATCTGATACCGAGACCATACCTGCCTCGTATTCAATTATATGCCAGCTTCCCATATCCAGTTGAGGACCTACTTTAAAAAATAGATCGGCTTCAACTTTATGCTCCTTGTATCAATGACATATAGAAAGATCAACAAAAATAACTATTATGAAAAATATTTCATCTAAAATAGTAACAAAAATCACGTTTTGACAACAATGTTTTTTTTCCCAGATTATGGCATTCAGAGAGTGTCCAAATATCTGAACTAAATGAACGACCAACTGTCCCAATCAACGTGAAAGGAGTTTTAAAGATAGTAATTTTGCATAATTATTTAATCCAGAATTGATGCCCATTGATTCTTTCAATGATATAGAGGTGTTTGGATGAATGAATATGCCAACACCGCATCTATTCTAGCCATCCAAGGACTCATCAAAATATGCTCTCAGAATGAGAGTATTATAGTGTTGTACTTGAATGTTCCGCTGGTTCCTCAGGAATGGGGACATTAGGAGCAAAGAGAAGATTGAGGCACATTTCATTTAAAAGTAAAAAGATCTATTTTTAATAAAATAATTAAAATTCCATTTCCTAAATTAAAAAATTAATAAACAAGTTAAAATTTTGTCATATCTTCATATTTTATTTTTAAAAAGTATTAAAAAAGTTATAATTTTGTCATATGAATGTCTACATATTTCATTTTATTCACCATATGTCTTTACATTTTATTTTATGCAACATTTTTCCAAGCACACACATATATTTCAGTGGGTTGGAAAAATTGTCATTATTTTTCTTATTTACGTTCAATTCCTAATTTATTATAACCTACAAATTTATAGCATTATTTGAAAGAAAGTTATTATTCTTTTATAATTAATTGAATTCATCAAACTTTCACATTAGTAGTAAATTGAAATATAATTTTTCCCTTTTTATTTAGATTAGTTATTTTAATTTTTTATATTTTAAATTTACATTTGATAATTGATGGATATTTTATTTATAATAGTTAATATATATATATATATATATATATATATATATATATATATATATATATATATGATTTAAAAAAGATATTTACATGTAAAAGTAATTATGGAATTGATATCACTTAATCACTTCTCATTACAAAACGTTTTTAGGAAATACAATGCTAGAATCCTAGTGCAAATCAAGTTAAAAAATACAACATTAGAGATATTCTGAGTTTAGGAGATTTTTTTCGTTTTTTCCAAGAAACCTTTTAAGAGAAACATGTAGAGACTAGTGACTAATGGGTGATAAAATCAAGACCATTGGGATCCACATTCAAAGAGAAAGAAGACCGTCCACATGAACTCGACCTTATCTTTTGAACAACAACTTACACCTTGCTCTCATTTGTGGCTTCTTGTTGAATATTTGTATTTATAAAGGCTTGCCATCATCAAATCTGAGTGGAAAGAAAGGGCCATTTTTTAAAATTACATATCTACATAATTAAAAAAATGTATTTTATTTATTTAAAGAGTTTTATATTATTAATATTTTAACTTTTTTTTGTAAGCTTGGTAGGACTACATCTTCATCATGTCCAATATATCACCCCGATCAAGGTGGGGAATTGAACGAGTGGCTTCATATCAAGGAGTGCCTTAACAAAGCGCTCGATCACTGTCTATCTAAGACAACATGGACTATTAATAAATTATTTTAAAAAATACATGGAAAAAGTTTTATGGATTAGTTTCAAGCTCCATCCCCATATTATTCATCATGTTACTATAACAGATCCCACCTAACGAATCACCTCCTCCAGAGTGTAGGTGGTCAACCATAGTGGTTAGACCCATACATGAAGTGCGGGTTATAAGAAAATATATATTTCACACTTGCCCCATACATATATTTGTTTATGTTATTGAAATAAGAACAATAGTTTAAATTTAACATCGATTATTATTTGTTAAATTTAATTTTTTCTCCAAGCGTCATTTTCATTAACTATATTGACCTTTGAGTTCTAACATTGCATTTCAAATTTTAAATATAATGTTCCTCTTTCTTGTCCTATCACCAATATAATCTTATCTTCACTATTTTCTAATCATTTTCCTTTGTTTGGTCCTGAGGATGGGTGGAGCATCCATCTGAATGGGCACAATCCTAGTACCATATACATCGTAAATGTCTTTAGAAATAACATTAATATAAATTCTCGACATGTTAAATCTATTGTTCTCATATCTTGTTTTTCCATTTGCATGTTGTTGTATTTAGTTGAGAGTGTTGGTTTTCTTATCCCCTAGTGAACATGTTTAAATGAGCATTTGATCTTCCCTAGCTCTTCAATTTGTACAACACTAACTTATTTTCATAATGAAAATACAAAAATATCACATGTGGGATGGCCTAAAAGAATAAATGTCATATTGGTTTACTTATTTTATAACACTTTAGAATAAATTGACTAAATTTATTTATACTATATCAATATCTTGCACATATTTATTTATTCTCTATCTTATGTTACTTATATTTTCTCTTACAAAAAGGAGGAAACCTAAAATTATATGATTTAAACAATATTATGACAATGAGATTTTCCTATAGCATAAACTAGATAATCTAATGGAATTTTAGTATAGAGAAAATAAAATTATCATATCTCTTGTGATACCATGACATATAGATTTTCCATGCATCACCATTTCAATTGCAATGTAGATAATTTGATGGGGAATCAAATTATTATCCAATGCAAGAGTTATCTAACCAATTTTAGGAGGGATGTAATGGAAAATGGTGTCATACTCTTTTTGAGGACACCAAAGTCATCATCCTAGCTATGTCCATCACAAATAAAAATGAATGGGCCTTATCAAACAAGCATGAAACTATAAAATCCATCATTTCAATTTTCTTCAGCTATGAATAACACAACAATTCAAAACAAAATGTTACAATCTTTCCAAACACACAAGAGAGCTATGAATAACATAACAATTCAAAACAAAATGTTACAATCTTTCCAAACACACAAGAGTGATGAAACTATAGAATCCATTAATTTACTTGTCGTAGGATATGATTGGTGTTGCAATTGAAACCAGTTTTTTTTACAAAAATGTTAGATTTGGAATTCAGAGAGAATTATCAAAATTGAAATTTATTTTCCTATCAAAGAAGAAAAACTTCAACCTCTTACCAAGAGAAAAAGTTTTTATTAGTTTCCCATTTTGTTAAAATCCCTAAATTAAATTCAAGAGTGAGTAGTATTTCCCCATTTTTTTAACTCTCCACATTACATTGACACTAATTGCGTAACAAATTTTACGTGAAATCGAGAAATAAAAATGACAATAAAAAAATAGAAGCTAAAATAAGTATATATAGGTTGTAATTATATATAATTTATGTGAATAAGATAGATTTTGTAATTTGTGGGTATGTGAGAAGGATGTTTAAAACCTTGAAAAAGTGTTTAATAATTTATGTGAATAAGAAAGATTTTGTCATTGATGTTTAAAACATTGAAAAAGTGTTTAATAATTTATGTGAATAAGAAAGATTTTGTCATTTGTGTGTATGTAGGAAGGATGTTTAAAACATTGAAAAAATGTTAAATAATTTATCTCAATAAGAAAGATTTTGTCATTTGTGTGTATGTAGGAAGGATATTTAAAACATTGAAAAAATGTTAAATAATTTATCTCAATAAGTGTCATTTTTCCATTTGTGTTTATGTGAGGAAGATGTTTAAAACATTAAAAAAAATGTTATGAATAAATGTTAAATATTATATAATTTATTACAATAAAAGAATATATTTGTGTTTGAGCATATTGAAGTTACTATAAAGTAAAGATCATGAAAACCATAAGCACAAGGAACACAGCTCAAAGGAGGGTTACAATTTAACCTTCCTAAGAGTTTTTGGAGGGGTTGAATTCCCCTCCACAAAAAATAAAGCCTACTCCTTTTATTAATGATAGTTTGTGTTCATGTACATTCTTTGATGGGCCCATCTAAACATAGAAAAATATAAATTATTCTAATTACAACTTTACAAAACATAAAAATGGATAATGTCTTCCACTAAGGAGAAGCAACTTGGTATTTAGGTTTTTTCTGCAACATACAACATTAAAATGATATTGTTAGTATACAAACCCTTCCTAACAGCTTGTAACATATTTAAATTCTCAATTTATAAAGATAATACATGCATATTATGATAAACACATAATAATACATTAAGGAAAAAGCATTAATACAATATTATTGTGCAAAGAAATACAAGTATGATATAATTTATAAATTTAAAATAATAACAATGAAATTTAAGGAAGAAGAAAGATAGCTTGCATAACACTTGTACAACCTGATTTGACTAAAAAGGTGTTTGAAAAAATAATAAAATAATTTAGTTAGAGCAAATCTAGAAGGTAAGAGTGTCATGCTCAAGATGAACAAGCCTCTACAAATTGAAAAGAAGCTAGAGATGCAAGTTAGTGTAGAGTGTGAAGTGAAAGTGATTGAGAAAAGGTGCACTACAAGGAA
Organism: Pinus albicaulis; assembly: GCA_034641835.2. Taxonomy (NCBI): domain Eukaryota; kingdom Viridiplantae; phylum Streptophyta; class Pinopsida; order Pinales; family Pinaceae; genus Pinus; species Pinus albicaulis. The sequence continues at coordinate 454,158,950 of CM076571.1, read as the reverse complement.
TATATGAATAAGAAGAAATCTCAAATTACTCTCAAATTCTAATAAAAATAAATCTAATTAAGAGTAACAATTACAATTAAGAAATTTACTCTCAAAATTCTAATAAAAAGAAATCCAATAAAGAGTAAAAGTTACCATTAAGAAATTTACTCTCAAATTCTAATAAAAAGAAATCTAATCAAGACTAAAAGTTACAATTAAAAGATAAAATCAAGAGTAAAAATTTTCAAATTCTAATGAAAAAGAATCTCATCATACAATTAAGAAATATAATCAAGAGTAAAAGTTACACTTATTTCATAGTATCTTCGTAGTGCATCTCAACTTTCATCTAACTCTAAAACCCACCCAAACTAAACCAAAAAAAATACTCTTATCAACCAACATTTTTATAATGTTGTTAAAAGGCCCCTGTCAAAAAACCTGTTCCGAGTCCATCTGTCAAATCTAAACAGAAAAAGGTGTTCCCAGTCCATGAGTGCATCCTATTTAATAATCGTTGTAGAGGAGAAGGGACCAACAGATTATACTTTAGTTTGGTACAAAGTTTCAAGTAAACATGATTCAGAAATTTTTGGTGTGCAAATTTGATTATGACTTGTCTTTTGAGGAAAAGGGTTGCAAGGTTTTTTTTTTGTCAGATTAGAATTATTAATTTTAAAATAAATTAAAGAAAATGTTTATCTTACAATTTTAAATGTTCAAAAAAATCTTAGTAGTTTTTGATTTAAAAGTATTTGAAACTTTCAAATATTATAAACTTAAGCGGCTACCTTCCAAGAAAAAGTTTCTGGTTCTCCAGTGGCAACAACCTCCGTCTTACCAAGTTGGAAATCGTACCATATTTACAATACCTAAGCTATTCAAACATTAAACTTCACTGTCACTGTACCATATTTAGAATCTTATCGACTAGTAGTTAGACTGTAGCCTGGCAGGACTCATATACACAAACTAATAGAATCTCTAACGTGATAGCTGGCTTCGATTTAAAAAGAGGAGCCTCCCTGTTTTGGTTTTAGTTAATGTCGGATTGCTTCATGGTTGGTTCACTACACACTATTGTAATTGAAAAGAGCACCACGAGTGTGGAGAAAATTCCATCAAAATATAATTTGACCGTTCTTGCCTGTAAAGGAATATTTTACAATCAAGAAAAGATTCATTGAACTGTTGCCTGTAAAGGAATATTTTACAATCAAGAAAAATGCAGCGCAATGAAATAGACTTACTTACACAGAATATAAATGGAATTTCCATGGCTCTCTTGCATTGCATACTGAAACAGGATTATTCAATGATTTCTATGAGTCCAAAAATTGCAAACCCTCCTCTATCTACCCAGACATGACTGACTGACTCAGACTCACACAGAGACCAACCCATACTCAAACGATAGCCAAACACAGACTCAAGCACCGACTCTGACTCAAACCATAGCCAAGCACAGACTCAAGCATAGACCCAAACCACACAGCCAATCGGAAAATAGATAGACAGAGGAAGAAAACGCTGTAAAATGAGTTTCCAAAAACGTATATATAGATTTACCGAATTCGTTCAACGGCTATATATTCAGTGGTCAGTGGAAGAGACCCGAACTTCCAAAACGCAATTGTAATAATTAAATAAAAATGTAGTATTAAAATAATCGCTTACACATCTTCCAAACATCCAAAACTAGTATTAAAATAATCGCTTACAAATCTTCCAAACTTCCAAAATGCAATTGTAATAACTAAATAAATAAAAATATAGTATTAAAATATTTGTTTCAACGTTCCAAAATTTTTAAAATGATGGTTTTTGTTTTTATTTTTTTAACTGTATATGTGGTTATGTCTAGTAAATGGTAAAGTATATATTTTTGATTAATTAAAAAAATATTTTAATTTAATATAAATATTTTTTTTTAAATTTTAATAAAAAAATTATTACAATAATATATTTTTGATTAATTAAAAAAATATTTTAATTTAATATAAATTTTGTTTTTTAAATTTTAATAAAAAAATTATTATAATAATTTTATTTTTGGTTAGGATGTAATGTTTTATTGAAAATCTAAATTAAAAATAATATAAAATTAGTAAAAGTAATAATATAATGTAATTTATTTTATTTTAATATTTTAATATGATCATTTTAGCAATTTAAAGATAAATTATTGTAAGTATATCATATTATTCTCTTTTTATGTATAGAACTTTGTTATTAAATGGTAGAGAAATAGATTTGGTGAAAACATAATTTATGCAAAATTTATGGAGAAGAAAAATTTGTAATTTAACAATTTGAGATGAAAATAAATTTTATTAAAGGGTATTTTTAAATTAAACATTAATTAAAATCAAAATTAATCCTCAAGTTAATTTTCAAAACATTTTCTATATTATTTTACACTATAGATGTTATATTAACACAAAAAATATAGTAAATAAATATATAAAAATATAAAATGATTAGCAATAACAAGATCAAGGTGGAGTGGGTTAATAAGGGCCTTAATAGACGAAGCCTCAAACCATTTGTTTTTTTGTAAGAGCTTTCATTCTCAATTATTATCAAGTTAGATTTTATACCCTAAGAAAGTTCTCATGACTTCCAATCTACCTTCCTATTTACCTAATTCCCACTCACAAACGTTGAAACTATGTTTGAAAATGACTTTGCATAGTACTATGAACTTGGCTTCTAGTATTCTTAGTTTATTTGGCATTTCAAATAATGATTCCATTAGTTCTCTAAAGTTATCGCTATTAGGGTATCGGTCAACTAATAAAATTCCATAGTATAGATGACTTTCATGAATTGACACTTAGAGAACCTCGAGTCTAGGACCTAATCCAAATATTTAGTTATAATTTGTTGTTTAGATGTCTATAAGTGCTTCTATTTGATAAATTCCACTAAATATTTGAATTTTATGTTGGATATTTTGTGGTCTTCTTTGATTGTGTAGTTGTTGAGCCTACTATGCCAATTATTTTTCACCTACAATGTTAGGCAAAAGCATGCTTCACTCATTTTGTGACGTCCTAGCTTTCCCACTTCATATAAAACCTTGATGATTAGATTCTATGATTTCTAGTGGCATATTGTCTATCATATGTAGAGTCCAAATCTAGGGACATGAAAATAGATGTATGACCCACTCTAAACCATAAACATCCCACCATTTACAAACTTGTGATATCTCTATAATTATTGAACTGGTCATAATACATGATGAGAAACAACTCATTAATACTTGTTTATGGAGCAGAATAAATAGAGAAAAATGTTTTTTTGCTCCATGCACCTTGACAACCCGCTTTTGGCACTTTAGAGGAAGCCGAAACCTACACATTGTTGACATCCTATCAACTTCAAACACCTTTACATAATTTAATGTAGTGTCTTCTCGGGGCATAAAATCCCCAAAGACCACTCATTATGTCAAGCTAGAACATATGCAAGAAAAAAAACTAACAAATATTAAATAAAAATGGGCAAGAAACAAAAGGAACAACTTAGTATAATCAACCATACTAGGTCATAAAAGGATCAAGTCTTATGGAACTAGTGTGTCAACAACCACTTGGAGCACCTACAGGTAAAACCATCCACACTCACAATATTCATCTTCATCCACTTCCATGACAAATCCAATAGTATTCATCTTCTTCCACTTCCATAATAAATCCAAAAGTATTCATCTTCTTCCACTTCCATAGCAAATCGAAATTATTCATATCTCTTGGGGTCCTAATTCTAAATTCATCAAGGGGTAAATAATTACACCTATGATACTTACTTCATCAATGTTATTTATCTAGAACCAAACATATATTAATATGCCACAAATTTCCATAATTACAAATCTACACAACCAAAACTAATGAATAAGAGGTACAAGGGCAAGAATTTAATATTAGGCTTCAACACACTATAGTAAGCCTAATATGGTTCAAATTTTTTCATTTGGATTTGGAGCTAAAAATTTCAAGCATATAGAAGGAGAAAGCTTCCATTGGTTCCTAAGTTATCCTTTCTTCCATATTACAAATTTGTCTAAGGAAATGATAGTAGTTTTTTTCTTAGTTTTTTCTTGATCATGGCACTAGGTCAGGGGAGATGCATTATGTCCACAAAAGGAATTTATCCATAAAAAACTCCTTCCACAAAGTCCCATAAATATTCCCCTATATTGAAATTCTCACACATTGTTATCTCGACATATTTCGAAGGAGGATTATCACCTCATAGTTGTCAGGCCTTGCACCTAGTAATTGGGTAGACAGGTACTTTATAGTTCAATATAAAAGATATGTTATCAATTTAATTAATGTTAGATAACATTATGTTAAAAGTAATAAATAACATTATATTCCCAATTTCAGTTCATGCAAATAAAATGCTAAGTTTATAATTAGTATATCGATGCCATGAGTGAGAGTTACATGATGATAAAAATCATTCCTTCCATAATAATAGTAATATCACTATCATTAAGTAATGTGTGAATGTATAGACATGTTTTTGGTTTTTATTGACCTCTTTCATTAAAAACTTCTTACTTAATTTCGGGCTTCGTTGGGAGGTTCTTTAGATCGCCTCCCCATTGCCTTTTATATGGTTCAAGATGGTAACAAGCCTCCTGTTATTTCTTGACACACGTACTCTTGGTTTGAGGAGGATGAATTTAAAAGCGTAGTTGAGGATTCTTGGGTCCATATTATAGATCCTAATCCACTCTCTTTTTTAGCTTAAATAGTATAAAATATTTCTAGGCTCAAGGATGTTGTAAAAATTTGGTGTTTCCTTTATAGGGAGAAATAAAAATCTCATCTAAAGGTTGTGGAATAAGCTATAAATATTTTGTGTGATGTTAACCCTAGTGATGCTTTCTTCGAAAGGAAACATAACATGTCTTTGGTATAAGGAACATCAAAGACAATATCTATTGGAAAATGAGGAAAATAAATGGGGGTTGAACAGTATAACTACCTAGGTAAAGGAGTTGGATGATAACACCAACCCCTTTTCCATCATTTATTTCCTTATAGGATGAACCAAAAAAATAATTTGTGAAATTATAAGGGATGATGGTTCAATGACACACTCTTTTAAATAGATTACACTATAAGAGGTCAGATATTTCAATTCTTTGTTTGAAGATCCTACTTTATGTCCCTTTGAAGTAATCACGTAGGTGATCTCAAAATTTTCCTCTGTTTTGACTAGGAAATGAAGCGGCCTCTAGAGGAGGACATATACGAAATTGAGTTAAGGTGATAGGGGTGGATATCAGTGGCTACGTACATATTCCACCAAGACCCCCAATTAGTTCATTAGTTTCCTTGTTTATAGCAGAGTTTACTATTTTGAGGAGCTTTTCAAGTCTTGAACTTCTAGAGCAGTTTTGACCACCTAAACAACATTTTTTTGAGGTCTAAAGCAGGCTTGTTGATCTACGCACGGGCCAGTGGAAAATACTATAGTAATAAGAGATATATTTACGATAATGCATCGTAAGCGCATAGAGATAATATGACCAAGTTACGGCCTCAGGAAGTTGGCTACCCAACTAACCCCAACGAGGCCCAAAAAATCTTGCATTCCATCTCTTGGGGTTACAATTTTGGTTTTTTATGGTTTTACCTTGTTGTTCAATAATGAAAAGGCCCTTTATTCTCATTTTAACAGAGCTCAGAGACAGGTAGTTTCCACATCTCTTCTCGAAGATAAGTTGCCATCGCCCAACCTAGTCTATTTCCATTTTGTATGTAAGCATACTTAAGTTCTTTGATATTAATGAAATGACATTTTATCTCTAATGCAATTTTGTTTTTGTAATTATATATGCATTCTATTGTGTTCATGGGTAAGTTCAAATCAATGGTATCATAGCAGTCTGCTCTTTCTCGAGTTTTCTTTGCATGTCCTCAATGAGGATATGGTATAAGGAGTTAGCGCTCGATCACGTTGAACATTTGCAAGGTCACTGTCACAAACCTTGAAGATCTCTGATGGAGGAATAAAATAAAGATGATGAAGCAGGATATCCTTTCAAAATATTTTTTTAGGAGGCCCTCGAGAATAGGAGGAATGTGATGATGGATAACTTTTCCCAGATCCTTGGATGACTACCCACAGACGACATCTTCTTCTGGTAACCACTATGGAGGTGCCACTCCTTTTAAGGTGCAATTCAAATTTGACATTCCCATATTTTAATGTCAGATATATGAAAATTTCATATATAAATGCTCAAATCTGTTGGAAGGATATTTTTCAGTTCATGACTTTTCCAACCAGGAAAAGATTACTTTTTCACTCTTGAAAGTAGCCCCCCATGTCAAGGACTGGTGGGAAACCTAGTGTGAGAAAAAGGATAAGGGGGAAACCTCATTCTTCTCAACCCCACCCACTTGGAATTATTTCTTAGATGCCACCAATGAACAGTATTACCCTATCAGTAGTTATGAAGACAAATACATAAGTTAACCATGCAGATGTAGGGAGTGGACCAAGATGTGTCTAAGCTCACAAATATTTTTCATGCCCTTCACATGAATTAGGGCATAGAGTATTCTGAGTAGCAGTTGGTACTAAAGTACCATGGTTGATTTCATACGCACATCAAGGTTGAAATGGAGTTCCTCGACATCTCCTCACCTGGTATTGCCCATCGATATGTTGTAAAGATTGAGCAGAAGTTTAAACAGAAGAAAGGTAAAGGAACCCCCAAAGCACACAAAAAATGACAAAGCCAAGGAAAAATAAAAAAATTTAAACAAAAACTATGAGACCCTCTTCAAATAGGTTAAGTCCTCCTCAGGGGATTAGTTATCCTGTCACACTTTTTGATTCCATGGTAGTATCCTTCTATCCCACACTACTATCAAACTGATGCTCCAAACTTGCTATGAAATATGATACAAAAGGAGTCTGCATGTCCTTAAAAACATCAATTCTGTGATGCTCCTCATTCTCTTCGCCTCGTGTCATGATTTTTTGGAGATCTTCAATATGCAGACACATTAAATATGAGTGTTGTCCAATGGATCTACCAAACCACCCTTGCAACAAACTCACTGGATAATGAGACATTGTGCATCGCTTCACCATTAATTCACCAACAAAATATATAATCCTTCTTCCTCCCTGAAACGACAGAATCTCTGTTTATCTGTTTTGAATTGAAATTGGGTGAGGGTGATAGCAATCATTCCTTCCATAGTAATAGTAATATGGATTTGATTAAGTAATATGTGAATGTCTAGACATGATTTTTGTTTTTATTAACCTCTTTAATTAAAAATTTCTTACTTAGTTGTGGGCTTCATTGGGATGCCTTTTAGACCACCTCCCTGTTGCCTTTTGTATGGTTCAAGATGGTAACAAAATTTCCGTGCTTTCTCGATACAACCAATTTTGGTTTCAGGAGGATGAATTTAAAAGTGTAGTTCAAGATTCTTGGGTCCATATTATATATCCAAATCCACTTTCTTTTTAAGCTTAAATAGTAGAAAATATTTCTAGGCTTAAGGATGTTGTAAAAACTTGGTGTTTCCTTTATAGGGAGAAATAAAAATCTGATTTAAAGGTTTTGGAATAAGCTATAAATACTATATGTGATGCTAACCCTAGTGATGCTTTATTTGAAAGGAAATGATGGATTCTATATTTTTTCCATGACCTTAGTTAATTTCATGTATATATGCCTTTTGAGGTGATGTTCTTGGGATACATGAGGACGTCATGCATTGATAGCTTGCATTCCACTTCCCATCTATCCTGATTTCCATTTATTTTTACCTGCATCATCCCTCCATCAACAAATATGAGGAGGGCACTAAATTCTCCACTGTTTGGCATTCTCTTAGAGGATGGGCAGGTGGCCTCTGACCTTCCCACCGAGCTCACACCTTCCTTCGCCCAAATTCACACTTCATTTTTCCATCTTATCGATGGTATTTTTGAGGATCCTAAGGATAGGATAAATCTCAAATTGTTCAATTTTTTTTTAACAAGTAGCGTATTCTTCCAACAATAGACTACTTTGCAGCATTTTTATGAGCATTGGAGGATTAAAACATCCCTATAACTAATAGGAAGTCCCCTACCACTTTAATTTTATGTAATCCGATGGATATTGCTAAGTATAATTGTTTCCATGAGGCTAGAAGTTTTTTTTTATTGTTAGTTGCCACTCCTAGTCCTCTTGCATACCTTATCTCAGCTTGTTAATCAGGGAAACAAAATACCCCTCCTGATCCCACCACATCTTTGTTTTAATTTGATATCTAATGATAAGTTTCATGTTAATTTAATAACTCCTATAAATTTCATTTCTATAAAGAGTGTTAAGTCGATTGTTCAAAATGAAAAAAAAAAATATCTATTTATAACTAATATTTATGGAATGTAAATGATAAATAATATTTTAAATAAAATAAAAATTAAAAGAGTCCATGGATGTAGAGTAGATGGTGATGGGGTGTTATGTTAAGAAATTTTGTGGTGTAAAAGTCACTCACGTGATCCGGGTCAGATGTGATCACTAAGTGATTTTGATGGCTTAGATGTTGCTATGTTGTGGTTTCTCAATCCACAAGTTAGGCATGCCAATTGTCTCAAGGCTCAAATAACCTAGAAAAATAAAATAAAATAAATGAATTTGATTATGAAAATATTTTAAAAGAAAAAAGATTTTTTTTTAAATAAAATAGTTAAAACCCGCAAACCACATCTCCTAAATTAATATATTAATAAAAAAGTTATAAAATTGTCATATACATGTCTTCATATTTGATTTTAATAAGTTAATAAACAAGTTAGAAAATTTTCATATAAATGTCCTTATATCAATTATGTCCGCAAAAGGAATTTCTCCATAAAAAACTCTGTTAGTCATCAACAATTTTTGCTGGTATCAAAAGATGACTAATTTATGATCCTAGTTTTCTAGAAACAAGATTTGAGAAACATTGTAAGTTTTAGAAATCTCACTGCCTTCACTATCCTATGTCAAAGTGCTTCACTAATCTTCTCCTCTCTCTGCCTCCTAAAAATTATACCCCATTGCTACAAAGAGGACTTCATTATTGGGCCTGTTTGCTTCATTTCATCACTTCACTTTCACTCTCATCCATAACCCTCTTCCTGAAAATCCCACTTTTTCCCTTCCTCAAAACCCTCTTCAAAACCCCTCATTTCATCAATTTTCTCTAACATATTAAAACAATGTGAAAACCTCCATTTTTTACATTGTTTAAAGTTAGATTTTAGCCTATCGGGTCATTTGGAATATGCATTAAACCCTGTTTTTTATAAAATCCACCCATTTTTCTATAACAGGCCTTGAGCTCTTCTTCTCTTAAGCCCCAGCCCCCTTTTCTCACATAAGACCTTGGCCTCCGCTATCTCTTAAACCCTTCCCATTTGAGATATACCTCTACCCCTTTCATTTTATTTAACCCCTAAAACCTTATTATAAATGCCCCCAAACCTTTGAAAAATTAGATGTGGGCCCCCTCCTTTCCATTGCGCCTACACCCTTGATCGAATCATCTACACCATCGATTTAAAGCCCTAGACCCCGATCTAATGGATGTCGCTCCCCCAAACCTTGTGCCGCCTTATTATGACCCCGCGCTATCTGACAAAAGATCTCCATGTCACCTTGAGCCTGGGCCATGTTCCCCACTAAAAACCCCACTGACCAACCATTCCTTGACACCAGTATTCCACTCCGCTCCGACCACCTACTCACTTCTCTCCCAAGTCATTTCGCATCGTCGATATCATTCCTCGAGATCCGACGACCCAGGATGCATATCACATGTTTTATATTGTTGGGTTTAAAGTTTTATAACCCGTGCGAAATGGGTGGTTTTATTCGGCCATGTGTTTCTGCCTAAACTATATCGCGTTCGTTTGGTCCAAAACAATTTACCACCCATTTCGCACTCGATAAACCACTTGAGGTTTTTGAAAACCACTTTTTCCCTCCACGCCACAATTCAAATTTCCCCACCCCCATTCAAATTTTCGCCTGGTTCCACCTTCGGAACCTTACCTCCTGCACCATCTCCTCCTTTGCAATCACCTCCTGACAGTCCAAAACCCTGAAAAATGAAGTAAAACCCTCCCGTAGGTTTTAAATACTAATAGTTTATGTTTTGTGCAGGTTTTTATGGTGGAAAAGTTCACCATGCCCTCCCACAGTCCAAAAAAGGATTAGATTATAACGCTGGGTGACATTCCTGTGGTTTTATTCCAAAATAAAAGGGACAGAGGCCCTGCAATCAAGATCGAGCACTGATGAAACATGATCATCAATGGATCAAATGAAACATCCAGCTACAAAGAGCGGCCTCCCCTACACATTGAAGACACAAATACTCATAGAAACAACAAAGGGAGAAAGAAAGAAGAGTTAAGGGGCTAATCATAATTAGAAGACAAAACAAAAGGGTTAGCCAATTAAAATAGAATATTAAAGAAAAATCAGATTGGTAAAGATCAAAGAAAGAAAGAAAAAAGTGGAAAGACAAAAAGATAAAAGTAAAGGATCAAATAAAATAAAATAAATAATCAAAGGAACAAGACAAAAAGATCAAAAAAATTAAAGAAAATAGGACAAAAATAGACAAAAAATCATAAAGATAGAATTTAAGGCTTAAAAAACAAATAATAAAGATAAAACAAAGGACAAATTAAACCAAGACAAATTCAAATGACTCAACCTATGGCAGTTACTCCCCTCAAAAGATATTTTTGCCACCTAGTGCTTTGTTTCCTTCAATAAAGCATTTAAGCAGTTATTAGGCTAAGTTAGAGATATTTTTATCTGTTAAACAGTTATTGTAAAAGTTATGAATAGGCCTTAAAGTCAAACATTTCACCTATTTTTCCTTAGTAGTTAAGACAGAAGTTATTAAAAACAGAGAAGTAGCTACAAATATTCCTAACTTGTGCCTTGCATGGTCTTCAAGGTTAGGAATGCCTTAACATCGTAATACATGACACTCAAACCATATCTTCGGCTTCACCTCCTCATTTGCAGCATAAATACTGCATCTGAACTCATTATCTTGTTGGCATTTTATGACTCTTTGAAGTAATACATAGTCTCTTGGAAGTTGAAAGGAAATTGATGTCTTCGAACTTGTGGATGCCCTGATTTGTTTGCTAATGGAGGAGGCTAGATCACTGGATGCCTTGATTTCTTTGCTAATGATGTTGGTGAAGTGCTTCTAATATAATATTGTTATTTTATGTTTCATTATGTTTCCATCTTTCTATATGCAATAGAGCAAAAGTTTTAGACTAAGAAATGACTTTTAAAAGCACCTTAGTTCTGTTTGTTCTTCACTGGTTTAATGTTTTCTTGTGCTAGGACATTTTAGAGAATTCTTAATTGCTCTCTAGACCTCCTAAGCTTATTTATTTCATAAATAGTTGAATACAGTTGGTATCAAGTATGATTTATGGTAAGCCCTGCTTATTTGCTGCCACTAAAACACTGTTTTTTTAAGTCTCTCTCTAAAGTACCATTCTTTAAAGTCTGCCAAAGAGGTTTTGTTTTGATCATACCATTTTTACTTTCTTAAATAATTGTTTTAGAGATATTCATAGCTATGATCAAGGATGTTTAGGATTTCCCTCTTCCTTGATTACAGTTATATGTGTATCTTAAGTGTTTTCTGTCCTTGAAGGTGGAATCACTAGAAGTGAAATGAGTTTCTCGCCCTCTATATTTCATTGGAAAATTTTGTCTTGAATAATTATCAACTATAGTTGGATCATATAACTTATGGTTTTCCCTATCTATCAATTTCCCCTACATGCTTTGAGATGTGTTTAAGTCCCTTTGTTGAGAATTACATATGATAAAGGATTATTAATTTCCCTTATGGTACTCCCCGATCCATTGATGAACTTATCACGACTTTCATTTGACTCCATTCCCCAATGACTTAGAGATTTCCTCATTCTACCTATGTTGTTTTGGTCATCAATTCCCAACCAAAACAAACAAAAAAACTCCATACTTAATAACTAGCCTAAAATCAACCCTTAAAAGAAAACAAGTTCATATCTTTTGCAAACAAATCGAGAGATCCCTCTCCGAGTCAAGGAAGGCTAGGTCCTAGGACCCTAAATACTGGTTCTAATGTTGCCTTGTCATTTGGTTTACCAATTTTCCAAATCACATGATCACAACATAATGGCGATCACGACGGGACAGAGTAAATGATAGCCTAAGAACTCTTATAGAATCATTTTGACCCTCAATTAAGCTTAAAAAAATCAACTGATAGCCAAGTGTAGGCTTCTCTTGTTTCACCATTTTAGCTAGATGATGATTCAAGTATAGGACACTCCTACAAAACCTTAGGGCTACATAAAACTCAAAAAACCTGAAAAAACATTCCTAGATTGGTTTTTATTAAATTATTGGTGGTCGACCATACACATTTTTTCTTCAAAACAACAAAAAACATCCACCTAGAAACTCCATTAGCCTCTAGTAGGCCTAGTAGTCCCACTAGTTCTCATAGACTCCCCTGTGAAAGCATTAAACAATCCCAATCATGCTGATGGTGGACAAAAAAGTTGAAAATATTCCACCTGGTGACTCCACAACTCTCAATAGACATAAAGACTCCACTGTTAGATAACTCTAGACTAATTGAAAAGATACAGTGACCCCTTCTAATTTACAAACATGAATCCAAGCATACAACGAAGATATACCCTTATGAGTAGAGATCATATACCTAGATTCCCACACAAAATTCCTGAAATAAATTGATTAAAAAACCTACCTATCTTTCAAGATGAAAAAGTTGATGACCTCTTGTTACATCTCATCAAATTTCATATACACATTTGAAGGTTAAAGGTTGAATGGCATGAGGACTGCCTCATGAAAATTTTTATGGTAACATTAGAAGGTAAGGCAAGAAATTGGTATGAATGGTTAGAACCTAGCATATTTTTTTCTTTAAATAATTTCCACAAGATACTTTATAAACACTATATAGGGTATTGTCCATCTCTATCATTAGCTGAAAATTGTTGTGATCAATCTTAGGATATAATACAATACCTTATAGATAGTAATGAAGATTTGGAAAATTTTCATCCTAAAGGCCTCTTAGAATCCATTCATCAATTTCATTCTCAATGTAGCTATCATAACAGCCTAGGAGAGTTAGTTGAGGAAGAACCAAATCAAGGAATAGAAGAAACCCACAAGATCTCTCTGAAGGCACTAGTGATGATTCACCATCTCTTGTGGGTGAGGCTCAAGAAAAAATTCAGCCTCAAAATCAGCCTTCACAAGAAAAAGAGAATTGCTGCACTTCTATACAAAGAAAAAGAAAAATGCCTCCTCTTTTGACTAAAGAAGAAATAAATTAGCTTCTAAACATACAGACAAAATATAAATCCTCATATGAACCAAACATTCCTATTCATCCTTCTACTAATGCCATCTACCATAAATGAGGGAGTAGGAGTCAAGGCATTCTGCGGAGGTAAATTTGAGCAGAAGGCTTCGGGCATTATGTAACAGTTGATTAAGTTTAAGACAAGATTAAAGAAAAATCATCAAATTCAACGAAGTCTCATCAACAACATAATGGAGAGGTTCCTCCCTTTTCCATTAACAAACTACTGGATCTAGAGGCTTCATGGGATAAGGACCAACTAGGAGATGTATTACACTGGATTCGACAAGCTGTTGCACTTATATGTGGTCTATTGCGGGGTGCTATTCCCTTGGTTGGTGCTATTTGGATTGTTCTTTTTATGCTGTTGTCTTCAGGTATTGTCTATTGTTATTATATTAAAAAAAATCTACGAGGAAGAGTTCGGTGGCCATGGTACACTTCTTCAAGAAGGAATGTTGCATCCATTACTCTCTTCTTGGTGAAGCCTTTGCTTGCGGCGGACATGCTTATCTGACCACTTCAACCACTTGTTTTTGTGTGGTTGGTGCATTTTTAAAGATTGCTATGTTCGAGTCGTGGCTCAAATGGGTGTATAGGCAATAAAATTAGAAGATGCATGTTTTAAATTTTAAATATATGCCTTTGGAATGAGAGTCGATTTCCAAGAAAGGTGATTTTGGCTTACTCTTTTTATTATATAGTCTTTTTTTTTAGTTAAAAGATATAAATAAAGATTATATATAGAATACTAATGATATTTCTTGAGATAAGTTACCTATATCAAGGAAATGATATCTCATTAGTTTATTGGGATTTGATAAACCAATTTACTGTTGACTATTTGCATAAGAATGGATTTATCTTGGGAGTAGAAGATAAGTCCATTGCGTTAATTCCTTTGCCAGGGTTTGCAAAGGTTACATGTTAACTTTGTTAATTATTTTAAAAAGGTCTATCTAGCTCTTATGCCCAAAAGGGTTAGTCATGCACCTTATTTTTAAAAGAGATTTTCTTGAGTAGATTCAAAGAGGGTAACTCTTTAATAAAATATTTACATAAGCAAGAAAATAGAAGAGGAAGGCTCTTATTTTAAAAAGAGATTTTTTGTACTCATTAAATTATGAAGTGATAACAAGTCTATTCTTGAATAGATTAAAGAGAGTTACTTTTGAATTATTTTCATAGTGAAGAAGAAAAGAGAAGTTTCTCACATTAATATTCTATTCATTAACCGTGTTGTAAATAGTAATTTATTTAATAAATCCATGAATAAGTTACCATGATAGTGGTAGAGGTTAATGAATTAATAAATCCATGGATAGTATTCATAAATCCATGGGTAGTTCTCCATGGGGATGATGGAGACTAATTGTTTCATAAAACCATGGGTAGATTACCATGGTGTTTGCAAACATTAGTTATTTAATAAATCCATGAATAAATTACCATGATGTTGGTAAGTTAAGTTATTTAATAAATTCATGGTTAAAGGAACTAATCAGTTTATTCATCTAAGTGATTATTTTATATTATCATCAACGTGAAGTTAAATTCCTCTTGGAGGAAGATCTTGCATATACATGCAACATATGTATTAGCTTTTAATTGAACAATAATATATATTTTTGTATGAAGAAATATAGCTTGTAGTATTAAAACTACATTGAATATGATTGTTAGTTTAATCTGGAAAATAAGACATGTATTTATATTCATAATTGCGTATATTTACATATGATTACATGTTCACTAGCATTGAGATTTTATTTGGAATACTTGTGAAGGAGGTTATGTGCTTCGTTGTGTAAGCATGCCTTTAAGGAGAGTATTTTGGAATTGGTATGCATTCACATGCATGGAAGAAACAATTGTTATATTAACTTGCATTCCATGCACTAAAGGTAATAGCTTAAGGGTTAGCTATTTTTATTAAAATGTATGTAAATCACATGCATGATTATCTTAACTGATGTATTAGTTTATTTTAAAGAAAGGCTTGGGAGATGTAGCCATTGTCTTGCAAGAATGTGTTCTTATGCGACATAAGCATTAGTTATTATGATGACCTATAACCAGCACATGTGAGGTATGTGTTAATAAAGAGAGAATGACAAGGTACTTTACTTGTTTGTCATGATTACACATTGATTAATACTTTAAGAATCTTGACATCAGTTTATGTTGAAGGAATCATAGCAGGGAATGATGGTGACATGTACAAAAGAATATTATGCTTGTCATGTACAAAGGAAAATTATTCTTGTCATGATGGCAGGTAAATGATTAATGTTCGTGCAGATGAGTGAGATTTGCAGGAAGGTCCAATGTACGATGGTCCATTGTAGGTACATCCATGCCACCTAGATGTGAGGATATGAAGACGAGAGGGTAAATGGTATCATATTTATTATAATGGATTTAAGCTAGAAATTACATATTTCCTTGTAAGATTATATAAACGATGGTTAAGGGATGGTCTCCCTTATAAGCCATTGAGTGATGGGATGAACACCCTCACGAGCGTTTAATAATAAAATTAAGCGTTTGCTGGTATTCACCCTATGGGGTTTCCAAGGTATATTGGTGTTCAATGATGTGATTGATTATTGTGTCCAGATGATGAGGTTGATTCCTTTCTTGTTATGATGTTCATAATGGAAATTATGTGATGACTATATGAGTAATGAGATGAATGGATGGTTACATCATATAGTATTAAGTTAATATAATGTAATGGAGGTTGTTAAGGGTTAAGGAGTTTACTATCCTTATTTATAAAATTACACTATGAACTATTAAACATTCTATTTAATGATGAGTAACTTGTATAAAAAAATTTAACTCCTTACATTTCCCTGTGAAGTTAATGGTGTATGTTACAAGTGGTATTAGAGCTAAAGGTTGCAACACTGACACCTTTGGGAGTTAGCGAAAAGAAATTGAGAGAACCCAGATGAAACGCGCTTATGTGAAGGAAGGCAACGCATCTCTAATCCAGGTTGAACAAAGAGTTTCAAGAGATAAGTATTATTATCTTTCTTTTCTTGAAACACTAGTTATTGCATTTATGGAAAATACACTGCTTACAAAGTAAATACCTGTTAAGTTAGAGTTTCTTTAAAAAACGATGTGTATTTTCCACGTACGTAAAACTTCTATTGTTGTGTTGAAGTTTCCTTGAAAGGAGTTGGGAATTTGGTTTCCTGAAGAAGAAACATGCGTGTGCTTGAAAATTTAACTAATATACATTTTAATTTTCTGGGAGAGAAATATGTATATTTTGAAAATAATCCTTGCATGTGAATCTTGCAAGTAAAAGAGACAAATATAGAATAAAATGTGGTTTTAATTAATATGCAAGATTGTGCTAGTTCTTTTGGAAAGTAATAAAGAATTGCTAATATGATAATCTTTTAGAAAGATATACCATGGTAAAAGACCAAACTACTATGCTAGTTTTGCTGATAAGAACCGTTGTGAGTCTTGCAAAGATTGCTAGTACGTATCTTGAAAGGTGTGAGCAGTAGTAAAACATAAATAAGTAAACTTGCTTGCCTTTTTATATATCTTGTTGAAGAAAAGATGGGAAGCTTGTTTTTCTTTAAAAGGGACTACGTACTTGTGTGTTAAGTAAAAAGGAATCCCAGTTCTTTCTTGAAAATAAATATAGGCTAAAGAGAATAACCTCTTGAATATACTACATTGCTAGATGGATTATGTCAACTTCTTGATTTAGGTATATTAAAGGTTAAGTTAACCTTGTTAGTGTTGCGTAGTTTTTATGCATAAAAGAGGCAATCTATGGTAAATTCTTGAAAGCAAAGCATGAGCAACTTGCATGTAGAATCATAGAGGAACAAGGTTCTTTGCATGCAATAGTTGTATTAGATTTCATCGGAAAGAACATAAGTTTATATGTGGAAAAAAAAGATAACATGTTTTGTTATAATACTTTAGAAAATATTGTTTGGAAAAGAGGATGAATTACATGTACAAAAACTAAAGTAATGTTTTGGTTTCCTTGAAATATATACATGGCTAATGTAGGTATAATATTTCGAGAATAAGGCATGTATTATTATGTTTTATTAAATTAGTTTTATGGAAAGGAAAACCATGTTTTGCATAACTATTATGTTATGTGTCCTCGAAGAGGAAGCATGAGTTTTCCTACTCGATTATGTTAAGTACTCTGTTGGGAAATTAATATTAGAATCTTTATGCATTGTATGCATAGGAACAACAACCAATGTGTTAGATTTATTATATTTTAATCTTTATGCATTGTATGCATAGGAATGATAGCCAATGTGTTAGCTTTATTATATTTGCATGTTCCAAAGGCAAAAGATGAAGTGGTGGGTCTTTTGTAAAATTTTAAGTAAAGTGAATGCACATTGTTTCATTTTCCATTAAAGGAATTTCTTAACAAATATAGTGATTTGTCTTGTACGAATGTGTGCGTGTGTGAAATATGTCATAATAATGTGGGAACTATCTGACATGAATTGATAATTACTTATTCACACTAATGATAAAGTGTGCTCTTTTTGGGTTTGATGCGCAAATACACATGATCCCCTTCTTTGAATTCTCGGTGCACTCTTTTCTTATCAGCATAGCTTTTCTGGCGATCTTGTGCTGTCTTGATATTTCTTTGTATCTGTTTGACAATTCTTTCCATCTCTTGTAGTGCATCTGGTCCCAACACCAGTTTATCCTCTGGTTGACTCCAGCTCAAGGGAGTACGACACTTTCTCCCATAGAGTGCCTCAAACGGGCTCATCTTAATAGAAGATTGGTAACTGTTATTATAGGAAAATTCAGCTAAATGCAGATATTCCTCCCACTTTGATGGTCTATCCATCACATACATTCTCAACATATCCTCTAAAATTTGATTCGTTCTTCCTGTTTGCCCGTCAGTTTGAGGGTGATAGGCAGTACTAAAATTCAGTTTAGTACCCATCCCTCCAAACAATCCCTTCCAAAATGCTGCTGTAAACTTAGCATCTCGATCTGAAACAATTACTTTGGGAACTTCATGAAGCCTTAATATCTCC
This sequence comes from Pinus albicaulis, assembly GCA_034641835.2. Taxonomy (NCBI): domain Eukaryota; kingdom Viridiplantae; phylum Streptophyta; class Pinopsida; order Pinales; family Pinaceae; genus Pinus; species Pinus albicaulis. Next base: position 454,140,436 of record CM076571.1, on the reverse strand, counting down.
TCCAGGAATATATTTGCTACTTGAGCTGTCCCAAAGGTAGACTTTACTGGTATAAAGTGGGAAGCTTTTGTGAGAGTGTCTACTACTACCATTACAGAATCATGTTGATATTTAGTCTTGGGTAATCCTGTTATAAAATCCGTGGAAACTGTGTCCCATTTCCATTCTGCAATTGGCAAAGGGTTTAGAAGCCCTGCTGGGTGTTGATGCTCAACTTTGACTAACTGACATTCCATACATCTACTCAAATACTCTGCCACATCTCTTTTCATTCCTGGCCAGAACAACTTCTTCTTCAATGCTGTTAACATCTTTTGGTATCCTAGATGTCCTGCATAGGGCTGTTTGTGATATTCATCTAGAATTTCTCTTTTCAATGACTCTATATCTGGAATATACAACCTGTTTTTGTAATAGAGTAGCCCTCTTTGGTTTTTTGTGAAATCAGTTTTATCCTTTTTCTGTAGTTTCACCAAGAGTGCTTCATAATTGGGATCTTGATTTGCTGCCTTTCCTACCAATTCCTCTATTTCAATCTAGCCACTACTCCCAATGCGGTTTAAATTTTGGCAAGAATTTCTACTTAGGGCATCAAAAACTTTATTTTCTTTCCCCTTGATATGTTTTATGTCCATATCAAATTCACTTAAAAAGGACAGCCATCTGGCTTGCCTTGCATTCAGATCAGTTTGTGAAAAGAAATATTTAAGACTAATATGATCAGTCATCAATGTGAACTTCTTCCCCAGAAGATAGTTCCTCCACATTTTTAAAGCATGGATAACAACTGCAAATTCCAAATCATATGCACTATAATTCTGTTCATGTATTTTCAGTTTCCTAGATTCATAGGCAATGACTGAATTTTCCTGCAACAGGACTCCTCCCAGCCCTTCTCTGCAAGCATATGTACATACCACAAACTCTTTATCAGGATCAGCAATTTTTAATATAGGGGCTGAAATAAGTTTTTGTTTTAACTGCTCGAAACTATGTTGACATTTTTCAGTCCACACAAACTTGACACCCTTTCTTTGCAATGAAGTGATGGGATGTGCGATGGCAGAAAATCTTTCCACAAATCTATGATAGTAGCCTGCCATCCCCATGAATGACCTTACCGCTGAAACATCAGTTTGGGACTGGCCATTCTTTAATTGATTTTATCTTTTCAGGGTCAACTGCAAGCCCTTTTTCAGAAATAATATGACCCAAATATTGAATCTTATCCTTGTAAAATTCACATTTATTGAACTTGGCATATAGCTGATTTTCTTTCAAAGTTTGCAACACTGTCCGCAGATGTTCCTTGTGTTCCTCTTTATTTTTGGAGAAGACTAAAATATCATCTATGAACACTAGAACAAACTTATCCAAATACTTATTTAACACACTATTCATCAGGCACATAAAGGTGGCAGGGGCATTTGTCAATCCAAAAGGTAGGACTACAAATTCGTAGTGTCCATACCGAGTTCGAAAAGCTTTTTTGTTAATGTCTTCTTCCTTGATTCTGAGCTGGTGATACCCAGTTCTTAAGTCAATCTTGGAAAAGACTGAGGCCCCTCTCACTTGGTCAAAAAGATCATCAATTCTAGGAAGTGGATATCTGTTCTTAATGGTCAACTTGTTCAGTTGACGATAATCAATGCACATCCTAAAAGTTCCATCCTTCTTTTTCACAAATAAGACTGGTGCTCCCCATGGAGACACACTTGGTCTAATGTATCCTTTATCTAGTAATTCTTGCAGTTGCATCTTCAGCTCCATGAGTTCAGGCGGACTCATTCTATAGGGGGCTCGGGAAACAGGTGTGGCTCCCGGCACCAGATCTATGGAAAAGTCAATTTCTCTTTTGGGGGGAAGATGAGGAATCTCAGCTGGGAAAACTTCTTTAAAATCCCTTACCACTGGTAATTCATTCAGCAGATTTTCTTCAGTTCTCTGTTCTACTTCTTCCACATGTACTGGATAAACTTGATATCCTTTTCTAGCTGTTCTTTTTAACTTTAAGGCTGATATTTGTCTTATTGAAATGGATTTTGGTTTTCCTTTTAGTGTAAAAGGTTTCCCTTCTTCATCCACACAATGCAGGGTTTTATCCCAGCAGTTCATCAGGGCTTTCTTCTTTTCCAGCCAATCCATTCCTATCAGCAGATCATAGGATCCTAATGGAAATATGTTCAAATTTACTTCTGTTGTAAAGTCATTTAATTGTATTGCTGTTTTGGGCAATTTATGTCTGACTTTTCTCTTAGTTCCAGTGGCCAGCTGTACCAACCATGACTGCTGAAATTTTTCAGGCTTAATTTTACATTTTTCTACAATTCCAGGACTAATGTAACTCAAAGAAGCACCTGGATCAATCAAAATAGTAATAGGTAGGTCAGAAATCTTACCCTCCATTTCCACCATGGTTGCTTGATGTTCTGCTTGTCGATTTTCCAATGCTGCACTGATAGTTGGTATATTTCTGGCTATGTCATTTACTGTTGTTTCCTCTCTCTCTCTGCTGATCATATGAATATTTCGATGGGGGCAGTCTCTCATCATATGGGGTTCTCCACAGCCCCAACATTTCAAAGGTTCCTTCATTCTAACTGTCCCATCCTTTTTATTGTTCCCTTCTATTGGTTTTGAAGCCACTTGGGACTGAGCAGTTTGGCTTTCTTTTGGTTTATTGAATTTTTTCCGCTGATGATCTCTACCAAAATTTCTTAGATATGCTGGTTTTGGTCTTTTACCTTTGAACTCACCCTTGTTTAGCCAGCTCTTCCCTTGTTCAGCTTTACCTTTAAACTGCTGATAACATAATCTTGCTTTTCTAACAGCTTCATCCATGGTCTTTGGGTTGTCAAACTCTATTTTCTCCTTGTACACAGTAGGTAAACAATTCAAAAATCTTTGAACCTTTTCTTTTTCTTCCCTAATGTAAGGGACATATCTCAGTAAATTGGTGAACTTAGTGACAAACTCATCAATAGTGAGCTGTCCTAGTCTAAGTTCATGGAATTCTTTTGCTTTATCATCATAATAACGTTCATTCAAATAACGACTTTTGAACTTAGTCTGAAAATCCTCCCAAGTAACTGTCTTTTCATCAATGGCATGCACCATTTTTGTCTCTTCCCACCACAGTGTAGCCTTTCCTTGTAGCTGATACACAGCTAATCTGGCCTTCAGATTTCTCTCATATTCATATACTTGGAAATACTTGATCATGTTCAGCAACCAAGCTTCCGCATCCTCTTCCTTCTCCCTATCATAGGAGGGAGGTTTGATCTTTCTAAATTCTCCCTGCAATTCTCTTTTCTGCTTATGTTGATGTCTAGCTGCATCCTCATCCTCAGACTCATCCATCTTTCTTTTTCCAGAACCTTCGCCTTCCTAGCTGTTCCGGGAAGTTAGCTCTCTGATGAGCTTTTCCTGCTCCTTACTGGCTGATGACAACATGTCATTCTGGCTTCTTAGTTCAGCCAATTTTCGTTGCATCCTGTGCAACATGGCCATTATCGGGGCATTGGGATCTGGAGTAGCAAACTCATCATGCAGATCCACATAAATTCCTCCCTCTTCAGCCATTTTAGCACCACTGTACACACTCATACATTTGATTAGTAAGATAAAAAAATAATCTCTACAATGTTTAATAATAATCAACATTCAGTGAGCACAATAACAACAGCCCAATTTTTGCACTTGAGCTCCGATACCATTTGTAATATCTCCAGTTTGAGGAATTTTTTTTTTTTTTTTCCTCATGGTTCTTTACATGTTGGCAGAATGCCATCTATTGTTATAGTTTTCGCTATCCCTTCACTATTTCTTTTAGATTAAATACCTCTATTCCACTATCCCTTTTTAATAACCTTTAATATTTTTATTGACCATTGTTATGGCACTATGTGCTTTCATTTATTATATCACCTATATTACATATATCTCTTATAGGTCAATACTTAATACATATATATAATTATATGAATCACCTTTATATAATTATATATATATGTCATTGTTTTTTTTATACACATAAATATATTTCTTTGGACAACCTTATCTTAAATGCACATCCCCTTTTTCATAACGCATATATATATCCATATGTTTCTATGAAACATTGAAGGCGCTCGTATATATATAAACGCGGCATGCCATATCTATTCGCCACGTATCTGAATATCCCTCGGAGACGCTTATATCCATCCACGTGAGCAAGGTAATCTATTTAATCATTCAAATGGCGTATACTCCATAGTTCAAAGTCAATTAATGCCGTATATATATATATATATATATATACAGAGCTGTATACCTATACGTGCAGGTTGCCCTATTATGAGTTTAGCGTTCAAGTGGGTTTTTTTTTTCCTTATATACATAGATATATAGTTGGCGTAAATTTGGAATTTTCGGTAACCAAGTCTAACCCTAATCATCATCTGTGATGCAGTACTCGCTCAACCATTTTGGTTCCGGATGGTTCGTGGCGTGGCAACTCCTATGCGGTTTACACTGCCATGCGTAACCCCACCGATTTCCATGCTGACAACTGCGCGTTGGCGTGACCCTATAAACTTCAAATGCACTTCATTTAACGACGGTTTGGCACTACAATCGTTTGAAATTGGAAAACGGTGCCACGCGTCTTGTGGTTATACGCATAGGCTTTCAAGACTTGTACTGGATTGAACCGCATGATACAGGGATTGATCCAGCTAGTTTGCCGTGTGAGTTGGATAATAATATTTCACTATTTTTTTTTTTTTCTTCTGGCAGAAGCAACATCTCGCCCGTGAGAGGAGGATAGCCAGCGGCGGCGTACCTCAGCTCTTGTTCAGCAAGAATTCGACGGGTGGATTGAAATTTGTCAGATCAACTGTGCAAGTACTAGGTGCACTGAGCTTTGGCTTCAGCAGCTGTTAGATCTAGTTTTTTCTCAGTACCTACGCGCCTACGACGCCAGGCTTCCTCTGTACCCATTGAACTCACTTGGTACCCTCCTATCGAAGTGGCAGGGGTTTATCAATCTGCCTCGGGATTTTCTGGCGTTCTGGGATAGTGAGAATTAGGGTTCGAGTATTCTTTTAATGTGAGACTCTTGGGCTGCTCTGTTTACCATACGCTACGCTATGAATCCTGAATAGGGAGGTTAAGTTACCTCGCGAGCAGTTGGTATCGCTGAAGGTGGTCAGCGTCCTGTTTCACGGTTTTCTGATCTCTTTCGTTTTGATATTCCCTTAGAATTTAAGTTCCTTACTTCGTGGTTTTTCTTACAATACCGTATCTAATCCTTTAAAGGGTGTTGTGCAGAGAGGCCAAGTGATCAGCATCTCAGTCTGTCACTGCAGGCAGAGCTATAGATCCTGTACATTAGCGTGTTTTAAATCTTGTTCTATTTTTTTCTTTTTCATAGTTTTGCGCCTCTGCTCGGATGTAACCCTAATTGTGAGCATGCGAGTTCATTAATTTATCCTTTCTGTAGTCAATATGTATGGTATGTGCCTAAACCTTTGCAAGCATTTCAGTTGGCTATACACCGAGCCTATTTTAAATCTACTTTTTCTATGGCCAAGTGTAGAATCTTGGGTTTCTCCACACCCATATTTAACAGTCGCTACCAACCCAACGCTCAAATTCCTTGCACACCGGCTGATGTTCTCGCCCTACTGTGGTTACCGTCAACGACGCAAGGGTGGGAAGGAACCCCTACCCATAGGTAACCCCTAAATTTTTTCTTTCTTTTGGTTATAGCGTTATATACATCAGTTTGGTTTGTATAAGATTTCACCCTTCTGCTCTCATTCGAAATCGATAGCTGTCGGTCAACTCACCCTATGCCTACGACTGTATATATATTTATGTAAACGTTTCAGCGGTCGAGTATCGACGGCGAAATCATTTGCCAAGTTCTAACTACTTCAATCATTTTCTTTTCAACTTACTGATGGTATTAACTACTAAGTCATGCAAGGAAAGGGTGCCGATTTATTGTATCGGTTGTCCACCTCCCTCGACGAAAGTTCAACGTTTTTCCTCCTGTTGTTTGAATGGTGAGAGAATACCTCCCGAGCGTAGGTTCTGTTACGCTGGCCTGGGGAGTTTTAATATTATACCTTTGACCTGTAAAAAGAATTTATTTTAAAACGATTGCATGACGCTCACCCACACCCAACAGAGAGTTATATCGTCGGCCATGGCTTTGGTCGCATAGGCTGGTATAGTTTCGTTCGGTTCATCTAAGGTATAACAAGACTGGAATATGCGCAGTCTCATTGATGTTTATTTGATGGTGAATCTTCGTTTGGGTGTACTGTTTTATACGTCTCCATACAGATACGAGTTGACCATAGCTCAATAATTCTTATATGATTCGTGTAGTAGACCTTTCATTAAATCTCTTTTTTGTTTGCAAACAATTTTAACAGGAGCTATTACTCCAGCTCTCGGCACCTACATTATTTTCTTGTTTTACTCATATGTATATATATGTATCGCAAGAGATATTAAAACGAGATTTTGAGTTCGCTCTCGGCATTTATATTATTGTTTTGATTCATTTTACTTTCAAACTCAAGTTTCGTTAATTTCCCACCATGAAACTATCGTTCAGTTAACGAATTAAACTTGCATATGTCAATAAATTAACCTGTGCCACCTGACATTATATTTTGTGCTATCTCAGCTAAGAGCTAATCCCTTTACCATCATATTTCAAGGGTTATGGGGACCCTCCCACTTTATTTTTATTATATTGCTACAATATTTATTTCAAAGGTTACAAATAGGTTTGGAAATAATATGTGCCTTTAGGATGCTATAAAAGCTATTACGCTTTTATTTAATTTTCTTTATGCATATATATATGTCTTTGATAGTGCGTGAATAGAGGTCCTTAACTATAATTTAAGTCTTTGACTATACTACTTAATTCAAGGATTAAAGATAGATTTAGAAATAAAATCTATGCCCTTATAAACGTGGTAAAAATTCTATAAAGTAGAGCTACATTTTTTTTTTTCTTTTTGACTTGGTACTTTGTACACTTCAGTTCTGTTACACTATTTTTCTAGCACACATAGGAGCATATAAAATCACATTTGTATCTATAGAAAACAAATAATAGCTACTTATCTATGGAGACTAAGTAACTTCAGATCTAAACCGACCTTGGTTTAGAGTTTCTGGGGTTTCTACACTATGGAATTTTGATCTACAACTAAACAGAGTCTAGAAGGTGAATGCCTAAAACTGGATTCTGTTAAATGTAGTACTACAATCAATCATATAAATTCTCTTAAGTTTTATATGTAGCTAATTCATACCAGAATACATCAAAATGAACCAAAAATTTCAAGAACATACCACTGTTGCAAATGACCAACCTCCCAACCTTAGAATCCTCTTTGTCTCCCAGGATTCACCCCCGAGCTGAGATCACCTCCTAGAACAGATCAACCTCTGATCTGTTTAGGAGCAGCTTATTTAAGCTCATATTTCACCAAAGCATGTTTCTAATTCTGCGTCCAGAATAGCAGGATGCTTTCTTTCCTGTTTAGCCTAGGCTTCCCATTTTGGGATTCTTTAAAGCTGCTTTATGCTTTTCCTCAGCTTTTCCAGCTTTTCTTCACCTCTTCCCAACTACTCCTCTTCATTGGGGAAATTTAGATTCCTTCTCAAATCTAAATTAATTTCTTTCAAGGATTTTTGAAAGATTTTGGGGATTTGTTGCCTTATCCATCCTCATGGATTTGGCAAGTGATCTCTAATTCTCATCTTGGTCAAACTGCACAATCATTTTATTTATTTCCTCAAATAAAATATGCAAATACATTCACACCATACTTAGCCCTTGGGGTCCACCCCCTTAGGATTAAAGTTCAACTGTCTAACTTTAAAAATTCAACACACAAATTGGGGGTGTTACAAAAAGCTTGTAACCCTTTAAACCATCCTTATACCCAATAAATATGCACTTTTCAGATTTATTATCCAACTTGGTCCTTTTCTCCTTTGGAACATGTACATATGCATCACATCCAAATACCCTTAGATGTGAAAGAGAGGGTTTCTTACCAGTCCATACCTCATGTGGGGTCCTATCCTCCAACGCTGATGAAGGTGATCTGTTAACTAAGTAACATGCAGTCTCCACTGCCTCTGCCCAGAATTCTTGTCCTAACCCGGTACCACTGAGCATGCTTCTTGCCTTTTCCATCAATGTTCTCTTCATTCTTTCTGCAACTCCATTTTGCTGAGGTGTATATGGAGTAGTCTTCTGTCATGCTATACCACACTTCTTACAGAACTCTTCAAATTCATTCTTGCAGAACTCCCCACCATTATCTGTCCTCAGCGCCTTTATCTTCTTCTCTGTCTGGTTTTCCACCAGAGCCTTAAATTCTTTAAATCTGTCAAAAGCTTCAGATTTCTTCCTCAAGAAATATATCCATGTATTCCTTGAGAAGTCATCTATGAATGAAACATAGTACACGGACTTTCCCAGTGATGGAACTGACACAGGTCCAAACACATCACTGTGCACAAGTTCTAATATCTTGTTCGCCCTCTTAGCACCAGAAGGAAAACTCACCCAATTATGCTTCCCATATACACAATGTTCACAGAAATTGAAATCCAGAGAGAAATTAGACATACCTTCTACCATACCATTTCTATGCAGTATCCGAAGGCCCTTCTCTCTAATATGTCCAAGCCTTTGATGCCATAGCATGGTCTTTTCTCCAGAGACAGCTAGGCTTTCCGCTCCACTTTCAGGAACCACATAACTATTACACCCATCAATAACAGTGCTACCTTGTAGCTTGTACAGAGTTCCAGTCCGAACTCCCCACATTAATACTAGTGCTCCCCGAACCATCTTGCAGGCATCTTTCTCGAACACTGTTTTTACACCTGCATCATCCATCTTGCTTACAGAAATCAGATTTCTGGCCAATGCAGGAATATGCAGAACACCAGGAAGTGTTCTAATCCTTCCACCTTATAGCTTCAGCTTGACCTTTCCACGTCCGATGATTCTGGCCCTCCTATCATCCCCTAGGAAGACATCACCACCATCATATTTCTCATACTCGCAGAACCACTCCCTATGGGAAGTGAAGTGAAAGGATGCACCTGAGTCAATCAACCATGACTCATGATCTACATGTGTATTTGAAGAAGAAGCCAAATACACATCCCCACCTTCATCCGAGGTGGTTTTTTCCTCTGCAGAAGGAGCATCATCGGATCCCTTTCCTTTCTCAGGAGCTTTAGATCTGCAGTCCTTTTTGTAGTGCCCTTCCTTTCCGCATTTCCAGCACACCTTTACAAACTTTCCAGGAGATTTATATCTCCCTCTAGATTTGGATCTCCCACTCGAACCCTTATTCTTGTTTCTGTTCTGGGACCTTCCTCGTACAGATAAGGCATCTCCATTCTGACCCTCCATATTTCTCCGTCTCATTTCCTCCGACAGCAAGGCTGAGACAATGTCATCAAAATTCAAGGTAGTTGTATTGCTACCTATTGCAATAACGAGACTGTCCCAAGAGTCTGGTAGAGAGAACAACAAACTGATGCACTTATCTTCATCTGAGATTTTAATATCAACAGATGACAGCTGACTTACCACAGTATTGAAGGCGTTCAGATGCTCTGTCACCGAGTCTCCATCCTTCATCCTCGGGTTATACAGCTTTTTCCGCAGGAACAACTTATTCACCAGAGACTTAGATTGGTACAAAGTCCCAAGTTTTTCCCACAAATTCTTTGCCGTAGCTTCCCCAGATACATTCAACAATACTGAATCTGACACACACAACCGTATTGTGCTCTTAGCCTTCCGATCCAGTTTCTTCTAGTCTTCATCTGACATTGTCGTTGGTTTAGTACCTGGATCTACCGCGATCCACTGATCTTTATCCACCAGCAGATCCTCCATCTTGAGCTTCCACAACTCAAAACTCCGACCATTAAATTTCTCGATCTCTATCTTTCCGCCGCTCGCCATCTTCTCTCACCGCAAGAATCGATCCCGCAGATCTCCCACTGAACAGGGTCTACCTCAGGCCCGAACTAAAAAACCCTCAGCAGCAAAGGCGTCCCCTTGAAGCCGAAACAACTTTGATACCAAATGTAGGTTTTAACCCTGAACAGAAATTATCTACACACGAATCTTATAACAGAAAATAAACAATAGCGAGAGCATAAAACATAAAACAGATAAACACAGAGATTTTCCCCTGGATCCCAAATCGGGACGAACAGCTTGATTTTTCATTATATTCCTTTTAGTGTTACAACACATATATATACATGTCGAAGCATACATAAACCGCAATCCATCAACCTTGGATTATAACATAACCGTAGTTCCCTTGACCGGATCTGTAACACCTCCAAATTTTTTTATTTTTTTTTTCTTTCCTCAGAATATCGTATTCCCTTTTAACCCCTGTTGGTACCCATTGGATAATCTTTCACTTCTATTTTAAACAAAATCTATACATATTTATTAAATCCAATATTAAAGTTCACACCTGTTCAACTTATTAAATCCAACTAAAGTGCAACTTATTAAATCCAATATATATATGTTTTTATATATATAGGTATTTAATATCCTACCCATTAAAATCATCAATGCGTGCTTATTAAATCCAATATATAAATGTTTATATATATATAGGTATTTAATAGCCTAACCATTAAAATCTTCACTTTATATAAGACTTTAAAACATCGCATGATATAAGATTTTAAATCATCACATCTTTACCTTTTAAATTCACATAATCTAATATGATTATATCCTCATTCAAATTCGCATAGTATAGGTTTATTATAATATCGTTTAACGCCACCTAACATGTGATGGATGAATTATGTAATGGTTATATAAACCCGATTGTTATTTAAAACCTACACTATCTACATATATCATGGTGGCATATGGATGCGCTACCCCTCGCTATAATTAACATCTGCATGTTACCCCTGAGATTTAAACTCTCACCATATACATTTTAGGTACCCTATACAGTAGTATAAAACCCACACGCGATCTTTCTCCAAAATTATTTCATATAACCATCTGTAGTAAGATCCCACACCTTTTTGACAAGGAAGAATTTTATGAGTTCGGTTGTATGTTGGAGTGTTCATTTGGTGCACCAGCCGCGGCGGCGGTCTGCATGCTACTCCCCTTTTTTTTTTTTGGACTTCCCGCATCACTTCAGACCATCTACCGTGGAAAAAAAGATACACGCGTCCCACGCCAAGGCGATGAACTTTGCAAAGTTACCGGTTGGCGTTCGCTCTCGCCCACCTCGAAAGAATTAGGTTTTTGACCACTGTACTGTTACTCTGTGCCACCGGCATGGTTTGAACAACAGCTGTAAGTTGCCATCAGTAAGGGTCATTTCAGCAGGAAGGACGCATAGCTTTGACAAATTTCCGCTTGCTCGATGCACGAAACTAGAGCTGAGAAAATCAATTACTATGGAATGGTACAGATTTACCTACTCGTCCTGATTCCTAAAATCCCCCTCGGGATTTCGTGCAGCTAGCTGTCGTTGCAGATTAGGGTTTGAGTCTCTGCCATTTACGCTAAACCTAAAACGAACTCTCGCGTGTAATACTGTCGATTCATGGTTTAGGGTTGCAGTTTCATGTTTTAAACCCCCTCCCCACTCGGATCATTGTTATTTCATTTTCTGTGTTCAGTTCTCTTTGCACTCCCCTTTTTCTTATTGCTCCACCCTGCAGGGATCAGAATAATTTGTCGTGCGTGCCAAGGGCACGCGATTCACCACCAACACAGTGGAAATCAGATCTTCCTGAACCACTCCCCATCTCTGTCATTCACGCGTAAGTGTTATTTGAAATAAAGGGTCGGGTTGTTCTTATGGTGGGTTTTTTTTTTTTGCACAGAACTTAATTTTTTGTATTCCTTCTCATACTTGACGTTCGTTCAATCGTGCATTTCTCCACTATGCTAACGGGTTCACTATTTTTTTTTCTCCTTTGGTCATTTTTGTTCCTTCTAAATGGCAAAAACAGGGTTTGATGATCAAGTGAATATGCGTTATCATTTTCATGGGATGACCCCTGGTTGCATTGCGTGCCCTTTTTCTTCCAGTGAAAACGTCCATGGTCTTTCCCACTCTTCCTTCCGGTTTACGATGGTAAATAAAATTCTTTAATTTCTGTATTGTAAGTTAGTTATGGCACGTTGGGTTTGTGATAGGCACCACATCAACTGCCCCGTCATTAGTTTTCTTTTCATTTATGCTAACTCCAGCGTTAAGCCGAATCGATGTACGGGTTCTCTACCCATCCCAATTTCATTCTTTCATGTCGTTACATACTAGCAATTCCTTGTTTTCCAGAGGTTATGTTTATTATCCTGGTTATAGTGCGACGTGTATCTTTTGAACTCGCACCTCCGTTGGGATCGCCTCCCTATCAAGGTTCAGGGTAAGTGGCCCAGCGTACGCACTACTGTTCCGAATTTTGATTTCACTTTCCGTATATTTATAAATGGAATGTCAATGTGTGTTAAATTGATCAAACGCTTATTACGTGACTATGCTATTAATATTGTTGGGACCAACCATTTATTTTAACCGAATGATTCTATTTCTTGGTTCAGGAAATGAATGACTGATATTATATTTATATGGATACTACTTTCACTCCGATTATAACTAAAGGGAGTCTATTCCAATTTAGAAATAATACTGCTGAAATGGCGTTTTTATTTTCGTTATTATTATTTTTTCAAATATATATTATCCCTTGTTTTTCTTTTGCTAATACATCTCTTGGAAGTCGGCGCTAACAGTCATGCAACAGGTTTCGTATTTGAATGGTTCAATACTACATATTTACAGGCATGCATTGTTTTTCCTGAATTTAATGTTTACACAGGTGTGGGAAATTCGTAACCTCCCCTGTCACCACTAAAGAGATACGCCAAATGATTTCTAGTACAATGTAACGAATAATGATTTCATTTTTGTTTTTGCTTTAGCCGATCCTACGGCGGTCACACAGCAAGATTAATTCTAATACTCTATAACTAAGCATTTTCCTCACTCATTTAACTTATACCTCGCATGCGAATAGTTAGTTATCAAGGTTTATTAAATCATACTAATTTTGTTAACTGGGAACTAAAGGTCCCTTGCTTTTTTTTTTCTTTGTTTTGATTTGGTGATAAGCAATATATCTATCCAAGTGGATAATTCGGTTAATGCCTCGATATAACCTTCGCTAATGTTGGTTTTCCAACTTTGATAATTTTGTTTCCCATTACGTCTAATGTTCCACAGAAAACGTAAATGCAGAGATTCTTAATGTTGGTTTGACCGATGGAATTTCTTGGAATAGAATTAATACCTGACAGATTTGATCACACCAATAAATGAGTATAGATACGCCTTAAATTAAGCGGAATACCTATATGGCTCGGATATACAGGTTCCGCTCAACCCCTCCTTTACAATCAATGTTATAATGGTCTATCCATTTGTGCTCTCGGTATAGTTTATGCTTACATATACATGTATTCTTTGGTTAGTTTAGTAGTGAAACCTAACGTTGATTGAGTCTATTTCCATGACATTTATTTAAAGTCTTTTTTTTTGAAGCAGATTTAGATTAGAAATCTGAACTATCAATGTTATAGAATTTGTATAGAGCAGAATTTCTTTGTAGTATGGAAAATACTCAAAATATGTGCTAAGGTCTGTTCTCCTCTGTTGTGTTTTACCTTATGCTATGTAGATTTTAGTTCTGCTACTAAATTTTTCTAGCATACTCATGAGCACATAATCTCACTTATATATATATCAGAAACGAGTTAGAAATTAATCATCTATGGAGAACTAGGTACCTTCAGATTTAAACCAACCTTGGTTTAGAGTTTCTGTGGGTTTCCACTCCATAAATTATTTGTCTACAACTATACAGAATCTTGAAGGTGAATGCCTTAAGAAGGATTCTGTGAAATGTAGTCCTACACTCAATCAGAAAATTCACATTTGTTTTTTTTTTTTTATATGTAGCCAATTCATACCATAAGAAATCAAAACAACAATAATTTCATAAACATACCACTATTGCAAATGACCAACCTCCCAACCTTAGAGTTCTCTTTGTCTCCCAGAACTCACCCCCGAGCTGAGATCACATCCATCACAGATCAACCCCTAATCTGCTTAGGAGCAGCTTATTTAAGCTCATATTTCCCCAAAGCATGTTTCTAATTCTGCGTCCAGAATAGCAGGATGCTTTCTTTCCTGTTTAGCCTAGGCTTCCCATTTTGGGATTCTTTAAAGCTGTTTTATGCTTTTCCTCAGCTTTTCCAGCTTTTCTTACCTCTTCCCAAATACTTTCCTCATCATTGGGGAAATTTAGATTCCTCCTCAAAATCTAAATTAATTTCTTTCAAGGATTTTTGAAAGATTGTGGGGATTTGTTGCCTTATCCATCCTCATGGATTTGGAAAGTGATCTCTAATTCTCATCTTGGTCAAAATGCACAATCATTTTATTTATTTTCTCAAATTAAATATGAAAGTACATTCACACCATACTTATCCCTTGGGGTCCACCCCCTTAGTATTAAAGTTCAAATGTCTAACTTTAAAAGTTCAACACACAAATTGGGGGTGTTACATATTCCCCCTCTGAAAATAAACACCGTCCTCGATGTTGTTATTCAACTACTAGAGTTCACTTAAAAAAAAATGGATATTTTCCATCATTTCAGCTTCCCTTTCCCAGGTAGCTTCTTCAGCAGTAAAGTGCTTCCATTGCACTTTTACTCTGACCACTATTCTGTTTCTCAATTCAATTTCTTCCCGCTCAAATATTTGAAGCGGTTCTGGAAGAAACTCCCCTTTTGGTTCCACCTGTACAACATTCCAATCAACTATGTGAGAAGCATCATGCACATATATTTTTAATAATGAAATATGAAACACATCATGCACTCTAACATGGGGTGGTAAAGCCAGCTTGTAAGCCACTGGTCCCACCCTTTCTAAAACTTCAAAAGGCCCACAATATCTAGGAGCAAGTTTTGCACAACTTCCAGCATAAAGTGTGCTCTTTTTGGGTTTGATGCGCAAATACACATGATCCCCTACTTTGAATTCTCGGTGCACTCTTTTCTTATCAGCATAGCTTTTCTGGAGATCTTGTGCTGTTTTGATATTTCCTTGTATCTGTTTAACAATCCTCTCCATCTCTTGTAAGGCATCAGGTCCCAACATTAGTTTATCTTCTGGTTGGCTCCAGCTCAAAGGAGTACGACACTTTCTTCCATATAGTGCCTCAAACGGACTCATTTTAATAGAATATTGGTAGCTTTTATTATAGGCAAATTCAGCTAAATGTAGATATTATTCCCACTTTGATGGCCTATCCATCACATACATTCTCAACATATCCTCCAAAATTTGATTAGTCCTTTCTGTTTACCCGTCAGTTTTAGGGTGATAAGCAGTACTAAAACTCAGCTTAGTACCCATCCCTCCAAACAATCCTTTCCAAAACGCTGCTGTAAACTTAGCATCTCGGTCTGAAACAATTACCTTGGGAACTCCATGAAGCCTTACTATCTCCTTCAGGAAAACATTTGCTACTTGAGCTGTTCCAAAGGTAGATTTCACTGGTATAAAGTGGGCAGCTTTGGTTAGAGTGTCTACTACCACCATTACAGAATCATGTTGGTATTTGGTTTTGGGTAATCCTGTTATAAAATCCATGGAAATGTGTCCCATTTCCATTCTACAATTGGCAAGGGATTTAGAAGACCAGCTGGATGTTGATGCTCAACTTTGACTAGTTGACATTCCATGCCCCTACTTAAATATTCTGCAACATCTCTCTTCATTCCTGGCCAGAACAACTTATTTTTCAGGGCTGTTAGCATTTTCTGATATTCTGGATGTCCTGCATATGGCTGTTTGTGATATTCATCCATAATTTCCTTTTTTAAGGACTCTACATTGGGAATATACAACCTATCCTTATAACAAATCAGCCCTTTTTGGTTTTGAGTGAACTCAGTCTTCTCCTTTTTCAGTAATTTCACCAAGAGTGTATCATAATTTGGATCTTGATTTGCTTCTTTTCTCACCAACTCTTCTACCTCGATCTGGGCGCTACTTCCAATGCTGTTTAGATTCTGACAAGCATTCCTACTTAATGCATCAGCAACTTTATTTTCTTTTCCCTTGATATGTTTTATGTCCATATCAAATTCACTTAAAAAGGACAGCCATCTGGCTTGCCTTGCATTCAGGTCAGTTTGGGAAAAGAAATATTTGAGGCTAATATGATCAGTCATCAATGTGAACTTTTTCCCCAGAAGATAGTGCCGCCACATTTTCAGAGCATGGATAACAGCTTCAAATTCTAAATCCTAGGCACTATAATTCTGTTCATGTATTTTCAGTTTTCTAGATTCATATGCAATAAATGAATTTTCCTGCAACAGGACTCCTCCCAACCCCTCTCTGCAAGCATCTGTACATACAACAAACTCTTTATCAGGATCAGCAATTTTTAGTATAGGGGCTGAAATAAGTTTTTGTTTTAATTGTTCGAAACTGATTTGACATTTCTCAGTCCACACGAACTTGACACCCTTTCTTTGCAATGAAGTGATGGGATGTGCTATGGCAGAAAATCTCTCCACAAATCTCCGATAGTAGCCTGCCATCCCCATGAATGACCTTACTGCTGAAACATCAGTTGGGACTGGCCATTCCTTAATTGCTTTTATCTTTTCAGGGTCAACTACAAGCCCTTTTTCAGAGATAATATGACCCAAATATTGAATCTTGTCCTTGTAAAATTCACATTTACTGAACTTGGCATATAGCTGATTTTCTTTCAGAGTTTGTAACACTATCCGAAAATGTTCTTTATGTTCCTCTTTGTCTTTGGACTAAACCAAAATATCATCTATAAACACCAGAACAAATTTATCCAAATAATTATTTAACACACTGTTCATCAGGCACATAAAGGTGGCAGGGGCATTTGTCAATCCAAAAGGTAGGACTACAAATTCGTAGTGTCCATACCGGGTTCGAAAATCTGTTTTGCTAATGTCTTCATCCTTGATTCTAAGCTGGTGATACCCAATCCTTAAGTCAATCTTTGAAAAGACTGAGGCCCCTCTCACTTGATCAAAAAGATCATCAATTCTAGGGAGTGGATATCTATTCTTAATGGTCAACTTGTTCAGTTGACGATAATCAATGCACATCCTAAAAGTTCCATCTTTCTTTTTCACAAATAAGACCGGTGCTCCCATGGAGACACACTTGGTCTAATGTAACCTTTATGCAATAATTCTTGCAGCTGCATCTTCAGCTCCATAAGTTCAGGCGGACTCATTCGATAGGGGGCTCGGGAAGCAGGTGTGGCTCCCGGCACTAGATCTATGGAAAAATAAATTTCTCTTTTGGGGGGGAGATGAGGAATCTCATCTGGGAAAACTTCTTTAAATTCCCTTACCACAGGTAATTCACTCAGCAGATTTTCTTCAGTTCTCTGTTCTACTTCTTCCACATGTACCGCATAAACTTGGTATCCTTTTCTAGCTGTTCTTTTCAATTGCAAGGCTGATATTTGTCTTACTGAAATGGATTTTGGTTTTCCTTTTAAGGTAAAAGGTTTCCCCTCTTCATCCACACAATGCAGGGTTTTATCCCAGTAGTTCATCAGGGCTTTCTTCTTTTCTAGCCAATCCATTCCTATCAGTAAATCATAGGATCCTAATGGAAATATGTTCAGATTTACTTCTATTGGAAAACCATTTAATTGTATTGTTGTTTTAGGCAATTTATGTGTTACTTTTCTCTTAGTTCTAGTGGCCAGCTGTACCAACCATGACTGCTGAAATTTTTCAGGTTTAATTTGACATTTTTCTACAATTCCAGGACTAATGTAACTCAAAGAAGCACCTGGATCAATCAAAACAGTAACAGGTAGGTCAGAAATCTTACCCTCCATTTCCACCATGGTTGCTTGATGTTCTGCTTGCCGATTTTCCAATGCTGCACTGAGAGTTGGTATATTTCTGGCTATGTCATTTACTGTTGTTGCTTCTCGCTCTCTGCTGATCATATGAATATTTCGATGGGGGCAGTCTCTCATCATATGGGGTTCTCCACAGCCCCAACATTTCAACGGTTCCTTCATTCTGACTGTCCCTTCCTTTTCATTGTTCCCTTCTACTTGTTTTGAAGCCACTTGGGACTGAGCAGTTTGGCTTTCTTTTGGTTTATTGAATTTTTTCCGCTGATGATCTCTACCAAAATTCCTTAGATATGCTGGTTTTTGTCTTTTCCCCTTCAACTCACCCTTGTTCAACCAGCTCTTCCCTTGTTCAGCCTTTCCTTTAAACTGCTGATAGCATAATATTGCTTTTCTAACCGCTTCGTCCATTGTCTTTGGATTTTCAAACTCAATCTTCTCTTTGTACACAGTAGGCACACAATTTAAAAACCTTTGGACCTTTGCCTTTTCTTCCCTAATGTAAGGGACATACCTCAATAAATTGGTGAACTTAGTGACAAACTCATCGATAGTGAGCTGTCCTAGTCTAAGTTCATAAAATTATTTTGCTTTACCATCATAATAGCGCTCGTTCAAATAACGATTTTTGAACTTAGCCTGAAAATATTCCCAAGTAACTGTCTTTTCATCAATGGCATGCACCATTTTTGTCTCTTCCCACCACAGTGTAGCTTTTCCTGGTAGCTGGTACACAACTAATCTGGCCTTCAGATTGCTCTCATATTCATAAACTTGGAAATACTTGATCATGTTCAGCAACCAAGCTTCAACATCTTCTTCCTTCTCCCCATCATAGGAGGGAGGTTTGATCTTTCGGAATTCTCCCTGCAATTCTCTTTTCTATTTATATTGATGTCTAGCAGCATCATCATCATCAGACTCATCCATCTTTCTCTTTCCGGAACCTTCGCCTTCCTGGCTGTTCCGGGAAGTTAGTTCTCTGATGAGCTTTTCCTGCTCCTTACTGGCTGATGACAACATGTCATTCTGGCTTCTTAGTTCAGCTAGTTCTCGTTGCAGCCGGTGCAACATAGCCATTACCGGGGCATTGGGATCTGGAGTAGCAAATTCATCACGCATATCCACATAAATTCCTCCTTCTTCAGCCATTTTAGCACCACTATACACACTCATAACTTTTATCAGTAAAACACACAAAAAAAAAAAAATCTCTACAATGTTCAATAACATTTAGAATTTAGTGAGCACAATAACAACAGCCCAATTTTTGCACTTGGGCTCCGATACCATTTGTAACACCTCCAAATTTTTTTTATTTTTTTTTCTTTCCTCAGAATATCGTACTCCCTTTTAACCCCTGTTGGTACCCATTGGATAATCTTTCACTTCTATTTTAAACACAATCTATACATATTTATTAAATCCAATATTAAAGTTCACACCTCTTCAACTTATTAAATCCAACTAAAGTGCAACTTATTAAATCCAATGTATATATGTTTATATATATATATATAGGTATTTAATATCCTACCCATTAAAATCATCAATGCTTGCTTATTAAATACAATATATAAATGTTTATATATATATAGGTATTTAATAACCTAACCATTAAAATCTTCACATTATATAAGAACCACTTTAAACATCGCATGATATAATATTTTTAAATCATCACATCTTTACCTTTAAAATTCACATAATCTAATATGATTATATCCCTCATTCAAATTCGCATAGTATAGGTTTATTATAATACGCTCTAACGCCAATTAACATGTGATGGACGAATTATGTAATGGTTATATAAACTCGATTGTTATTTAAAACCTACACTATCTACATATCACTTGGCATATGGATGCGCTACCCTCGCTATAATTAACATCTGCATGTTACCCCTGAGATCTAAACTCTCACCATATACATTTTAGGTACCCTATACAGTAGTATAAAACCCACACGCGATCTCTCTCCAAAATTATTTCGTATAACCATCCGTAGTAAGATCCCACACCTTTTTGACATGGAAGAATTTTATGAGTTCGGTTGTATGTTGGAGTGTTCATTTGGTGCACCAGCCGCGGCGGTGGTCTGCGTGCTACTCCCATTTTTTTTTTGTACTTCCCGCATCGCTTCAGACCATCTACCGTGGAAAAAAGATACACGCATCCCATGCCAAGGCGATGAACTTTGCAAAGTTATCAGTTGGCGTTCGCTCTCGCCCACCTCGGGAGAATTAGGTTTTTGACCACTGTATTGTTACTCTGTGCCACCGGCATGGTTTGAACAATAGCTGTAAGTTTCCATCAGTAAGGGTCATTTCAGCAGGAAGGACGCATAGCTTTGACGAATTTCTGCCTGCTCGATGCACGAAATTAGAGCTAAGAAAATCAATTACTATGGAATGGTACAGATTTACCTACTCGTCCTGATTCCTAAAATCCCCCTCGGGATTTCGTGCGGCTAGCTGTCGTTGCAGATTAGGGTTTGATTCTCTGCCATTTACGCTAAACCTGAAACGAAATCTCGCGTGTAATATTGTCGTTTTAGGGTTTAGGGTTGCGGTTTCACGTTTTAAACCCCCTCCCCACTCGGATCATTGTTATTTCATTTTCTGTGTTCAGTTCTCTTTGCACTCCCCTTTTTCTTATTGCTCCACCCTGCAGGGATCAGAATAATTCATCGTCCGTGCCAAGGACGCGCGATTCACCACCACACGTGGAAATCGTATTTTCCCCGAACCTCTCCCCATCTCTGTCATTCACGCGTAAGTGTTATTTGAAATAAAGGGTCGGGTTGTTCTTCTGGTGGGTTTTTTTTTTTTTTGCATAGAATTGAATTTTTTGTATTCCTTCTCATACTTGACGTTCGTTCAATCGTGCATTTCTCCACTATGCTAACGGGTTCACTGTTTGTTTTTCTCCTTTGGTCATTTCTGTTCCTTCTAAATGGCGAAAACAGGGTTTGATGATCAAGTGAATATGCGTTATCATTTTCATTGGATGACCCCTGGTTGCATTGCGTGCCCTTTTTCTTCTGGTGAAAACGTCTGTGCTCTTTCCCACTCTTCCTTCCGGTTTACGATGGTAAATAAACTTCTTTAATTTATGTATTGTAAGTTAGTTATGGCACGTTGGGTTTGTGATAGGCACCACATCAACTGCCCCATCATTAGTTTTCTTTTCATTTCTGCTAACTCCAGCGTTAAGCCGAATCGATGTACGGGTTCTCTACCCATCCCAATTTCATTCTTTCATGTCGTTACGTACTAGAAATTCCTTGTTTTCCAGAGGTTATGTTTATTATCCTGGTTATAGTGCGACGTGTATCTTTTGAACTCGCACCTCCGTTGGGTTCGCCTCCCTATCAAGGTTCAGGGTAAGTGGCCCAGCGTACGCACTACTATTCCGAATTTTGATTTCACTTTTCGTATATTTCTAAATGGAATGTCAATGTGTGTTAAATCGATCAACCACTTATTACGTGACTATGCTATTAATATTGTTGGGACCAACCATTTATTTTAACCGAATGATTCTATTTCTTGGTTCAGGAAATGAATGACGGATATAATATTTATATGGATACTACTTTCACTCCGATTATAACTAAAGGGAGTCTATTCCAATTTAGAAATAATACTGCTGAAATGGCATTTTTATTTTCGTTATTATTATTTTTTCAAATATATATATTATCCCTTGTTTTTCTTTTGCTAATACATCTCTTGGAAGTCGGCGCTCACAGTCATGCAACAGGTTTCGTATTTCAATGGTTCAATACTACATATTTACAGGCATGCACTGTTTTTCCTGAATTTAATGTTTACGCAGGTGTGGGAAATTCGTAACCTCCCCTGTCACCACTAAAGAGCTACGCCAAATGATTTCTAGTACACTATAACGAATAATGATTTCGTTTTTGTTTTTGCTTTAGCCGATCCTACGACAGTCACACAGTAAGATTAATTATAATACTATATAACTAAGCATTTTCCTCACTCATTTAACTTATACCTCGCATGCGAATAGTTAGTTATCAAGGTTTATTAAATCATACTAATTCTGTTAACTGGGAACTAAAGGTCCCTTGCTTTTCTTTTTTCTTTGTTTTGATTTGGTGATAAGCAATATATCTATCCAAGTTGATAATTTGGTTAATGCCTCGATATAACCTTCGCTAATGTTTGGTTTCCAACTTTGATAATTTCATTTCCCATTACGTCTAATGTTCCACAGAAAACGTAAATGCAGAGATTCTTAATGTTGGTTTGACCGATGGAATTTCTTGGAATAGAATTAATACCTGACAAATTTGATAACACCAATAAATGAGTATAGATATGCCTTAAATTAAACGGAATACCTATATGGCTCGGGTATACAGGTTCCGCTCAACCCCTCCTTTACAATCAATGTTATAATGGTCTATCCATTTGTGCTCTCAGTATAGTTTATGCTTACATATACATGTATTCTTTGGTTAGTTTAGTAGCGAAACATAACGTTGATTGAGTCTATTTCCATGACATTTATTTAAAGTCTTTTCTTTTTTTTGAAGCAGATTTAGATTAGAAATCTGAACTATCAATGTTATAGAATTTGTATAGAGCAGAATTTCTTTGTAGTATGGAAAATACTCAAAATATGTGCTAAGGTCTGTTCTCCTCTGTTGTGTTTTACCTTATGCTATGTAGATTTCAGTTCTGCTACTAAATTTTTCTAGCATACTCATGAGCACATAATCTCACTTATATATATATCAGAAACGAGTTAGAAATTAATCATCTATGGAGAACTAGATCCCTTCAGATTTAAACCAACCTTGGTTTAGAGTTTTTGTGGGTTTCCACTCCATAAAGTATTTGTCTACAACTATACAGAATCTTGAAGGTGAATGCCTTAAGAAGGATTCTGTGAAATGTAGTCCTACACTCAATCAGAAAATTCACATTTGTTTTTTTTTTTATATGTAGCCAATTCATACCATAAGAAATCAAAACAACAATAATTTCAGAAACATACCACTATTGAAAATGACCAACCTCCCAACCTTAGAGTTCTCTTTGTCTCCCAGAACTCACCCCCGAGTTGAGATCACATCCATCACAGATCAACCCCTAATCTGCTTAGGAGCAACTTATTTAAGCTCATATTTCCCCAAAGCATGTTTGTAATTCTGCGTCCAGAATAGCAGGATGCTTTCTTTCCTGTTTAGCCTAGGCTTCCCATTTTGGGATTCTTTAAAGCTGTTTTATGCTTTTCCTCAGCTTTTTTAGCTTTTCTTACCTCTTCCCAACTACTTTCCTCATCATTGGGGAAATTTAGATTCCTCCTCAAAATCTAAATTAATTTCTTTCAAGGATTTTTGAAAGATTGTGGGGATTTGTTGCCTTATCCATCCTCATGGATCTGGCAAGTGATCTCTAATTCTCATCTTGGTCAAAATGCACAATCATTTTATTTATTTTCTCAAATTAAATATGCAAGTACATTCACACCATACTTATCCCTTGGGGTCCACCCCCTTAGGATTAAAGTTCAAATGTCTAACTTTAAAAGTTCAACACACAAATTGGGGGTGTTACAGGTTCTAAAAAAAATACCAGGGGCCGAAAACCATCGAACCCCAAAACCATGTGCAAAACCATGCACAAAACCATGGACGCAGACTACCCAGCGGAAATTAAGGACCAAAAATTTTCGCCACGGCGCTGCCCCGAACCCCGACAGGGGGGGCTACCGCCCCCCCTGTGACCCCCCTGTTGCGCCCAGCGCAAAGGGGGGGCTATCGCCCCCCCTCTTACCCCCCCCCGCGCGTGCTTAGTCGTTGAAAGAATATAACACATACCCAACAATGTGGTGGAAAAAGACGACGCTCGCTATCAGTTGAAGGAAATTTAAGGATGTGTTCTTCGAAATGTTTCAAGGCATAAAAGAAGAAAAGTTATTTTCAACGTTTATCAAATTATGCCAAAAAGGAGATGTGGATGAGTACATGCGAGAATGGGAGACCTTGGTAATACGAGTACCCGGATTTTCGAAATCTCGTCTAATCCAGTCTTACATCTCAGGACTTAAAATCCCCATATAAGAAGAGCTCGAACTACATGAAATTACGTCCGTAGAAGTAGCAAGGCAAAAAGCAAAAGCTGCTGAAAAGAAATTTGAAAGATTATCAAAACCAGAAAAAGTATATTCGAGACGACGGTTTCCTCAATCTGAAAATGTAGATGACACAAAATATGTCCCTGTCCATATTCGTGAAGAAGAAAAATCTAGTTTGGAAAAACAAAGAATGTGAAAGGGCAAGTGCAAACGATGCGGTGAAAACTGGGACCCTAAGCACAGATGTGCTAATGGAAAAGCGAAGAATCTATACATTTGTGAAGCAACTAACGATGCTAACAGTACTGATTCATGTATAGAAGGATTAGAAGACAACTTAGAGTTCTCTCCCGAAGTGGATGGCGAAATTATCCCACAAGTGTCATTATCAGCTATGACAGGCATATTACAACCTCAAACCCTAAGGTTAAGAGGACATATTAAGAAAAACAATGTAATGGTTCTAATAGACACAGTCAGCACGCACAATTTTCTAGATTCAACCATGGCCAAAAGACTCAACCTCTTTTCTTTTCCCATGCCTAATATGAAGGTAATGGTGGCCGATGGTAAGAATATTGAACAAGTAGGAAAATGCCATAAAGTCAAATTGCAGATTAAATACTTTCATTTAGAATCGCCGTTCTACACCGTTCCATTACGAGGAGTAGATGTGGTCTAAGGAATTCAATGGCTACGAACTCTAGGTACTTATTCTGCCAACCATCAGAAGCAGTTTATAAGTTTTAAGTGGAAAGGGCAGAAATACAAGTTGTATGGATTCCAAGCCCCAGAAAATCAAGTCGTATCTTCCTCTCTGGTGACAAAGATGACTCAAATAGGAGCGCCAACATCTATAGTACAATGTCAGCAGTTAGAAATGTTATTTTCAAAAGGGAGCCACGAAGAGTCACCAGAAGTCAAGACAGGATCCGACCCTGTCGATATCAGATATTTTCACTATCCAGATCAACAACAGATTGAACTCGAGAATATGCTCCACGACCTTTTTAAAATATGGGAAGCAAGAGCTCGCCGCTCGCGAAAACCAGACATTCGTCAACGTTGTCCATCGATTACATATGCTTTGAGGACAAAGCATCTTTAAGAGAGGGGCAATATTATGTATATTTTATTATTTATTAATTAGATTTAGTTATCTTAGGTTATTAACTGAAAAGGCATGATCAAAGATCATGCCTCTTCGCCAAGGGACACCTTGAGGCTATATTTAAAGCCTAGGCGATCCCTCATTATAATCTCTTATCTTCATTATTAATAATATATGTATTTATCAAGTTTACCAGAGTTTTTACACTCCACATCTAAACACAAAAAAATATAAATTATTTTAATTACAACTTTACAAAATATAAAAATGGATAATTTCTTCCACTGAGGAGAATCAACTTGGTATTGATTCTTTTTCTGTAACATACAACATTAAAATGATATTGTTAGTATACAAACCCTTCCTAACAGCTTGTAACATATTTAAATTCTCAATTTATAAAGATAATCCATGTATATTATGATAAACACATAATAATACATTAAGGAAAAATCATTAATACAATATTATTGTGCAAAGCAATACAAGTATGATATAATTTATAAATTTAAAATAATAACAATGAAATTTAAGGAAGAAGAAAGATAGCTTGCATAATACTTGTACAACGTGATTTGACTAAAAAGGTGTTTGAAAAAAAAACAAAATAATTTAGTTAGAGAAAATCTAGAAGGTAAGAGTGCCATGCTCAAGATGAACAAGCATCTACAAATTGAAAAGAAGCTAGAGATGCAAGTTAGTGTAGAGTGTGAAGTGAAAGTGATTCAGAAAAGGTGCACTACAAGGAATATATGAATAAGAAGAAATCTCAAATTACTCTCAAATTCTAATAAAAATAAATCTAATTAAGAGTAACAATTACAATTAAGAAATTTACTCTCAAAATTATAATAAAAAGAAATCCAATAAAGAGTAAAAGTTACCATTAAGAAATTTACTCTCAAATTCTAATAAAAAGAAATCTAATCAAGACTAAAAGTTACAATTAAAATATAAAATCAAGAGTAAAAATTTTCAAATTCTAATGAAAAGGAATCTCATCATACAATTAAGAAATATAATCAAGAGTAAAAGTTACACTTATTTCTTAGTATCTTCGTAGTGTATCTCAACTTTCATCTAACTGTAAAACCCACCCAAACTAAACAAAAAAAAATACTCTTATAAACCAACATCTTTATAATGTTGTTAAAAGGCCCCTGTCAAATCTAAATAGAAAGTCCTGTTCTGAGTCCATCTGTCAAAGCTAAACAGAAAAAGGTGTTCTGAGTCCATGAGTGCTTCCTATTTAATAATCGTTGTAGAGGAGAAGGGACCAACAGATTATAGTTTAGTTTGGTACAAAGTTTCAAGTAAACATGATTCAGAAATTCTTGGTGTGCAAATTTGATTATGACTTGTCTTTTCAGGAAAAGGGTTGCAAGGTTTTTTTTGTCAGATTAGAATTATTAATTTTTAAATAAATTAAAGAAAATTTTTATCTTACAATTTTAAATGTTCATTGTCACATCTAAATACAAACTTACCAATACAAACTTACCATAATAAAAAAAAATTATCCATGGTACTAAAATCTCCACATACTATATCAGTTTAATATAATTATCACAGCTTCAATCCAACCTTGCATGTAATATCCACGAGACTATAATACATTTTCAGTTTGAATAACTATGAACGGAAATATCATCAAGCATAAGTTAAGCGATAGGTTATGTTACACATGGGTTTTAAATGTCCACGAATCAATATAACAAACCCACTGTACATGGTGTGTCAGAATTTAATGATAGAGGGTTTGGGATCATAGGAGATCTGCCGAGGAGATCTCCTCGATTCCCAACATTGTCATTCCTTAAATAACTAACACATAAAAGAGATTACCACCGGCCAAATGGCTTCTGGCTCCATGCGCTAGGTACAGGTGTCAACACTGAGTTTTACTGCTGTACACGAAGTTAAGGCGGGAACGGATATGCAATCAACCTTTTCGTTCTCGGGGATAGTGAGGAAAAGTTCATTGCAAAGCTTTGTTTTATTTTATTGATGTTCTGCCTTCTGCTGCCCATATCCATGGCGCGCGCATAGCTTGGCGTTTCTCTGGATTACTCGACCTTCCAAGCATTAGGTGAGCTTAACTCGGTTCCGCTCCAGATAACCTCCAGTTACGCCTCTATATGTAATCCTCAATTTCTTCTTTTGTTCGGCTCATGCGTATCTCTGTATAAGGGTTTTAACACAAAGTTTGTTTTGTGGTTCTTTTGCAGACTTCTCACCTTCAGGTTCGATGCTTCTACTCAGATGTAATACTCCAGCTCCACCCCACCACGAGGTATCATCGGGTGATTATTTTCACTTCTCCACTTACATTCTGAATATTGGTGATATTATCTCTTGGTTTTCAGGGTTAACATTCTAATTCTCCTGTCGTAACATGCAGACTGGGACAGTTCGACAAGTATAACCCTCCTACCAGGTGAGTTAATTTACTCGCCTCACTTATCTGGCTAGACTCCCGCCCTTCTCGGTTTATCTAACAAGTTCTCCTCTCGTTTGCCTTGCAGAGCAGGTGGGAAAAACCTTCGTTGAGCCATTCCATATGCTTTTCGATTTCGCTGTTTGCTTGGCTGTTGGAGAGACTAAGAAACGCTTCTTTTTCACAGGTACCCCGCCAATCTTGCGAGCATGAAGCTATGGCTTGGTTGACAGAGTGCATACTCTCTGTATCACCGTGTCATACATGTTAGGGTGTTGAGAAATCTTCTAGAGTTTTAATTGTTCCCTTCTAAGCTTCGTCTCAGTAGATTTTTATTGAAAGTTCCATAGAAAATTCTGACTTTTTATGTCGTGAGAGTAAACTCTGTTGACTCTGCTTTGTCTCAGTAGCTTCGATTTATACTCTACTGTAACTTGAAATTCGATTCTAAGTATATATATTTCTGTTTCCTCTTAACAATAGATGCGTTTTTTGTTAACTCGTGATTCCACTGTCTACACAGATTGATAACGAAGCATTGATATTTCTATATATTTCTTGAATATCAACGCTATACTACGTACTGTGCATAAAGAACGTTTCTTACATGTAGTTTTTGCCTTTCTAGTTTAGCTGTCAATTAACTGTAAAGTTACCAGCATAATAATATCTGCAACTAAACAATTTTACCTACAAAGATTTCTACTAACCCAAGCTAATAGAAACTCTGAAGTAATCTATTCTCTTAACAATTACTAAACATAACCAGAACATCATTACTTAGAGTCTAGGTCTGGCTGTGTTACTTATCTGACAGGAGTACATTAACTCTTAAACCGTGGTCCTCCCAACCATCAAGGGAGGCAATAACGTCCTCCACTTTCCCCCTAGCTCCAGAATATCAATCAGTGCCACGGGAACAAAGAATAAAGCTTCTGTCGTGACCTCTGGATGGCCTATCCAGCCACAGACAGTTCTGGTTTTATCGTTTTTCAGTGACTGCTTCTCCACTGGTCTATCACCCAGCTCTAGAGATTACTGCACTTACCCTTTTTCCAGAAACTCACAGAACCCCTATCCCTCTCCTGGGATTTTCTTTTATCCCTGGAGGGTAGGTAACTTTCTTCTAACTGTTCCCAACCACCCATTCTTGGATACTTTTACCAACATTTTAAGAGATTCCTTTTTTTTTATTTTCTAACTCAGTAATTCCAAGTAACATGGTGTTTTTTTTTAATGTCTTATACCAAAAATAATTTAAACAAAATAATAAAATAAACAACTTGTCTTTTTAGTTTATTCATGCTAATTAACTCTTAATGAGGTTGTCACAACTTCCCCCCCTGGAAGTAACACCGTCCTCGGTGTTTTCAGCCCATCTCTGCAAAGAGTTCTGGGTAAGCTTCCTGCACAAACTTTTCATCCTCCCAAGTAGCTTCGTCAGGTTCAAAGTGCTTCCACTGCACTTTCACCTGACCAACTACTCTTTTATGGAGTTCAATTTCCCTATGATCAAGTATGCGTAGCGGCTCTACCAGAAATTCTTTGTCCGGTTCTACCTGAAAAGCAACAACAGGATTACCAATCAGTATATTCAAATTTTGATTTAATATCTCAGTTAGGACTTATTTCCATACTATCTTCCTAACTGAATGCTTTGCCAATGAATTACATGTTTTTCATCATGCACATATCGCTTTAACAAGGACACGTGGAACACGTTGTGTACTCTAATATGACTAGGCAAAGCCAGCCTATAGGCTACTGGTCCCACCCTTTCCAGAATTTGGAAGGGTCCACAGTAACGAGGGGCTAACTTGGCGCAAGCAGTCCACCTTAAGGTACTTATTTTTGGCTTAATCCTGACATACACGTGATCACCCACTCCGAATTCGCGATAAGATATTTTCTTATCTGCAAAGATATTTTTTTGGTCCTGTGCGGCCTTCAAATTTTGCCTTATTCTTTTTACTTCAGCCTCTAGCTCAGCCAACATTTCTGGTCCCAACATCAATTTCGTCTCTGGACTGCTCCAGTTAATTGGGGTATGGCACTGTCGTCCATAAAACGCTTCAAAGGGACTCATCTTCAGAGATTCCTGAAATCCATTGTTATATGCAAACTCCACTAGGTGGAGGTAGTCTTCCCATTTAGCTGGCTTTCGCATTACATACATGCGCAGCATGTCCTCCAACACTTGATTCACTCATTCTGTCTGCCCATCAGTTTGAGGGTGATAGGCAGTGCTGAAGTGTATTTGAGTTCCTAAACCTGAAAACAGGGTTTTCCAAAATGCGGAGGTAAACTTAACATCCCAATCTGAAATCACGGTCTTAGGTATGCCATGCAACCTAAAGATTTCCCTCATAAATATGTCTGCAATCTGTACTGTCTTATAAGTGGATTGCACAGGTATGAAGTGGGCAGATTTACTTAATCTGTCCACCACTACCATGATTGAATCATTTTGCTTCCTTGTTCTAGGTAAGCCTGTGATGAAATCTAAAGAGATTACTTCCCATTTCCATTCAGGAATGGGTATAGGCTGTAGTAGCCCTGCTGGGTGCCGATGCTCTACCTTAACCTGCTGGCACTCTAAACACTTACTCAAATATTCTGCAATGTCTCTGCGCATACCGGGCCAATAATATGTCTTTCTAATTGCTGAGAGCATCTTCTGATATCCAGGATGACCAGCGTAGTTGTTGCGATGGTACTCATCTAGGATTAACCCCTTGATACTTGCACGATTAGGAACATAGGTCCTTCTGTGAAACATTAGCATTTGTTCCTCATTGCTTCCATACTCGGATGGCTTACCTAGCTTATGATCCTCTTCCATCTGTTGACACAAAAACTGGTATTCTGGGTCCTTCTAGGCCTCTTCCCTTATTTGTTCTAATAGCGGGGTTACAGGTTGGCTGTAATACATTGCATAGATCCCATGCAATTTCCGACTCAGGGCATCTGCAACTCGGTTTTCTTTTCCTTTAACATGTTGTATGTCCATGTCAAATTCGCTCAAGAAGGCGTTCCACCTTGCTTGCCTAGAGTTTAAATCTGCCTGCTTGAAGTAGTTAATCAAACTGCTGTGATCTGTTTTGAGTATGAACCTTTTTCCCAGTAGATAATGCCTCCACACTCAGAGAGCATGCACTACTGCTGTGAGTTCCAGATCATAGGCAGAGTACTTTTGTTCGTGTTCTCTCAATTTCCTGGACTCATAGGCTATTACCTTGCCTTCTTGCGTTAACACTGCACCCACTCCTTCCTTGCTGGCATCAGTAAACACCACATAATCTTTGCTGGGGTCAGCAACTTTCAGCACTGGTGTTGTGGTTAAGAGTTGTTTCAGCTTCTCAAAGTTGTTCTGACATTCATTTGTCCATTTGAAAGATCTGCCTTTATTTTGTAAGGATGTAATAGGATAGGCAATATTATAAAACCCCTCAATGAACCGTCGGTAATATCCTGCCAGACCCATGAATGATCTGATATCTGCCACATTCTGTGGTACTCGCCATTCCATGATGGTTTTAATCTTTTCGGGATCCAGTGCTATTCCTTCAGCTGTCACCACATGACCCAAATACTGGATTTATGGTTTAAAGAAATCGCATTTGCTGAATTTAGCGTATAGCTGATGCTTCCTTAGTATCTCTAATACTATTCTCAGATGCTCCTTATGTTCTTCTTCACTTTTGGAGTAGATCAGTATGTCGTCTATGAAGACCAGTACAAAGTGATCTAAAAACTGATGAAAAATTCCATTCATCAACCTCATGAAGGTTGCTGGCACATTTGTCAACCCGAAAGGTAACACTACAAACTCATAATGTCCATATCTGGTGCGGAATGTTGTCTTGCAAACATACTCATCCTTGATTCGAATCTGATGATATCCAGACCGCAAATCTATTTTAGAAAACACCTTGGCACCTCTCACCTGGTCGAATAAATCATAGATTCTGGGTAAAGGATATTTATTCTTAACTGTCAGCTTATTGAGTTGTCGGTAGTCCATACACATGCGTAAAGTTCCATCCTTATTTTTAACAAAAAGGACTGGTGCTCCCCAAGGTGATACACTTGGCCGAATATACCCTTTATCTAACAACTCCTGCAACTGCATCTTTAATTCTGTTAGTTTTGGTATACTCATCCTATAAGGTGCTCTTGACACAGGAGAGGCTCTGGGTAGTAGTTCAATAGTGAAGTCAATATCTCTTTTAGGTGGCAGTCCTGGGATGTTTTCTGGAAATACATCTAGGTACTCCTGTACCACAGGAATATCTTTTATATCTACAACCTTTTCTTCAGATTCAGCATACCCTACTTGAATTGCATACAACTCACATCCTTTTCGAATACACTTGCTCATTTGAGATGTCGTTATGGGGCGTAACTGTACAGGCTTTTTAATTCCTTTAATTTCCTTACGCGTACCATCGTGCGCTCTATAATAAATTGTCTTTTCCTTACAGTCCACCAAGGTCCAGTGTTTCTCCAACCAGTCCATTCCTAACAATACATCATACGATCCCAATGGTAGAATATTTAAGTCTACCTGCAGCTGCTGTTCTGCAACTTCTAAAGTGAAATTTGCAATTTTCGCAGTCACTTTGCGTTTAGCTCCGGTGGCTAGTTGAACTAACCAGGGATTTTTAAATTTTCTGTTCTTTTAAATTGCACATTTCCACTAGTTTAGGACTTACATAACTTAAAATAGCGTCGGGATCTATTAAAATCGAGACAGGTTTAGATAACATAGTACCTTCCAGTTCAATCATTGTGGGCTGGAAATCAGCCTGTCGATCCTCCAAGGCTGCGTTTATACGTGGTATGTTTCATCCCACATCCCCCACTGTCGATGCCTCCTGTAAATTTGCCACATTTTCACTCTTTCTTCGTTGTGGACAGTTCTTATAATAGTGCGCTTCCCCACAACCCCAACATTGTAAGGGAGGTTTCGAATTTTTCCCTTGCTCTGGTTTGCTTGATGCCTCTATGGGTTTTTCTTCAGCTGGCCACTTGATTCTTTGATGGTTTCTGTTAAACTGTTTGCTGCCAGCGTTCCGACCTATCCCTTTAAAGTGGCTTCCTTTGCTGCTTTTAAAAGTAGAAGAATTCTTTTGGTTTTTCTTGGGCTGCCAACCTTTTCCACCATCCCCTTTGATCTTATACTGCTGATAACACATGCGTGCTTTTAGGACAGCTTCATCCATCGTTTGAGGGTTAAAAAATTCTATTCTTTCCCTCATAGGGGTAGGAAAACTACTCAGAAATCTTTGTACCTCGGCCTTTTCTTCTCTGAGGTAAGGTACGTAGCGTAGCAGGGAAGTAAATTTCGTAACATAATCATCCATGGTCATTTGGCCCAGCCTAAGATCATGGAATTCTTTGGCTTTATCATCTTAAAATCTTTCTGTTAGATATTTATCTTTGAAGTACTGTTGGAACAATTCCCATGTAATGTCTCGCTCATCAATGCTGCGAATATTCTTTACCTCCTCCCACCACAGGGTGGCTTTCTCTCGCAGCTGGTATATAGCCAATCTAGCCTTTAGATTGCTGCTATACTCATAAACCTGAAAATATTTATTAATGTTAATTAACCATGCTTCAGTTGCCTCTTCTACCTCGCCATCAAACATTGGTGGCTTTATCTTACGAAATTCCCCTTGCAGTTCATTTCTCTACCTCTTATGATCTTGCTGATCAGACAGATTTCCCGATTCTGCCTCGTTATAATTGTGTTTTTTTCTCCTGTGAGAGATACTCTTTTCTGTTCTTCCGGTGGTGTTGTTTCTGGTTTGCTAGTCTCCTCACTCCGTTGATAATTCTCTTTCTGCACTAGGCTGCCGCATTTCCTGATTCTGTTTATCAGATATACTCTTCAGGATCCTTTCCTGGTCTAGCAACAACCTTTCATTGTCCTTTCAGACTCTAATCATCTCCTCTTGTAACTGTTGTACTGTATTTAGCAAAGAGGCAGTTTGCTGCTGCTATTCTTCCAGCATTTCACTTGTCTTTTGGTGTTGTTCCACAGTTAGTTGAACCCACATTTCCGGGTTCATAACTGTTGGGCCTTGAGTCTCGTTTGGTTGTGACTGAGATGCCATGTCTTCCCTCAAATCTTTTACCTCTTCTCAGTGCACTAATATACACACAGCTTTGTTAGTAAGCCCTTAGGTTGCCAGTGTAGTAACCAGCTCTGATACCACTTGTCACATCTAAATACAAACTTACCAATACAAACTTACCATAATAAAAAAAAATTATCCATGGTACTAAAATCTCCACATACTATATCAATTTAATATAATTATCACAGCTTCAATCCAACCTTGCATGTAATATCCACGAGACTATATACATTTTCAGTTTGAATAACTATGAACGGAAATATCATTTAGCATAAGTTAAGCGATAGGTTATGTTACACATGGGTTTTAAATGTCCACGAATCAATATAACAAACCCATTGTACATGGTGTGTCAGAATTTAATGATAGAGGGTTTGGGATCATAAGAGATCCGCCGAGGAGATCTCCTCGATTCCCAACATTGTCATTCCTTAAATAACTAACACATAAAAGAGATTACCACTGGCCAAATGGCTTCCGGCTCCACGCGCTGGGTACAGGTGTCAACACTGAGTTTTACTGCTGTACACGAAGTTAAGGCTAGAACGGATATGCAATCAACCTTTTCGTTCTGGGGGATTGTGAGGAAAAGTTCATTGGAAATCTCTGTTTTATTTTATTGATGTTCCGCCTTCTGTTGCCCATATCCATGGCGCGCGCATAGCTTGGCGTTTCTCGCGATTACCCGACCTTCCAAGCTTTAGGTGAGCTTAACTCGGTTCCGCTCCAGATAA
Source organism: Pinus albicaulis (assembly GCA_034641835.2). Taxonomy (NCBI): domain Eukaryota; kingdom Viridiplantae; phylum Streptophyta; class Pinopsida; order Pinales; family Pinaceae; genus Pinus; species Pinus albicaulis. The sequence goes on along the minus strand of CM076571.1, from coordinate 454,105,827 downwards.
CCTCCAGTTACGCCTCTATATGTAATCCTCAATTTCTTCTTTTGTTCGACTCATGCGTATCTCTGTATAAGGGTTTTAACACAAAGTTTGTTTTGTGGTTCTTTTGCAGACTTCTCACCTTCAGGTTCGATGCTTCTACTCGGATGTAATACTCCAGCTCCACCCCACCACGGGGTATCATCGGGTGAGTATTTTCGCTTCTCCACTTACATTCTGAATATTGGTGATATTATCTCTTGGTTTTCAGGGTTAACATTCTAATTCTCCTGTCGTAACATGCAGACTGGGACAGTTCGACAAGTATAACCCTCCTACCAGGTGAGTTAATTTACCTGCCTCACTTATCTGGCTAGACTCCCGCCCTTATCAGTTTATCTAACAAGTTCTCCTCTCGTTTGCCTTGCAGAGCAGGTGGGAAAAACCTTCGTTGAGCCATTCCATATGCTTTTCGATTTCGCCGTTTGCTTGGCTGTTGGAGAGACTAAGAAACGCTTCTTTTTCACAGGTACCCCGCCAATCTTGCGAGCATGAAGCTATGGCTTGGTTGACAGAGTGCATACTCTCTGTATCACCGTGTCATACATGTTAGGGTGTTGAGAAATCTTCTAGAGTTTTAATTGTTCCCTTCTGAGCTTCGTCTCAGTAGATTTTTATTGAAAGTTCCGTAGAACATTTTGACTTTTTATGTCGTGAGAGTAAACTTTGTTGACTCTGCTATGGCAGTTTAATAGTTTTACCGAAACAACAATACGCTGTCTATTTAATATTTTATGGCATGATAAACCTACCTTTCTTCTGTTTGTCGACAGTATACACTTAATGGTTTTCAAGAACTATTTGCATGTTTAACTGGATGCATGGTCTACTATCTCAGAGTGTGTTCTATTTTGAATAACAATATAGTTTTTGCACGGAAGCCGCTCTCGGCTTTTACCCTGGGTTTGGTATTTAGAAGGAAATAAATCGTTTATAGAAGATTCCTATGTTTTTATGTTATTCACTTCGTTTTTCGGCCTTACCCTACATGCCGCGAAGTTCTTTATTACTGTTACGTTTCTTTATGCATATCTCATAGGTGATTTTGTTTTATCTGTTTCATGCAACCATTCATATGTTCTTCGTAGCGTTATTCTACTCTGGTTTAATAGTCTTATAGTACTCTCCGGCACCGTCCGCCGCTATCTTGGCCGAGTATAGCTATTTTAAACAAAAAGGAACAGGGGTAGGGTAGGGTTTCCACCCTACCCAGCCCTACAAGTTCTTTCCATAAAATCTCTCTCGACTAGTACAAGAAAAGAAAGTAAATAAAAATAATAACATGATGTGGACTTTCTTGTTCAGGGTTTATCAATGTTCACTGCTGTTGCATGTCAATAACTATATTTTATTTTAATATTTCGGTAGCTTCGATTTATACTCTACTGTAACTTGAAATTCGATTCTAAGTATATATATTTCTGTTTCCTCTTAACAATAGATGCGTTTTTTGTTAACTCGTGATTCCACTGTCTACACAGAATGATAACGAAGCATTGATATTTCTATATATTTCTTTACTATCAACGCTATACTACTTACTGTGCATAAAGAACGTTTCTTACATGTATTTTTCGCCTTTCGAGTTTAGCTGTCAATTAACTGTAAAGTTACCAGCATAATAATATCTGCAACTAAACAATTTTACCTACAAAGATTTCTACTACCCCAAGCTAAGAGAAACTCTGAAGTAATCTATTCTTTTAACAATTACTAAACATAACCAGAACATCATTACTTAGAGTCTAGGTCTCGCTGTGTTACTTATCTGACAGGAGTACATTAACTCTTAAACCGTGGTCCTCCCAACCATCAAGGGAGGCAATAACGTCCTCCACTTGCCCCCTAGCTCCAGAATATCAATGAGTGCCACGGGAAAAAAGAATAAATCTTCTGTCGTGACCTCTGGATGGCCTATCCAGCCACAGACAGTTCTGGTTTTATGGTTTTTCAGTGACTGCTTCTCCACTGGTCTATCACCCAGCTCTAGAGATTACTCCACTTACCCTTTTTCCAGAAACTCACAGAACCCCTATCCCCCTCCTGGGATTTTCTTTTATCCTCGAGGGTAGGTAACTGTCTTCTAACTGTTCCCAACCACCCATTCTTGGATACTTTTACCAACAGTTTAAAGATTCATTTTTTTTTATTTTCTAACTCAGTAATTCCAAGTAACATGGTGTTTTTTTTTAATTTCTTATACCAAAAATAATTTAAACAAAATAATAAAATAAACAACTTGTCTTTTCAGTTTATTCATTCTAATTAACTCACATTCATCGAAATCTCAGTTGTTTTTGATTTAAAAGTACTTGAAACTTTCAAATATTATAAACTTAAGCGGCTACCTTCCCACAAAAAGTTTCTGGTTCTCAAGTGGCAACAACCTCCATCTTACCAGTGGCAACAACCTCCATCTTACCAAGTTGGAAATCGTACCATATTTAGAATACCTAAGCTATTCAAACATTAAACTTCACTGTCACTGTACCATATTTAGAATCTGATCGACTAGTAGTTAGACTGAAGCCTAACTGTCACTGCCAAGACTCATATACACAAACTAATAGAATCTCTAACGTGATAGCTAGCTTCGATTTAAAAAAGAGGAGCCTCCGTGTTTTGGTTTTGGTTTTAGTTAATGCCATGTTGGATTGCTTCATGGTTGGTTCACTACACACTATTGTAATTGAAAAGAGCACCACGAGTGTGGAGAAAATTCCATCAAAATATAATTTGACCGTTCTTGCTTTGTTAACATATGAAAAGATTCATTGAACTGTTGCATTCAACAAAACGTTGGGTAGCCTAGCTAGGTCAGCCCAGCTTGTACACCCTTGAAAGCTATATATGTAAGCTATTGGTCCTTGTGACAATCAGGTACAGGTGAATTATTATCCTTTAATTTAATAAGTGGGCAAAGGACAATAATTGCGGGGCTATTCGTCTAGCTATGGACAGTCATATTCAGAAATATATTTTTTTATGGGGATACACAAATCTATACGGTGCAATTTGCAAATTCTAAAGCGGGCACACAAATCTGAAACACACCTTTCCGTCTAGCTATGTTTATGAAGCTTTCTTCCCTCTTATTCTACATCGTTGATTACGCTCGAGCTGAAGAGTGTGACATTAACTATAAATACAAATCAATACACACGCATCCAGTTAGCAAATCAATTAACAATACAAATTCACATGTAACGCATGACCAAGATTACCATTCAAAAGTAAATGTGTCACAGCGTTACCAAGCATTAATCATAAATATGATAAAGAAGCATAGATGTGTTCGCTTCATTATCAGTTTCGTTTTTATATTCGTATGAGGCTGGTGGAATTGTTTGAGAGGCAAATGAAGCACGCTAATGGATTAATAGCGATTAAGGATGAATGTGTGGTACTCACTCTTTAAACGCAACGAATTCATGCACCTATTTGATGGAAAGTTCTATACAAATATAGAATTCCGGTGGCATGTATCCTCGCAAGAATCAGACTCCTGGTTAATGTCACACTCTTCAGCTCGGCGCCACCTCGAGCAGGCTCCATCATTCTTCCTTCAGCTGGGCATACAGTATGACCGGCATAAGACTCGACCCGCTAGGGGTTAAGAAGTTCAATTCTCATTTACCGCAATGGTCTTGCTGCCTCCAGTAGAGCACTCGGATCTAGCTATATACGGAAAAGGGGTTAGCATTCCACGAAACCCAACTAACTTTAACTATCCTTATCATACAGAAAAGGTTGTTAGGAAGTTAGGGTTCTGGATAATCGTGGGTTGGGTTTGTAAAGATACTTGGGTTTGTGAAAAAAGGGTGTAAATGCTTACCTTCTCCGCTGTACAGCGAACTAAGGGGAGACCTAAATTCCGAAACTGATTGACACGATATTGAGGATTCCCAAACTGATTGACAGGGAAAACCTTAAAAACCTGACTCTGATACATATTCGAATGAAACCACTTCAGGAAGTAAAATATATTTGTAAGATGCTGCAGATGGTTTCGTAGAACCGTTTATTGGAACACCCACAATATCCAACAAACGAAAGAGCCTAGAATACAATCCTCCAATTCAAATTATTTATATATCCACCTTGTCCGTCTACTCTACTGCTGGAATTTTTCTACACAGTTCACCGGACCAGATTAGTAGATTGGTCAGGCCTGCTCCACCTTCTATTCCCAACAAGACTTGGTCAATTTATGAACTGGCCTGAAAACCCAAAATATACAATCAATGAGATGTTATGAAGCCAGGTAAGGGGAAATGCAAATTCAGAGGAGGCAGATGCTTAGGGTTTGAGATGTGCACAGAGGGCGTAGTCTATGTTGTTTTGGAACGCCCATAACCATTTTTTTTTAATTTTTCTGACATCTCCGCGGAAATCATGTCCCACCTCGATGTCCTCTCGGCCAGCTCCTGTCACTTCAAACTCCGTTTCCTACTTAGGCTACTAGTCTGGGTATGTAGGGTATGTAGCTATTAGTTTGGCACCTTTTCTGCGCCCTAGGGTACTTAGGCTCTTAGTGAATAGAAAGGGTTGGGTCTAAGTCGGTTCCCTAGATCTAAAAAAAAGGAAAAAGAAAGGGCTGGATCTAGATCTGGGTCTTTTGTAGGGTCTTGCCCTATAAAAATGGCTGATGCACAATTGTTATGTTTAAATTAATTGAAAGGAGAGTTACCTTACTATGTGTAAATTAGCAAATTAATTGTAAAGAGAGTTACCAGACCGTACCTGGAATTCGATTTGGGATTCCCAATTAATGATTTAATTTCTTCAGTTTCTTCAGCCAACTTCAAAAACAATCTCAATGACCTGTATCATTCAAACAATTCTTAGCAACATTAGGTGCCTGTAAAGGAATATTTTACAATCAAGAAAAATGCAGCGCAATGAAATAGACTTACTTACACACAATATAAATGGAATTTTCATGGCTCTCTTGCATTCCATACTGAAACAGGATTATTCAATGATTTCTACGAGTCCGAAAATTGCAAACCCTCCTCTATCTACCCAGACATGACTGACTGACTCAGACTCACACAGAGACCAACCCATACTCAAACGATAGCCAAACACAGACTCAAGCATAGCCAAGCACAGACTCAAGCATAGACTAGGACCCAAACCACACAGCCAAGCAGAAGGATGCCAATCTGAAAATAGATAGACAGAGGAAGAAAATGCTGTAAAATGAGTTTCCAAAAACGTATATATAGATTTACCGAATTCGTTCAACGGCTATATATTCCAGCTCTTGGCTCATTGGAGCGGTTCATTGGATTTATGTAATTCAGGCGTGGTTTGAACCTTTGATCAAGTTTTCTTGCCTCATCTGGAACGGTTCATTGGATTTATGTATTTCAGGCGTGGTTTGAACCTTTGATCAAGTTTTTAAGTCGGTTCTGACAACCCCTCAAACCCGCGCCCACTACTTCATAATTACATGGTGACAAACTTCGTAATTTAATTTGATTTACATGGTAATTTAATTTGAAGGAACCAGATAGCATGTAGTCGTTAAACTTGGAAAGCCCGCCAAAATGGACATCACGTTGAACAATAGAATGATGCAATGGTCAGTGGAAGAGACCCGAACTTCCAAAACGCAATTGCAATAACTAAATAAAAATATAGTATTAAATATTTGTTTAAACGTTCCAAAAATTTTAAAATGATGGTTTTTATTTTTATTTTTTTAACTGTATATGTGATTATGTCTAGTAAATGGTAAAGTGTATATTTTTTATTAATTAAAAAAATATCTTAATTTAATATAAATATTTTTTTTTAAATTTTAATAAAAAAATTATTATAATAATTTTATTTTTGGTTAGGATGTAATGTTTTATTGAAAATCTAAATTAAAAATAATATAAAATTAGTAAAAGTAATAATATAATGTAATTTATTTTATTTTAATATTTTAATCTGATCATTTTAGCAATTTAAAGATAAATTATTGTAAGTATATCATATTACTTCTCTTTTTATGTATAGAACTTTGTTATTAAATGGTAGAGAAATAGATTTGGTGAAAACATAATTTATGCAAAATTTATGGAGAAACGAAATTTTTAATTTAACAATTTGAGATGAAAATAAATTTTATTAAAGGGTATTTTTAAATTAAACATTTATTAAAATCAAAATTAATGCTCAAGTTATTATTCAAAACATTTTCTATATTATTTTACACTATAGATGTTATATTAACACAAAAAATATAGTAAATAAATATATAAAAATATAAAATGATTAGCAATAACAAGATCAAGGTGGAGTGGGTTAAGAAGGGCCTTAATAGACGAAGCCTCAAACCATTTGTTTTTTTGTAAGAGCTTATTTCTTGGTTCATTCTCAATTATTATCAAGTTAGATTTTCTACCCTAAGAAAGTTCCCATGACTTCCAATCTACCTTCCTATTTACCTAATTCCCACTCACAAACGTTGAAACTATGTTTGAAAATGACTTTGCATAGTACTGTGAACTTGGCTTCTAGTATTCTTAGTTTATTTGGCATTTCAAATAATGATTCCATTAGTTCTCTAAAGTTATAGCTATTAGGGTGTTTGTCAACTAATAAAATTCCATAGTATAGATGACTTTAGTGACTTGACACTTAGAGAACCTCGAGTCTCGGACCCAATCCCAATATTTAGTTATATTTTGCTGTTTAGATGTCTATAAGTGCTTCTATTTGATAAATTCAACTAAATATTTTAATTTTATGTTGTATATTTGGTGGTCTTCTTTGATTGTGTAGTTGTTGAGCCTACTATGCCAATTATTTTTCACCTACAAAGTTAGGCAAAAGCATGCTTCACTCATTTTGTGACGTCCTAGCTTTCCCACTTCATATAAAACCTTGATGATTAGATTCTATGATTTCTAGTGGCATATTGTCTATCATATGTAGAGTCCAAATCCAGGGACATCAAAATAGATGTATGACCCACTCTAAACCATAAAAATCCCACCATTTACAAACTTGTGATATCTCTATAATCATTGAACTGGTCATAATACATGATGAGAAACAACTCATTAATACTTGTTTATGGAGTAGAATAAATAGAGAAAAATGTTTTTTTTGCTCCATGCACCTTGACAACCCTCTTTTGGCACTTTAGAGGAAGCCGAAACCTACACATTGTTGACATCCTATCAACTTCAAACACCTTTACATAATTTAATGTAGTGTCTTCTCGGGGCATAAAATCCCCAAAGACCACTCATTATGTCAAGGTAGAACATATGCAAGAAAAAAAACTAACAAATATTAAATAAAAATGGGAAAGAAACAAAAGGAACAACTTAGTATAATCAACCATACTAGGTCATAAAAGGATCAAGTCTTATGAAACTAGTGTGTCATCAACCACTTGGAGCACCTACAGGTAAAACCATCCACACTAACAATATTCATCTTCATGCACTTCCATGACAAATCTAATAATATTCATCTTCTTCCACTTCCATAATAAATCCAAAAGTATTCATCTTCTTCCACTTCCATAGCAAATCGAAATTATTCATATCTCTTGGGGTCCTAATGCTAAATTCATCAATGGGTAAATAATTACACCTACGGTACTTACTTCATCAATGTTATTTATCTAGAACCAAACATATATTAATATGCCACAAATTTCCATAATTACAAATCTACACAACCAAAACTACAAGGGCAAGAATTTAATAATAGGCTTCCACACACTATAGTAAGCCTAATATGGTTCAAATTTTTTTCTGTTGGATTTGGAGCTAAAAATTGCAAGCATAGAGAAGGAGAAAGCTTGCATGGGTTCCTAAGTTATCCTTTCTTCCATATTACAAATTTGTCTAAGGAAATCATAGTTCTTTTTTTCTTAGTTTTTTCTTGATCATGGCACTAGGTCAGGGGAGATCCATTATGTCCACAAAAGGAATTTATCCATAAAAAACTCCTTCCACAAAGTCCCATAAATATTCCCCTATATTGAAATTCTCACACATTGTTCTCTCGACATATTTCGAAGGAGGATTATCACCTCATAGTTGTCAGGCCTTGCACCTAGTAATTGGGTAGAGAGGTACTTTATAGTTCAATATAAAAGATATGTTATCAATTTAATTAATCTTATATAACATTATGTTAAAATTAATAAATAACATTATATTACCAATTTCAGTTCATGAAAATAAAATGCTAAGTTTATAATTAGTATATCGATGCCATGACCGAGAGTTACATGATGATTGTAACACCTCCCGTTTAAGAAATTTTTTTTTTTTTTTTTTCTCGAGTTCAATCGTTACTTGATAGTCTCTTCTCCATAACCTCTATATTTAAATTCATGTGCGTATAGACGTACTACTGAACCTTTTGAATAATGAGTTCCGGAATCTAACTTCAGATCACTCTTGCTAGAGTTCCTTTAAACTTCTAATAGTTCTCTTCAATTAAAACATTGGTCCTTTCCCCTGTATGTTCCTCAACACCCCCCACCTAACACATATAAAATCTTGGGATTTATATATATATATATATATATATATATATATATATATATATATATATATATATATATATATATAACACCTATATGTATATATATATATATATATATATATAGATAACATATGTATCTAAGGGCGTTTACCAACCGTATCTTCGACTCCTTATGACTCAAATATATAGGTAATAACTCGTATTAAGATAATCGACCCATGTATAATTATCACCTATATCTATACCACCGATAAAATATTTATATATATATATATATATATATATACATACATATATATATATATATATATATATATATATATATATATATATATATATATATATATATATATATAACTCATACTTTGCTACCATATATTGATACATAGATATCCTCCCTCTTTAATACCATGAATTGGATATACCTCTATATCTATATATATATTTGTCATATATATATATGAAGTACATATATCGATTATGTACTTTTGATCAACTTATATATTTACAACACATCCTTTGTTAATACCTTTGACCACAACACACCATTTATCAACACCCTGGACGTCGCGTATGTATAAAGACATATAATACAAGTAATGGTGTATGTACTTGACGACATAACGTGAAGTCACACCTATATGATGGCTTATTAACTTTATATATAGGTGTATCATATTCTCATTGGTATTATTATGGATCTCTTACGGCGGTGACACGCCATCTCTACATCATTTGAGAATAGGATTTCATTCGCACCTCACCTGTACAAGATATAACATACCTATTTCCCGATTTCTCGTGGAAACGCCGCGTGTGTATACGATACATGGAACTATTCTCGTCGCTCGAGCTTCGGTCATAATTTGATTATGCAGCGTTGATCGAGCCAACTGTAAAGCTGGGGATTGTGTGTGCCACGTTGGAACGAAGAAGAAATGGCTGAAATCTTGATTTGGCTCCCCAAGAAACCACGCCATTTCCTATCCCTAACCATACCACTTGCGGCCATTGCTTTACCCTTCCACCCGTTGGATAGTTCATAACGATTTGTGCTATTATTATAGTTTGTATTCGTATGAATGTTTTTCGCCGGCGATAACGCTGCCAACTATGCATTTTAGCGTTCATTGATTCCGACTGCAAATCATCATTGTTTTGAGGTGAGCCGCAACTTCAGCAACTTAGCGTGATGATCGATTAAGTCTGCGGTTGCGTGTGGTTTTCTTGTTGACATGTGTTGGTTTGTAGACAGGGACACTGTTTTTCTGCAACGACTGATGCGCCCGGCGCCGGCGGTTCCAGATCCATGTACTGCAAATAGGTTACGTGTAATCGTTTCAGTTTGCATTCCCGCCAGGCCCAGTACCAGGCGAGCCAAACCCTGGTTTCCAGTACTGTGTTGTAACTCCTCTCCCACATCGAGTACCACTGAATCGACGTCGCGGGTTTGCGTTCCCAATTGGCTTAGGAATTCTCGATCCCCGTCTGGGACAGTGGGATTAGGGTTTCTACTGACCGTCCAGTCTACCTCTATATGTATTTACCTGCTACCATTCGTTTGATGTCATAGTGTTAATCCTAAATCTGTTGCGGATTATTTGTGCAGAACACGGTGATATCGCTCTGGGTAAAATCCACTGCAGAGGTTTTCTTTCTGTTGAAACGCTGAGTCCTGACTCACGTTTCCTCCCACGTCCTGAAGCCGGATACATAGGTTTCTATACGCCTGGGCATAGCAGCCTCACCATGGCTGTCATGCGGCTGGTTGTTCATTTTTTTATTTTATTTTTGGTTGATCACATCGATCTCGGAGTGGATAGAGAACCCTATTCTCAGTGACCCACTATATATATATATTTTTTGATCGGTATGCAGAGATGTTCTCCTGAAATTTAATCGTATTGACTTCCGGCATATGATATTGGTTTAATCAATCCTCACAGCTAAGATAGATGTAATGGCGACGTGTATATGTTTCTTTTTCTAACCTAATGCAGGTGCGGCTATGATCGACGTCTACTGGCCTATTTCCTACGACCTACGTCGATTTACTCCACTGGAGATGGCGGTTTTAAATAGCGAGCAGGGCCATGGGAAAAGCCGAGCTTCATTTTCGGTAACTTTCTCCCTTTTAATGGTTTCGCCCCTGTATATCCATGGTCTTGAATCTCTGTGTATTTTTATTTTTATTTTTGAAGATATACGCCGGCTGCATCGACGTGGTATTTCATATAATACCCTCTGTCGACTAACCTCCTTCCACCGTGGCGTAAACTTTCGGAATACCCTACAGGCATATTGGCCACTACATTCGGCGCGTTCATTCCTAGTTTCACTGTGGCGTGCAGTACCTATGCATTGTTTCACAATATTTTTATTGATGTATATATCATTGTTTACAATATGAATAGTCCTATGACCGACGACTGGAATCCGATGTGAGCAGAGGTCGTCGAGAGGCGCATATATCGTTGAAAGTTACATATTCAACAACTCTCGTTGTTTTGTTTTTGTTTTTCAATCTGTTCATTGCAAATATCTCGTATGTTGTGGATTATTAGGTCTGTACAATCTGAAGGTATTCATATGAGCCGATCCGACGCACAGAACACTAGATGTCATTATATGGTGATTAGGTTTGCCCCTTTTATATTTCGCATACATATTTGGGTTCTATATATTTCCTTACCTATTACTCTATTTTCTTTTATATCATTGGTTCAAGGGTACTAAATAGTAGCGCGCGTCGTGGAATAAATGTTGTAGGATGCCAATATATATATAGGTGGTTCGAACTTTAGCTCACAACCTCTATAATTTGTTTTGAATATACATATGTATAAATATTCAATATTCATCGAGTCGTGTATCTAAATTGCAAGTTAAATCTTTAACTATGAGGCTTAGTTCAAGAATTAAAGGTAGATTTCCAATATAATATAAACTATAAGTGCTATGAATGAGATAAACCTTTACATAGAATAGAATTTCTTTTTTTTTCTTTTTGAAGATAACATACATACATACATAGAATGGTATATACATAGAATAGAGTTTCTTTTTAAGGTCTACATGCAAAATCTAATATTCTTGCTTTGCTGCTATAATATATAACTTCATATCTGCTAATATTGCTTTCCATCTTACGTAGGAGCATAGAATTTCACCATTGTAATTATATACTAATATTGGTTTCCATCTTACGTAGGAGCATCAAATTTCACCATTGTAATTATATAGAGAACAAGTTAATATTCAATTTTTCTATGGAGACTAAGTACCTTCCGATTTAAACCATATTTGGTTTAGAGTTTCTGGAGGTTTCTACTCCATGGATAACGGTCTACAACTAGACAAAATCTGAAAGGTAAAGGCCTGAAGATAGATTTTGTTAAATGTAGTACTAATACCATCATACAATTCCATAAAATTTTATATGTATCTAATTCATACCATAACAACTCAAAATAACAAGCATTTCAGAACATACCAAAATCTGCAAATGACCAACCTCCCAACCTTAGAATCCTCTTTGTCTCCCAGGATTCACCCCCGAGCTGAGATCACCTCCTAGGACAGATCAACCTCTGATCTGCTTAGGAGCAGCTTATTTAAGCTCATAATTCCCCAAAGCATGTTTCTAATTCTGCGTCCAGAATAGCAGGATGCTTTCTTTCATGTTTAGCCTAGGCTTCCCATTTTGGGACTCTTTAAAGCTGCTTTAAGCTTTTCCTCAGCTTTTCCAGCTTTTTCTCACCTCTTCCCAACTACTCCTCTTCATTGGGGAAATTTAGATTCCTCCTCAATTCTAAATTAATTTCTTTCAAGGATTTTTGAAAGATTTTGGGGATTTGTTGCCTTATCCATCCTCATGGATTTGGCAAGTGATCTCTAATTCTCATCTTGGTCAAAATGCACCATCATTTTATTTATTTCCTCAAATAAATTATGCAATTACATTCACATCACACTTATCCCTTGGGGTCCACCCCATTAGGATTCAAGTTCACATGTCTAACTTTAAAAATTCAACACACAAATTGGGGGTGTTACATATTCCCCCTCTGAAAATAAACACCGTCCTCGGTGTTGTTATTCAACTACTAGAGTTCATTTAAAGAAAAATGGATATTTCTCCATCATTTCAGCTTCCCTTTCCCAGGTGGCTTCCTCAGCAGTAAAGTGCTTCCACTGCACTTTTACTCTGGCCACTGTTCTGTTTCTTAATTCAATTTCTTCCCGCTCCAATATTTGAAGCGGTTCTAGCAGAAATTCCCCTTCTGGTTCCACCTGTACAACAGTCCAATCAACTACGTGAGAAGCATCATGCACATATCTTTTGAATAATGAAACATGAAACACATTATGTACTCTAACATGGGGTGGTAAGGCCAGCTTGTAAGCCACTGGTCCCACCCTTTCTAATACTTCAAAGGGACCACAATATCTAGGAGCAAGTTTTGCACAACTTCCAGCATAAAGTGTGCTCTTTTTGGGTTTGATGCGTAAATACACATGATCCCCTTCTTTAAATTCTCGGTGCACCCTTTTTTTATCCGCATAGCTCTTCTGGCGATCTTGTGCTATTTTGATATTTCTTTGTATTTGTTTGACAATTCTTTCCATCTCTTGTAGTACATCTGGTCCCAACACCAGTTTATCCTCTGGTTGACTCCAGCTCACGGGAGTACGGCACTTTCTCCCATAAAGTGCCTCAAACGGACTCATCTTAATAGAGGATTGGTAGCTATTATTATAGGCAAACTCCGCTAAATGAAGATACTCTTCCCACTTTGATGGCCTATCCATCACATACATTCTCAGCATATCCTCTAGAATTTGATTTTTCCTTTATGTTTGCCCATCAGTTTGAGGGTGATAGGCAGTACTAAAATTCAGCTTAGTACCCATTCCTGCAAACAATCCTTTCCAAAACGCTGCTGTGAACTTAGCATCTCGATCTGAGACAATCACCTTGGGAACTCCATGAAGCCTTACTATCTCCTTTAGGAAAACATTTGCTACTTGAGTTGTTCCAAAGGTAGACTTTACTGGTATAAAGTGAGCAGCTTTTGTGAGAGTGTCTACTACTACCATTACAGAATCATGTTGATATTTAGTCTTAGGTAATCCTGTTATAAAATCCAGGGAAACTGTGTCTCATTTCCATTCTGCAATCGGTAAAGGGTTTAAAAGACCTGCTAGATGTTGGTGCTCAACTTTGACTAGCTGACATTCCATACATCTACTTAAATACTCTGCCACATCTCTCTTCATTCCTGGCTAGAACAACTTCTTCTTCAAGGCTGTTAACATCTTTTGGTATCCTGGATGTCCTGCATAGGGCTGTTTGTGATATTCATCTAAAATTTCTCTTTTCAATGACTCTATATCTGGAATATACAACCTGTCTCTGTAATAGAGTAGCCCTCTTTGGTTTTTAGTGAAATCAGTTTTATCCTTTCTCTGTAGTTTCACCAAGAGTGCTTCATAGTGGGGATCTTGATTTGCTGCTTTTCCTACCAACTCCTCTATCTCCATCTGAGCACTACTCCCAATGTTGTTTAAATGTTGACAAGCATTTCTACTTAATGCATCAGCAACTTTATTTTCTTTCTCCTTGATATGCTTGATGTCCATATCAAATTCACTTAAAAAGGATAGCCACCTAGCTTGTCTTGCATTCAGGTCAGTTTGGGAGAAAAAATATTTGAGGCTAATATGATCAGTCATCAATGTGAACTTCTTCCCCAGCAGATAGTGCCTCCACATTTTTAAAGAATGAATAACAGCTGCAAACTCTAAATCATATGCACTGTAATTCTGTTCATGAGTTTTCAGTTTCCTAGATTCATAAGCAATAACTGAATTTTCCTGCAGTAGGACTCCTCCTAGCCCTTCTCTGCAAGCATCTGTACATACAACAAACTCCTTTATCAGGACCAGCAATTTTTAATATAGGCGCTGAAATAAGTTTTTGTTTTAACTGCTCGAAACTCTGTTGACATTTTTCAGTCCACACAAACTTGACACCCTTTCTTTGTAATGAAGTGATGGGATGTGCTATGGCAGAAAATATTTCCACAAATCTACGATAGTAGCCTGCCATCCCCATGAAGGACCTCACTGCTGAAACATCAGTGGGGACTGGCCATTCCTGAATTTCTTTTATCTTTTCAGGGTCAACTGTAAGCCCTTTTTCAGAAATAATATGACCCAAATATTGAATCCTATCCTTGTAAAATTCACATTTACTGATCTTGGCATATAGCTGATTTTCTTTCAGGGTTTGCAACACTATCCGCAGATGTTCCTTATGTTCCTCTTCGTTTTTGGAGTAAACTAAAATATCATCTATGAATACCAAAACAAATTTATCCAAATATTTGTTCAGCACACTATTCATCAGGCACATAAAGGTGGCAGGGGAATTTGTCAAACCAAAAGGTAGGACTACAAATTCGTAATGCCCATCCCTGGTTCTAAATGCTGTTTTGCTGACGTCTTCTTATTTAATTCTAAGCTGGTGATAACCAGTCCTTAGGTCTATCTTGGAAAAGACTGAAGCTCCTCTCACTTGATCAAAAAGATCATCAATTCTAGGAAGTGGATATCTATTCTTAATGGTCAATTTGTTCAGTTGACGATAGTCAATGCACATCCTAAAAGTTCCATCCTTCTTTTTCACAAATAAAACCGGGGCTCCCCAAGGAGACACACTGGGTCTGATGTACCCTTTATCTAACAACTCCTGTAATTGCATCTTCAGTTCCATTAGTTCAGGAGGGCTCATTCGATAAGGTGCTCGGGAAACAGGTGTTGCTCCTGGTACCAGATCGATTGAAAAATCAATCTCTCTTTTGGGGGGGAGATGAGGGATTTCCTTGGGAAAGACTTCCTTAAATTCTCTTATGACTGGTATAGCATCCAATAACTCTTCTTCAGTTTGTTGTTCTATTTCTTCTACATGCACTGCATATACTTGGTATCCTTTTCTAGCTGTTCTTTTCAATTGTAAGGCTGATATTTGTCTTATTGAAATGGATTTTGGTTTCCCTTTTAGTGTAAAAGGTTTTCCTTCCTCATCCACACAATGCAGGGTTTTATCCCAGCAGTTCATCAGAGCTTTCTTCTTTTCCATCCAATCCATTCCTATCAGCAGATCATAGGATCCTAATGGCAATATGTTCAAATTTACTTCTGTTGTAAATCCATTCAATTGTATTGCTGTTTTGGGTAATTTATGTGTGACTTTTCTCTTAGTTCCAGTGGCCAGCTGCACCAACCATGACTGCTGAAATTTTTCAGGTTTAATTTTACATTTTTCTACAATTCCAGGACTAATGTAACTCAAAGAAGCACCTGGATCAATCAAAACAGTAACAGGTAGGTCATAAATCTTACCCTCCATTTCCACCATGGTTGCTTGATGTTCTGCCTGTCGATTTTCCAGGGCTGCACTGATGGTTGGTATGTTTCTGGCTATGTCATTGACTATTGTTGCCTCTCGCTCTCTGCTGATCATGTGTATATTTCGATGGGGGCAGTCCCTCATCATATGGGGTTCTCCACAGCCCCAACATTTCAGAGGTTCCTTCATTCTGACTATCCCTTCCTTTTTATTGTTCCCTTCTACTGGTTTTGAAGCTACTTGGGACTGAGCAGTTTGGCTTTCTTTTGGTTTATTGAATTTTTTCCGCTGATGATCTCTACCAAAATTTCTTAGATATGCTGGTTTTGGTCTTTTACCTTTGAACTCACCCTTGTTCAGCCAGCTCTTCCCTTGTTTAGCTTTACCTTTAAACTGCTGATAGCATAATCTAGATTTTCTAACAGCCTCATCCATTGTCTTTGGATTGTCAAACTCAATTTTCTCCTTGTACATAGTAGGCAAACAATTTAAAAACCTTTTCACTTTTTCCTTTTCTTCCCTAATGTAAGGGACATACCTCAGTAAATTAGTAAACTTAGTGACAAACTCATCAATAGTGAGCTGTCCTAGTCTAAGTTCATGGAATTCTTTTGCTTTATCATCATAATAACGTTCATTCAAATAACGACTTTTAAACTTAGTCTGAAAATCTTCCCAAGTAACTGTTTTTTCATCAATGGCATGCACCATTTTTGTCTCTTCCCACCATACTGTGGCTTTTCCTTGCAGCTGATACACGGCTAGTCTGGCCTTCAGATTGCTCTCATATTCATAAACTTGGAAATACTTGATCATGTTCAGCAACCAAGCTTCAGCATCTTCTTCCTTCTCCCCATCATAGGAGGGAGGTTTGATCTTTCTAAATTCTCCCTGCAATTCTCTTTTCTGTTTATGTTGCTGTCTAGCAGCATCATCATCATCAGACTCATCCATCTTTCTCTTTTCGGAACCTTCGTCTTCCTGGCTGTTCCGGGAAGTTAGTTCTCTGATGAGCTTTTCTTGCTCCTTACTGGCTGATGACAACATGTCATTCTGGCTTCTCAGTTCAGCCAGTTCTCGTTGCAGCCTATGCAACATAGCCATTACTGGGGCATTGGGATCTGGAGTAGCAAACTCATCCCGCAGATCCACATAAATCCCTTCACCTTCAGCCATTCCACTATACACACTTACAACACAATCAGCAAAAAAAATTTTAAAATAAAATTTTCAACAACAACCACATATGTTAAAACAGTGAGCACAAAATGACAGCCCAATTTGTTGTAACTAGTGCTCCGATACCATTTGTAACACCTCCAGTTTAAGAATTTTTTTTTTTTTTTTCTTTGTTCTTACAGTCGTTACCTGATAGTCTCTTCTCAATAACCTCTATATTTAAATCCATGTGAGTATAGACGTACCACTGAACATTTTGAATAATTAGTTCAGGAATCTAACTTTAGTTCACTCTTGCTAAAGTTCTTTTAACCTTCTACATTTTCAATGTTACATTTATCCTTTCCAGAGGTCTTCTACCCCACCTGCCAGGAAGAAATCTTGGGACTATATATATATATATATATATATATATAATTATATATATATATATATATATATATATATTATTATATCCTATAAATAATTAACTTGATTTATTCAAGGACTCCCTCAAATATATATAGGTAATAACCTCGTATTAAGATAATTGACCCATATATAATTATCACCTATATTTATACCACCTATAAAATATTTATATATATATATATATATATATATATAACTCATACTTTGCTACCATATATTGATACATAGATATCCTCCCTCTTTAATACCATGAATTGGATATACCTCTATATCTATATATATATGTCATATATATATATGAAATACGTATATCGATTATGTACTTTGATCAACTTATATATTTACAAGACGTCCTTTGTTAATACCTTTGACCACAACACGCCATTTATCAACACCCTTGACGTCGCATATGTATAAAGATATATAATACAAGTAATGGTGTATGTACTTGAAGATATAACGTGAAGTCACACCTATATGATGGCTTATTAACTTTATATATGGGTGTATCATATTCTCATTGGTATTATTATGGATCTCTTACGGCGGTGACACGCCATCTCTACATCATTTGAGAATAGGATTTCATTCGCACCTCACCTGTACAAGATATAACATACCTATTTCCCGATTTCTCGTGGAAACGCCGCATGTGTATACAATACATGAAACTATTCTCGTCGCTCGAGCTTCGGTCATAATTTGATTATGCCGCGTTGATCGAGCCAACTGTAAAGCTGGGGATTGTGTGTGCCACGTTGGAACGGAGAAGAAATGGCTGAAATCTTGATTTGGCTCCCCAATAAACCACGCCATTTCCTATCCCTAACCATACCGCTTACGGCCATTGCTTTACCCTTCCACCCGTTGGATAGTTCATAACGATTTGTTCTATTATTATAGTTTGTATTCGTATGAGTGTTTTTCGCCGGCGATAACGCTGCCAACTATGAGTTTTAGCGTTCATTGATTCCGACTGCAAATCATCATTGTTTTGGGGTGAGCCGCTCATATACCAGCTGATTTGTGACACGCTTAGTACGTACTTCAGCAACTCAGCGTGATGATCGATTAAGTCTGCGGTGGCGTGTGGTTTTCTTGTTGCCATGTGTTGGTTTGTAGACAGGGACATCATTTTTCTGCAACGACTGATGCACCCAGCGCCGGCGGTTCCAGATCCATGTACTGCAAATAGGTTACTTGTAATTGTTTCGGTTTGCATTCCCTCCAGGCCCAGTACCAGGCAAGCCAAACCCTGGTTTCCAGTACAGTGTTGTAACTCCTCACCCACATCGAGTACCACTGAATCGACGTCGCGGGTTTGCATTCCCAATCGGCCTAGGAATTCTCGATCCCCGTCTGGGACAGTGGGATTAGGGTTTCTACTGCCCGTCCAGTCTACCTTTATATGTATTTACCTGCTACCATTCGTTTGATGTTATAGTGTTAATCCTAAATCTGTTGCGGATTATTTGTGCAGAACTCGGTGATATCGCTCTGGGTAAAATCCACTGCAGAGATTTTCTTTCTGTTGAAACGATGAGTCCTGACTCACGTTTCCTCCCACGTCCTGAAGCCGGATACATAGGTTTCTATACGCTTGGGCATAGCAGCCTCACCATGGCTGTCGTGCGGCTAGTTGTTCATTTTTTTTTTTCTGGTTGATCAAATCGATCTCAGAGTGGATAGAGAACCCTATTCTCAGTGACCCACTATATTTTTTTGCGATCGGTATGCAGAGATGTTCTCCTGAAATTTAATTGTATTGGCTTCCGGCATATGATATTGGTTTAATCAATCCTAACAGCTAAGATAGATGTAATTGCGACGTGTATATGTTTCTTTTTCTAACCTAATGCAGGTGCGGCTATGATCGATGGCCTACTGGCTTATTTCCTACGACCTACTTCGATTTACTCCACTGTAGATGGCAGTTTTAAACAGCGAGCAGGGCCAAGGGAAAAGCCGAGCTTCTTTTTCGGTAACTTTCTCCCTTTTAATGGTTTCGCCACTGTATATCTGTGGTCTTGAATCTCTGTGTATTTTTATTTTTATTTTTGAAGACATACGCCGGCTGCATCGACGTGGTATTTCATATAATACCCTCTGTCGACTAACCTCCTTCCACCGCGGCGTAAACTTTCGGAATACCCTACAGGCATATTTGCCACTACTTTCTGCGCGTTCATTCCTAGTTTCACTGTGGCGTGCAGTACCTATGCGTTGTTTCACAATATTTTTATTGATGTATATGTCATTGTTTACAATATGAATAGTCCTATGACCGACGACTGGAATCCGATGTGAGCAGAGGTCGTCGAGAGGCGCATACATGGTTGAAAGTTACATATTCAACAACTCTCATCGTTTTGTTTTTTTTTTTCAATCTATTCATTGCAAAGGTCTCGTATGCTATGGATTATTAGGTCTGTACAATCTGAAGGTATTCATATGAGCTGATCCCACGCACAGAACCCTAGATGTCATCATACGGTGATTAGGTTTGCCCCTTTTATATTTCGCATACATATTTGGGTTCTATATATTTCCTTACCTATTACTCTATTTTCTTTTATATCATTGGGTCAATGGTACTAAGTAGTAGCGCGCATCGTGGAATAAATGTTGTAGGATGCCAATATATATAGGTGGTTAGAACTTTAGCTCACGACCTCTATAATTTGTTTTTAATAGACATATGTATAAGTATTCAATATTCATCGAGTCATGTATCTAAATTTCAAGTTAAATCTTTAACTATGAGGCTTAGTTCAAGAATTAAAGGTAGATTTCAAATATAATATAAACTATAAGTGCTATGAAGGAGATAACCCTTTACATAGAATAGAATTTCTTTTTTTATGAAGATAACATACATACATACATAGAATGGTATATATATAGAATAGAGTTTCTTTTTAATGTCTACATGCCAAATCTAATATTCTTGCTTTGCTGCTATGATATATAACTTCATATCTGCTAATATTGTTTTCCATCTTACGTAGGAGCATAAAATTTCACCATTGTAATTATATACTAATATTGTTTTCCATCTTACGTAGGAGCCTCAAATTTCACCATTGTAATTATATAGAGAACAAGTTAATATTCAATTTTTCTATGGAGACTAAGTACCTTCCGATTTAAACCATCTTTGGTTTAGAGTTTCTGGAGGTTTCTACTCCATGGATAACGGTCTACAACTAGACAAAATCTGAATGGTGAAGGCCTGAAGATAGATTTTGTTAAATGTAGTACTAATACCATCATACAATTCCATAAAATTTTATATGTAGCTAATTCATACCATCATAAAATAGAGTAACAGGAATTTTCAGAACATACCACAATCTGCAAATGACCAACCTCCCAACCTTAGAATCCTCTTTATCTCCCAGGATTCACCCCCGAGCTGAGATCACCTCCTAGGACAAATCAACCTCTGATCTGCCTAGGAGCAGCCTATTTAAGCTCATATTTCAAAGCATGTTTCTACCCGCTATCTGTACAAGAGATGCTTTTTCCGTTTAGCCTAGGCTTCATTTTTTTGGGACTTTGCAAGTCGCTGCTTTTCTCAAATTTTTCCAAATTTTTCTCACCTCTTCCTAACTACTCCTCTTCATTGGGGAATTTTTAGATTCCTCCTCAATCTAAATTAATTTCTTTCAAGGATTTTGAAAGATTTTAGATTTGTTGCCTTATCCATCCTCATGGATCTGGAAAGTGATTCTAATTTTCATCTTGGTCAAAATGCACCATCATTTTATTTATTTCCTCAAATAAATTATGCAATTACATTCACATCACACTTATCCCTTGGGGTCCACCCCATTAGGATTCAAGTTCACATGTCTAACTTTAAAAATTCAACACACAAATTGGGGGTGTTACAATTGATTATTATAAACTCAATGGACAAATAAACCGAAGGGATTAATACTAAAACCTAAGGGATTATAATCCAAAGGTATTAATATTATAAACTCAACGTATATAAATCCTAGTTAAATATAAGCCCTAAGATAAATATTATAAACCCTAAAATAAACATGGATCACCATCGTTGACCATGGTTGAGTTTCATTTAGATGTAATCTTTGTCACAATGTGGCATTGGACTATGATTTACCATGATTAATTTTTATATTGAGACAAACTTTGTCACAATGCGATGTTGGACGATGGTTGACCATGGTTTATTTTCAAAAAGAGACAATCTTTGTGATAATGTGAAGTTGAACCATGGTTGACCATGGGTTTGTAATTTATAAACCTAAGGAATTATCTATATCAAAATCCAAACAGATTAAAAACCGAAGGGATTATTACTAAAAACCCAAGGGAATAATATTAAAACCAAAGGATTAATATTCAAATCCAAGGTATATAAACCTTAAGATAAATATTATAAATCCTAAAACAAACATGGTTAACTATGGTTTATTTTCATATTGAGACAATCTTTGTCACAATGATAGGATTTAAACCATATGATTAATATTATAAACACAAGGAAATGATAAACCCAAGGGACTAATACTAAAAACTCCAAGAGATTATAAACCCAAGCGAATAATATTAATCCCAAGTGATTAATATTGTGAACCCAAGATATATAAACCATAAGATAAATATCATAAAACCTAAAATAAACATGGTTGGCCATGGTTGATTTTCATATTGAGACAATCATTATCACAATGTGACACTAGGCCATGGTTGACCATGATTTATTTTTATATTGAGACAACATTTTTCAGAATACCATGTTGGACCATGGTTTATTTTCATATTGAGACAATCTTTGTCACAATGTGACATTGGACCATGTTTTACCATGATTGATATTATAAAACAAGGTATATAACCGGTATGATAATATTATAAATGGTAAAATAAACAAGGTTGATCATGGTTGACCATGGTCAAGTATGGTTTATTTTCATATTGAGACAAAATTTGTCACAATGCAGCATTGGACCATGCTTGACCAAGGTTGATTTTCATATAGAGACAATCTCTATCACAATGTGACATTGGGTCATGGTTGACCATGATTAATAAAGATTGATGATGGTCGACAATGATTAAACATGTTTTATTTTAATATTGAGACAATCTTTCTCACAATGTGACATTGTACCATGGTTAACCATGGTTGAATTTGATTATAAACCCAAGTGATTTAGATGAAATCCTATGATTGATATTATAAACCAAATGAATAGTATTAGACCCTAGGAATATGAACCCTTTTATTAATAAACTGAAGGGATTGATATTATAAACCTAAGGGATTAATTCTAAAACCCAAAGGTATTTTAACCGAGGGGAATAATATTAAACCCAAGGGATTCATATTATAAATCCAAGGTTTATAAATCGTAAGATAAATATTAGAAACCCTAAAATAAGCATGGTTGACCAGGGTTAATTTTCATATTGAGACACTCCTTATCACAATGAAACATTGGACCATGGTTGACCATGATTAATATTCATATTGAGACAATATTTGTCAAAATGCAATGATTCATTTTCATATCGAGACAATATTTGTCACAATGTGATGTTCGACCATGGTTGATCATCATTGACCGTGATTGATTTTCATATTCAGACAATCTTTGTCACAATGCAATATTGGACCATTATTGACCACGATTGATTTTATAAACTATGGTTGACTATGGTAGGCCATGAATGACAATGGTTGACTATGATTGATATTGTAAATCTAAAGGAACTATAAACGCAAGAGATTAATACTTAAAACCTAAGGGATTATAAACCTAATTGACTAATATTACACCCAACGGAATAATATAAACCCATGTCATAAAAACCCAAATATAAATATCATAAACTGTTAAATAAACATGGTTGACCATAGTTTACCATGATTAACTTTATTTTGAAATTAATTAATAAGATATATGACTATATTATCACTTTATTTTAAAATTATATATTTATTATTCATTTTAAATTAATAAATATTAGTTTATATTAATATATTTTCAATTTCCATATACACATTTAATTTTAATAAATATCTACTCATCATAAATTTTTATATTTAAATAATGTTTCAATATGTAACATTTTGTTTCATTACAAGTCAGATACACTTTCATTTTAATATGACAATATAGTAAATACTTATTTCATACTCTTAAAAAACTAATATGTCATATAAATGAAAATTAGGTTTGGTATATGTATTTATCATTATCAATTAAAAATTTAAATTTATAATAATTCAAAATATTAAAAATGTTGACATTTCATTATAAATAAAAAAATTCAAATTTAAAATTATGAAAACAATTAAAATACTCAATAATCTCTACACAGGCTTTATTTTATCATATCTTCATTCAACATAAAGTTGGCCCACTCTACTTTTCAATAAAGCTTTATTTTATCCTATCTACATTCAACATAAAGATGGCCCACTCTACTTTTCAATAAAGTAAGAAATAATTATTTTCATAATTTGCAGACCCTTGTAATACATAGCAGAGTTGTTCTCGACATCAAATGGCTATATGAGCGAGTATACTCACATCTTGGCACCCTTGGTTGTTTCTCATTTTCTCTTGTATTTGTTCTATTCATTCAAATGGTTATATGAGCGAGTCTAATCACATATTGACAACCTTTGTAATTTCTCCTTTTCTCTTGTAGTTGTTCTATTCACACAGTAAGAAAGACCATATAGAATACTAAAATCTATAAAGTAATCTAAATTTTGATTATTTTTATAAAAATTTATAATATATTATTATTTAAAATTTAATGTATATTAGTTTATAATATTATATATAACTATATTATCATTATTTATATATACAATAATTATTTTAAATTGTTAAATATTAATTTTATATTGATATATTTTCAATTTCTATATACATATTTAATTTTAGTAAATATATATATGTATTATATAATTTTATTTTTGAACAATGTTTCAATATGAAAGAATTATTTTCATTAAATTTTATATATAGTAAATATTTATTAAAAATTATTTAAAAAAATTATATATCTCGTAAATTCAAATTAGTTTTCTATAAATTAAATATACAAAATGTTAGATTTATAATAATTCAAAATATTAATATTTGATTATAAATATTAAAATTAAAATTTATGCAAAAAATTATATTACTTTTCGTTCTAATCACAAATCAAATCATATGAAGGAAAAAATAATCACAATGTTCCTTCGATCAGAAAAGCAAAAACAGGCTCTATATTTTTAAACATCTTATCCAAATTCCAGAAACATTTTCTGACTTATATGGGATTCAAAAAGTTGTTTTTATACCACTTTTCTTTAAAATATTATCATAAGGGCATGCATAATGACATCGCAAAAGGAATAAAGCTGTGTTAGCATCATTATCATTTCATAAACCAGCGTTGAAAAAGTTTTTGGGAGGCGCTTCTAGAATTATTCGTTCGTGCATTATATTAAAAATGAACGGTATTGTAGGTATTATGACACATGGATAATCCAGTATGGCTTTCTAGAGATATTGTTTCACCATCATCATATTTTTCCTTGGAGTTCATTAGAAAAAATCATCGATCGATGTAATTAGATTTCCTCTGTCATAAATTACGATAACAATGTAATTATATTTTTAAATTACTAAAACAAAAATAAACAGTTTTATCTGATTATAGTCGAGTCGTTTCAGCGGAACATAGAAATTTGGTCTTTGCTTTTTGCATGGTCAAAACAGAAATTAAGTGGATTCAACACTTGGATATTTTTTTGGCTTATCTATTCTAATAAAGAATAATATTGTTGGAATTTCTGAATATTCTTAACAGTAGAGAGGAAATGAAAATTTATTTTCTAAACACAGATATTACAATAAAGCAATGTGGATAGAGATGGATGAAACACACTTTTTCATTCAAACAAAACACTATTGCAAAAAAGGATTCTTCAGAACCAATGTGTTCTGGATTATAAAGCGAAAATTTTCTTTTTCTTTGACTACTACAAAACGCAGTGCCACACTCTGTCTTCTTTTGCACACAGTCTCACTATATTGTATTTTTCCTTCGGACATACACCTCATAACACAGTCGTAGATTGTCTTTATATATATTATAAACATATAATGTTTATAATATATATATATATATATATATATATATATATAACCCAAAATATAAACTTCACGAAATAAACTTGTCGCGACATATTCAAAACATTAAAAACATTTAAACTTAAGGTCTAAAACCTTAATGAAACGTATTTTGCGGATTTCAAATCACTTTATGCAAAACGGTTCAATGACTTTATCGTATCCATTTATGCTCCTGGCTGACTGTGCATCAAATGGTGCGAACGAGCCCCCATTGGTCGAGGCTTGCCAAATCTTTATACAAAAATGTTTAATGGCTTATCACGTCCATCTGAGGGCCGACTGACTGTGCATCCAAACAGTGCAATAGCGCATTGATTGGTCGGAGACTTGGTGACTTGGCAAGGTGGGCCTCCATCTTATCGCGCAGGTTAAGGGAGGTGGTGACGAGACCTTGGTTCGTGCGAATGGCTTCCCACAGGTTGAGGGTTGTACAGCGTGGAGTCATGGGTTCCACAACACTTTGACGTTGGTGCATTCAAATAAAAAAATGGCGACAATTTAAATGGTTGGTGGGGTTTTAATGAGAGTGGGTTCTGTGGGTTTATAAGCGCGGGACTGCATGGTCAAACCATGACTTTGAAATAAAAAACAGGGCTACGGACATAAACAAAAAATATGAACTTGTAGGGTTTAATCATAGGGTTTTAATGCACGATGGAGTGCAAACAAAAAGAAAAAAATTGCAGCTCCTGTTGTCCTTCAAAGATTCACATTAGAATTCAGTTTTTGTCCTCCTACTTCAGTTGCAGTTGGAATTAGTTTCCAACACTCCCCCTTAATTGCAGCTGATGCTTTCTTCCATACCTGGACATTTTGTTAGGTAATTAAAACTTTTCTTCCCTAATGGTTTTGTTAAGATATAAGCAAACTACTCTTCTGTTCTGCAATGCTGCAAAATTTGTTTCCCATTGTTCACTAGCTCTCTGATGTAGTGATACTTTGCATCAATGTGTTTTGTTCTCTTATGAAACACTAAATTCTTGGATAAAGCTATAACTGAGCTATTATCACAATAAAATGTTGTGCCTTTTACTTGTTCATGACACAAACTTCTTAACATTCTCCACATCCATACTGCTGCTATAGCTACCACATACTCTGCCTCTGCTATTGATAAAGCCACAATAGACTGTTTCTTGGAAGCCCATGAAATGGCTGTTGATCCCATATGAAAAAAAAATCCAGAGGTGTTTTTTCTGTCATCTATACTTCCAGCCCAATCACCGTCCGTATATCCAATCAATTTAATTTTTTCTGAAGTGGTGTATAAAGTACCATACCTCTTTATTCATTTCACATACCTCAGAATTCTTTTTGTTGCTTTCCAATGTGCCTCCATTGACCTTTCCATAAATCTAGAAATTAAAATTACAGCATGCATAATATCAGGCCTAGTTGGAGTCAAATACATAAGGCTACCAACTATTCTCTTATACAAACTTCGATCAAAAACCTTGTTGTTATATTATTTTCTTAACTTCAATCCCATCACTGTAGGAGTAATTGTTGCTTTGCAATTTTGCATGTTAAATCTTTCCAATACTTCTTGAACATATTTTTCTTGAGAAATAAAAATTTTGTTTTCATTTTTCTCTACTTCTATTCCTAAGAAGTATCTCAGCAATCCCATATCTACCATCTCAAATTCATCCTTCATGAATGTTTTAAAATTCTCAATGAGGTAAGAATCATTACCTATGAATATAAAATCATCAGCATACAAAAAAACAATGAACATCTTACCATCTTTCTCCTTGATTTATAATGTGGGTTCTCCTTCACATTTCTGAAACCCATTTTCCAGTAGATAGGCATATATCCTACTGTACCATGCTATTGGTGCTTGTTTTAGTCCAGACAAAGCCTTCTTCAATTTCCATACATTGTGCTCTTAGCCTTCTTTCTCATATCCTAGAGGTTATTCAACATAAACCTCTTCCATCAATACTCCATTTAGGAATGCTGATTTCACATCCATTTGGTGAAATTTCCACTTATGTTGTGCTGCTATGGACAACACTCCTCTTACTATTTCCATTCTTGCAACTGGTGAAAAATTTTCCTCATAATATCTTCATTGTTGCTGCTTGTAGCCTTTGACAACAAGTCTGGCCTTGTGCCTTTCAATATTACCTTTAGCATTGCTTTTGGTTTTATAAATCCATTTCACTTCAATTACTTATTTTCCTTTTGGGATATCAACTAATTCCCATGTCTTATTTTTCTATATGGAATTTATCTCTTCATCCATAGCATCTATCCATTTCTTATATTTAATAGCTTCTTCAAAATGAATAGGATCCTCTACATGACAATATAATACAAATAAAGAATTCATATATTCATTTTCTGCCTCTTGCTCATAAATTTCATTTAGACTTCTGAATCTGGTTCCTCTTTCACTTGTTGAACTTGTGCTTGTAGAAGCACTCAAATCTGCTCCTTGTGATGTGCTTCGAGAAACATTGTCATCACTTTTCAAGGGTGTTCTCATACCTTCTTGTGGTGTTCGTTGTTGTCCTTGTGTTGGTGGAAGTGGTGCTACTAATGAGGGATGTCGTTCAGCCATGTCTTCCTCATCTTCATCATGAGACAAAAAACTTTTTACATTCACCGTTTTCTTAATGCTTCCATCCCAAGCTTCTTCTTCAATAAATTGTACATCTATGCTTATCATAAATTTCTTGGTGGATGGGTTATACTATCTATATGCTTTGGATTCTTTACTGTATCCAACAAATATGCACTTCTCCTCCTTACTGTCCAACTTCTTCCTTAGCTGATCTGGAATGTGTGCATAAGCCACACAACCAAAAACTCTTATGTGGGTGACAAACTGTTTTATGCCACTTTATGCTTCTTCAGGAACTCTGTTCATTACACTCTTTGTTGGGCATCTATTAAATACATATGTTGCACATTGTATAGATTTAGCCCAATATTCATTTGGAAAATGTTTTGCCTTCAGCATGCTTCTTACCATATCCATGATGGTTCTATTTTTCCTTTTAGCAACTGCATTTTGTTGTGGTGTATACCTTGCTATAAATTTCTTGTGTATCTCATTTTCTTTGCAAAAATGAAGAAATTATTTTGAGATATATTCTCCTCCTTTGTCTATTATTAAGACCTTAATATGCTACCCACTTTTATTCTCTACAAGAGCCTTAAAGTGGCAGAATCTCTCAAACACTTCACTCTTCAACTTCAAGAAGTAAACTCAAGTTTTTCTTGTGTAATCATCAATAAAGGTTAGCATATAGTGGCTATGTACTAATGATGGTGTTTGCATTGGTCCACACAAACCAGAATGGACTCTTTTCAAGGGTGCCTTTTCCCTTATGTTCTTTCCTGATGGAAAGTTTTCTCTATTTTGTTTTCCCAAGATGAAACCTTCACATAGGTTGTCCGGATTTTTAATCAATGGCAATCCCTTTACCATTCCTTTCCTATGCAACAAATTCAAACCTCCAAAGTTGAGATGTCCAAATATCAAGTGCCATAGCAAATTTTCATCTTTTACTTCTCTTTGGAACGTCTCCTGTGTCATTGCTGCCATTACAACTACTTTCTTCAAATTTTCTCTCATATTGAGAGGAAACATTATGTTTCTTATCATATTCACTTGTGCAATCCTCTGCTTTCTTGGTGGTATGTCCATGATGGTACATACATCATCTTCAAAAAATATTTTGTAACCTTTTTGAATGAGACGTCTAATGCTCAAAATGTTACATTTCATACCAGGCACATAGTATACATTCGATATGGATTTATTTTCTCCTTTCCTTGTCAAAACACTTACTCTACCTTTTCCCATGACAAAGACTTTACTGTCTGTCCCCAATGTTACTTGAGACTTTAAATTTTCATCAGTAATAGAAAACATAGAAATGTTTCTAGTCATATGGTTGCTACATCCTGAATCTAGACACCATATATCTTCATTTTTCTCTTCAGCCATATTATGTCATGCTAAAAAAAAAAATTCTTGACTAAGATTTTCTTTAGTAAAATGAGCATTGGGTCTACTACCCATGTCACTCTTTTTATTCATAAATTCATTGGCATGATGCCCATACTTCTTACAGTAATGACATTGGACTTGAGATTTATCATACCTTTCTCCATGTGCTTGATTTTGTCCACCTTGTTGGTTGCTGCCTTGGCTTTGATTCTGACTTTGATTGTTGTAAACCCTTCCACTTGTATTTGTAGGGCTGTTTCTTTCTTTGTTTTCACTTCTGCCTCTTCATTTTCCTCTGTAGTTTAATCTTTCTTGACCTCTTCCTCTTCCAAAGTAAATTTGGGTCTTGAAGACATGCTCCAAAGATGAGTTTGATGTTCTGCTCAATCTTTGTTCATGTGTCATCAATGATGCATGAAGCTCATCAACAGTAAACAACGATAGATTATTTATCACTTCAATGGTTGTTACTATCACATAAAATCTCGAGAGTAAGCTCCTCAACACTTTCTCCACTATTCTTCTTTCTTCTATTGTCTCTCCATGAGATCTCATTTGGGTAACCAACCCAATAAAAAATGTAAAGAATGAATCTATTGTGTTAGATTCTTTCATGCAAATGACTTCAAATTATATTTTCATTAATTGAAGCTTTGTTGTCTTTACCTTCTCCGTACTGTGGTAGGTTGTTTGGACAGTATCCCATGCATCCTTGTACCTCTTTGCTACTAAAATTCTTGGAAATATGCTTTCATGTATTGCCTGGTAGAGATAGAAGAGGGCTTTTGAGGCCTTCTTCCTATTACTCTTCCACAAATATTTATTTGCTTGTGTTAAGGCATTAAATGCTTGTTCATCTACTGGTTCTTCTGAACCATCTTCAACTAGCTCCCATAAATCTAGAGAGGCAAATAGGGCTCTCATTGTGATTGCCCAATAGTCATAGTTCTTTCCATTGAACTGTGGGAGTTGAGTATTTCCCATACTTGTTCTTGTTTTGGTTCCTGCCATTGCTAGCTTTCCGAACTATGCCAAAACCTTGACTGTGTTTCTTAAATAAACCCTCTTCCTGCTGAGAGATAAACTTTGTCTTAAAGAGACTTCCTTCTATAGTTCCCTGGACTGTACTCTTTTAAAGCAAACACAAAAATATGTTTTGATAAATACCTTGTTTTTGCTGAGCCTTCACACTGCTAGAGAAAAATTCAACAAACTCCTTTTTCCTTAGCTTCGTTGGCAAATGAAAAGAGCCTAGACTAGCTCTGATAACATGTTGGAATTTTTTAATATTCCTAACAGCAGAGAGGAAATTAAAATTCATCTTCTAAACACAGAGATTGCAATAAAGCAACGTGGATAGAGATGGATGAAACACACTTTTTCATTCAAACAAAACACTATTACAAAAAATCATTCTTCAGAAGTACTGTGTTCTAGATTATAAAGCGAAAATTTTCTTTTTCTTTAACTGCTACAAAATGCAGTGCCACACTCTGTCTTCTTTTGCACACAGTCTCACTATATTGTATTTTTCCTTTGGGCATACACCTCATAACACAGTCGCACACTGTCTTTATATATATTATAAACATATAATTTTTATAATATATATATTATAAATATTATATATATAACCCAAAATCTAAACTTAATGAAATAAAATTGTCACAGCATTTTCAAAACATTAAAAAAATTTAAACCTAAGGTCTAAAACCTTAATGAAATGTATTCTTTATGCAAAATGGTTCAATGACTTTATCTCATCCATTTATGCTCTTGGCTGATTGTGCATTGAATGGTGCGAATGCCCTCTCATTGGTCGAGGCTTAACACGCTGGCGGATTCCAAACCTTTATACAAATTTGTTTAATGGATTATCGCGTCCATATAAGGGTCGGCTGACTGTTCATCCAAACGGTGCGATAGCATGTTGGTTGGTTGACGACTTGGTGACACGGAAAGGTGGGTCCTATGTATTATCACATGGGTTAAGGGAGGTGGTGATGAGGCTTTGGTTGATGCGAATGAATTCCCATTGGTTAAGGGTTGTACAGCGTGGAGTCGTGGGCTCCACAACACTTTGATGTGGGTGCATTCAAATAAAAAAAAATTGGCAAGTTAAATGGTTGGTGGGGTTTTAATGAGAGTGGGTTTTGTGGGTTTATGAGCATGGGATTGTGTGGTCAAACCACAAATTTCAAATCAAAAATAGGCCTACGGCCATAAAAAAAAAATATGAACTTGAAGGGTTTAATCATAGCGTTTTAATGCACGATGGAGTGCAAACAAAAACAAAAAATTTGCAGATCCTGGTGTCCTTCAAAGATTCACATCAGAATTCAATTCTTGTCCTCGTGCTTTAGTTGCAGTTGGAAGTAGTTTCCAACAAATATTAATTGAAAAATACCAGATAAAATCTATCTAATTACATACAAAATATCAATCTAAAAAAATATAAATTATTATTCATAATATTAAAAATTATTACTAATATCAACAACTAACCACAATATTCTGAACTCTGCATTGAATACCATATCCATCCATATAAACCCATGTACAATGATTTTCTATTATTTCAGAGTGTTGCATTATTTTAGTGTATTTTTGTCGTATACCAGCACCACCTCAAATTCTTCCACCCTAAGCCTTGTCTCCTCTCGGTTGGAATAGCCATGTAGGAGGTTGGTGTTGATATTATTATTTTCATTCAAGGACCCCTTCCTGAGCTGAAATAGAGAGACGTCGATGCATTTCATATAAATTTTAGCCACTACGACTTATTTTTTATTTTTTATTTTTATTTTTTCTATGAAGCAATTATTACTCTTCTTCCTTAACTTTTCCACATGGCCATGCAACATGCTCTCCACATGCATTACCTTCAAATTCATGAGGATCTCGACATTGAAAGTGTTTTCCACATGGATGGTGAGGCTACAGTAAGTGGAAACCAATATTTATGTAGTTATATATCTATTATTGCATTAGAGAATCATATCTCAACTCTTAGATTTTGTACTTTCCTAAATTCAAGAGTTAGCATATACTATTCCAATACATTAATTAAGATATTTCTCGAAAAATATTGATAGTAGGCACGCTTAAAGTAATGCTCCCTGATAGCCACCTTAGCTCTTGTAGGGTAAAGCCTCTTGAGATTTTATGTTTGTGAATAAGCGCCATTGTATATCGAGGTTTGATGTTTGCTAATAAGCGCCATTGTATATTGCGAGCCTGAAGACAATGCTATGGTTGTCCTAAGCATAGGGCATGGTGCCACTTATCCCGAATGCCTTAGTGTAGAGAGTACCATACAACACCTAACTCATAGGCATATATAATATTAATGGAATACATTTACACATTAATGAATGCTAAATACATACAAAATTCCTTTGCATGGCTGCAAATGAGATCACCAATAATCTGTGGCTTCTTATGTTCAGCGCAAGTGTTAGAATAGGGTACCTTGAGAATGAGATTTTTAAAGGAGAGGACGAGTATATGTGGTTGGGAAAAATGTGGGGTTTGATACTGATGCAGGTTCAGTGGAAGGTTTGGATCATAGGGTCCACAATGTTCTCCATTTCTTTTGCATTTGGTGTCTCCATATTTTCCTGTTGGGAATTAATTCCAATTACAAAACCTGAGCAGCAGGATAGCAAGCTTTAATTTTGATTTGACAAGAGAAGTGGAGATTTCTTGCTTTGGTTTGCACTCAATCGTGCATTAAATTTTGGGTTTCAATCCCTGCATCAGTAACCTAGCCGTAGCCATCTCTCGATCCATCAAATCGTGGTCTACACCATGTTACCTCCCACCGTAACATCATTCACCTAACTGGATCTGAAAAAAGGCGCGATAGGAAAAAGTTTGAATTTTTAATTTTAAAGTTTTAGGTCATATAGTTTTATAATATATGTAATAGACATTAGTAAAGTGATGAGGCTATGAAAAGGATGTTGCGTGTGTGTATGCAAAGAAATGGTGAATAGTACTTCTTATCGACAGTTGATTGGTATGAAGAAGTGTCCTCAGACACGTACTTTTATTGATTATGGAAAAGAAATTACATAAAAATTTGCAGAGTTTACAAACATAAACTTCTACTAACTTGCAAATAGGAGACTAGCCTATTTATAAGAAATATGTCCTAACTTAATTTAGATATGGATCACTTGAGAAAACAACAAGTGTCCATTTACAATAAATGACTTTCTAACCACTCTACTAACTTTATTCCTATTTTAGAGTCTTAGAAATGACTCTATTCTAGAGTCCTATCTTTAATAACAAAATTATATTTCTAAGTATCTCAAATATTTATTAAATATTATAATTTAATAAATATTTTTATTCTCTAATATTTATTAAATATTCTAATTTAATAAATATTTTAACCTAACTTTACATTAACATATTTGGATCATCTAACAAGAGACCGTGTGTTAAACAGTGAAGATAGAGAGAGCAGAAAATAGAAAAAGCTTGAAGTGATGTGTCTTGTAGCAGCGAAGCCAGATATGTGTGTTGCCACAACTAAAACTGTGTGTTGCCGCACCTGAAACTGTGTGTGTAGCAGCAAAGGAATTATGTGTTTGTCGCAGCAACTGACGCTGTGTGTGTAGCAGTAACTGAAACTGGGTGTTGCTGCAAAGGAAACTGTGTGTTGCTGCAACAGAAAATGGGTGTAGCTGCAACATAAGACTGGGTGTAGCAGCAACCGAAGCCTGTGTGAAGGAAGAAAATGAAAAACAGTGAGGAGTATTTCGATTAAATCCAGAACTGTAGTTCTGATGAAAGATTGTATTTTGTAACAAGTTTGTTTGTTTTAATGAAATAGAGTTTTACTCCATCTCTCTATCCACATTGATTTTATTATTAACTTTGTGTTAGAAGAGGAATTTTTGTTTCCTCTCTCTTGTTTCGGAATAACCATAAATTCCCAACATTGGTATCAGAGTGTTATAAATCCTAACATGATATCATATCCTTAGAAATTTTCAATATGGTATTAGAGCTAGTCCATGCTCGCAGTAGTTGCTGAAGAAGTTGAACGAAGGAAGAAGGAGTTTGTTGAATTTTTCTCCAACAGAGTGAAGGTTCAGGAAAGTCAGGTATTTACCAAGATAGAGTTTGTCTCTTAAGCAGTGAGAAAGATTTTTTTAAAAACATAGTCATGTTTTTAGCATAGTTCAGTAAGCTAGCAATGACAGGAGCCAACATAAGCACGAGTATGCGAAATACTCAACTCCCACAGTTTAATGGGAAGCATGAGTTTATGACTATTGGGGAATCACAATGAGAAACCTGTTTGCCTCTCAATATTTATGGGAGCTAGTTAAAGATGGTTTATAAGAACCAACAAATGAACAAGAATTTAATGCCCTAACATAGGCAGAGAAGGATTTGCTGAAGAGTAATAGGAAGAAGGACTCAAAAAGCCTCTTCTATGTCTATCGGGCAGTGCATGAAAGCATATTTACAAGAATTTCAGCAGTAAAGAAGTCCAAGGATGCATGGGATACCCTCTAGACAGCCTACCAAGGTATGGAGAAGGCAAAGACAACAAAGCTTCAATTAATTAGAAGAGATTTTGAAGTCATTTGCATAAAAGAGTCTGATAAAATAGACTCATTCTTCACATTTTTGATTGGGTTGGTTACCCAAATGAGATCTCATGGAAAGACAGTAGAAAAAAGAAGAATAGTGGAGAAAATATTGAGAATTTTACCCTCAATATTTGATGTGATAGTAACAACCATTTAAGAGAGAAAGAATCTCTCATTGTTTACTGTTGATGAGCTTCATGCATCATTGACGACACATGAACAAAGATTGAGCAGAATAACAAACTCATCTTTGGAGCATGCCTTCAAGACCCAAATGTCCTTTAGAAGAGGAAGAGGTCAAGGCAAATCAAACTACAGAGGAAAATTTAGAGGAAGAAGCCAGAAATGAGGAGGAAGAAACAACCGTTCATGTACTAGTGGAAGGGGCAGAAATCAAATTTAGAATCAAAGCCAAGGCAACAGCTAACAAGCTGGACAAAATCAAGCACACGGACAAAGGTATGATAAATCGCAACTCTAATGTCATTACTGTGAGAAGTATGGGCATTATGCCAATGAATGTTGGAAGAAACAGAGTGACATGGGTAATAGACCCAGTGCTAATTTTACTAAAGAAAATCTCAGCCAAGAGAATTTACTTTTCGCATGTAATATGGCTGAAGAGAAAAATGAAGATATATGGTTTCTAGATTCAGAATGTAGCAACCATATGACTAGAAATATTTCTATGTTTTCCATGTTAGATGAAAATGTGAAGTCTCAACTAACATTAGGGACATACAGTAAAATATTTGTCATGGGAACAGGAAGAGTGAGTGTTTTAATAAATAAAGGAGAAAGAAAAACCATGTCAAATGTATATTATGTACCTAGTATGAAGTGTAACTTTTGAGCATTGGACATCTCATTCAGAAAGGCTACAATGTATTATTTGAAGATGATGTATGTACCATCGTGGATAAATCACCAACCAAGCAATGCATTGCACAAGTGAAGATGACAAGAAACATAATGTTTCCTCTCAAGATGAGAGTGGATTTGAAGAAGGGAGTTGCAATGGTAGCAATGACACAAGAGACATTCCAAAGAGAAGGAAAACATGAAAACTGGTTATGGCATTTGAGATTTTGACATCTCAAATTTGGAGTTCTGAATTTGTTGCACAGAAAAGGCATGGTAAAGGGATTACCATTGATTGAGAAGCCAGATAGCTTATGTGAAGGCTTCAACTTGGGAAAACAATATAGAGAGAGATTTCCATTAGGAAATAGCATAAGGGAAAGATCACCCTTAAAAATAGTCCATTATGATTTGTATGGACCAATGCAAACACCATCATTAGTAGGAAACCACTATATGCTAAACTTTATTGATGGTTACACAAGAAAAAGATGATTTTATTTCTTGAAACAGAAGAGTCAAGTGTTTGAGAAGTTATGCCCCTTTAAAGCTCTTGTTGAGAATCAAAGTGTACAACATATTAAAGTCCTAAGAATAGAAAGAGGAGGAGAATATATCTCCAAATAATTTCTGCGTTTTTGCAGAGAAAATGGGATTCATAAGCAATTTACAGCAAGGTATACACCTCAGCAAAATGGAGTTGCTGAAAGAAAAAACAGAACCATCATGGATATAGTAAGAAGCATGTTGAAGGCAAAACATTTTCCAAATGAATATTGGGCTGAAGCTGTACATTGTGCAGCATATGTCTTCAATATATTCCCAAAAAAGAGTGTAATGAATAGATTTCTGAAGAAGCATGGAGTGGAATAAAACAATTTGTCACCCACATGAGAGTTTTCGGTTGTATGGCTTATGCACACATTCCGGATCAACTGAGGAATAATTTGGACTGTAAGGGGGAGAAGTGCATATTTTTTGGATACAGTGAAGAATCCAAGGCATACAGATTGTATAACCCATCTACCAAGCAATTTATGATAAGCATAGATGTACAATTTATTGAAGAAGAAGCTTGGGATGGAAGCATTGAGAAAACAGTGAATGTAAAAAGTTGTTTGTCTCATAAATATGATGAGGAGGAAATGGCTGAAAGACATCCCTCATTAGCAACACCACCTCCACCAACACAAGGACAACAGGGGACACCACAAGAAGGTATGAGAACACCCTTGAGAAGTGATGACAGTGCTTCTCCAAGAACATCACAAGGAGAAGATTTGAGTGCTTCTACAAGCACAAGTTCAGTAAGTGAAAGAAGAACCATATTTAGAAGTCTGAATGAAATTTATGAGAACAAAGAAGGTATGAACTCTTTATTTGGTTTATATTGTCATGTAGAAGATCCTATTCGTTTTGAAGAATCAGTAAAAGAAAAAAAATGGATAGATGCTATGGATGAAGAGATAAATGCAATAGAGAAAAATAAGACATGGGAATTAGTTGATCTCCCAAAATGCAAGGAAGTAATTAGAGTGAAAGGGGTTTATAAAACCAAAAGAAATTTTTAAGGTAAGATTGAAAAGCACAAAGCTAGAATTGTTGTCAAATGTTAGAAGCACCAACAAGGAAGAGATTATGAGGAAAATTTTGCACCAGTTGCAAGAATGGAAACAGTAAGAGAAGTGATGTCCATAGTAGCACAAAATAAGTGGAAATTTTACCAAATGGATGTGAAATAAGCATTCCTATATGGAGTTTTAATGGAAGAGGTATATGTTGAACAAACTCTGGGCTATGAGAAATAAGGCCAAGAACAAAAGGTATGCAGATTGAAGAAAGCTCTGTATGGGATGAAACAAGCACCAAGAGCATGGTACAGTAGGATAGATGCCTATCTACTGGAAAATGGGTTTGAGAAATGTGAAGGAGAACCCAAATTATACATCAAAGAAAAGTATGGTAAGATGCTCATTGTTGTTTTATATGTTGATGATGTGATATTCACAGGTGATGATGCTTACCTCATTGAAATTTTTAAAATAGTCATGAACGATGAATTTGAGATGAATGATATGCGATTGTTGAGATACTTCTTAGGAATAGAAGTAGAGTAAAATGAAAATAAAAATTTTATTTCTCAAGAAAAGTATGTTAAAGAAATTTTGGAAATATTTAACATGCAGGATTGCAAGGCAACAATTACTCCTACAACAATGGGATTGAAACTGATCAAAGAAGACAACAACAAGGATTTTGATCCAAGTTTTTTTAAGAGCATAGTTGGCAGCCTTATGTATTTGACTGCAACTAGGCCAGATATTATGCATGTTGTAAGTTTTTCTAGATTTATGGAAAGGCCAAAGGAGGCACATTGGCAAGCAGCAAAAATAATTCTGAGGTATGTAAAAGGAACAAAGAGGTATGGTATTTTATACACCACTTCGGAAAATTTTGAATTGATTGGATATACTGACAATGATTGGGATGGAAGCATAGATGATAGGAAAATCAACTCTGGATATTTTTTTCATATGAGATCAGGAGCCATATCAGGGGCTTCTAAGAAACAACCAATTGTGGCTTTATCAATAGCAGAGGCAGAGTATGTGGCAGCTACAGTAGCCACATGTCAAGCGGTATGGATGAGGAGAATGTTAAGAAGTTTGTGTCATGAACAGGTAAAAGACACAACAATTTATTGTGATAATAGCTCAGCTATAGATTTATCCAATAATTGAGTGTTCCACAAAAGGACAAAACACATTGATCCAAAGTATCACTACATTAGAGAATTAATGAGCAATGGAGAAATTTTTCTGAAGCATTGTAGAACTGAAGAGCATTTTGC
Organism: Pinus albicaulis; assembly: GCA_034641835.2. Classification (NCBI taxonomy): domain Eukaryota; kingdom Viridiplantae; phylum Streptophyta; class Pinopsida; order Pinales; family Pinaceae; genus Pinus; species Pinus albicaulis. Next base: position 454,066,808 of record CM076571.1, on the reverse strand, counting down.
TGATATTTTAAAATAACCATTGGGCTAGAAAAGTTTTAATTATCTTTGAGAATGGCTGGGTATGAAAGAGAATAGAAATTTTAACTAAGAGGGAGTGTTGGAAATTAATTTCAACTGCAAAACCGAGCAGCAGGACAACAAGCTTTAATTTTGATTTGAACGGAGCAGCAAAGATTTCCTGTTTTTTTTTTTGCACTCAACCATGCATTAAATTTTGGGTTTGAATCCCTGCATCACCAACCTAGCCGCATCCATCTCCCGATCGATCAAATCATGGTCTACACCATGTTACCTCCCACCGTAACAACATTCACCTAACTGGATTTGAAAAAAGGCGCGATAGGACAAAGTTTGAATTTTGAGTTTTAAAGTTTTAGGTCATAGAGTTTTATAATATATGTAATAGATAGTAGTAAAGTGATGAGGCTATGAAGAAGATGCTGCGTATGTGTATGCAGAGAGACTATGTGTTAAGCAGTGAGGACAGAGAGAGCATAAAACAGAGAAAGCTTGAAGCGTTGTGTCTTGTAGCAGCAAAGCCAGCTTTGTGTGTTGCTGCAACTGAAATTGTGTGTTTCCGCAACTGAAGCTATGTGTGTAGCAGCAAAGGAACGATGTGTTTGTTGCAGAAACTGACATTGTGTGTGTAGCATCAACTCAAACTATGTGTTGTCGTAAAGGAAATTGTGTGTTTCCGCAATAGAAACTGGGTGTAGCTGCAACAGAAGACTAGGTGTAGCAACAACAGAAGTATGTGTGAAGGCATCAAATGAAAAACATAGTGAGGAGTATTTTGATTAAATCTAGAACAGTAGTTCTAATGAAAGAATGTATTTTGTAACAAGTTTGTTTGTTTTAATGAAATAAAGTTTTACTCCATCTCTCTGTCCACATTAATTTTATTATTAACTCTGTATTAGAAGAGGAATTTTTGTTTCCTCTCTATTGTTCCGAAATAACTAGAAATTCCCAACATTGGTATCAGAGTGTTAGAAATCCTAACATGGTATCAGATCCTTAGAAATTTTCAATATTTCCATCACCATAACACGCACGTCATGCAGACTGTTGTTGAAAAACCTTACCTTTAGGATTTAGGTTCAAGGGTCCTAATCCTTCAAGGTTAATAATAGATGTATATACAGAGCAATGGCCAAATTAAAAGGGATATGGTTTCCTATCCATCGTCATCTTCTATTGAGACAAACGTTGACAGCTAGCGAGGTCGTCGTAATCCTTTGTTTGAATTATTGGAGTTGAGATTTTAAACACTCACAAGTTAGAGTAAGGTTTTATTTATGGGAAATATTACAACCGTTCAGAAATTTGGTTTGAAATCTTGAACTATGCCATTCAACTTGTTTTTCATTAGGAATTGCGCTAAATTTCTCATTCCAAATTGTTTCAATTTTCAAAAATTTTATCTGAATTCTTGGTCTAGAATTTTGAATCTTTCGTGTTATAGTTTCAGATTAATTTTCATTTCAAATTTATTATAAAATTTCCAGGCATGAATATTTATCACTGTCTCATATGGTTTTGGGATGTTTGCGCAGGTTAAGGGTTTATTTTCCCCTTTCAAATAATGCGTATATGTTCTCATCTATATATATATGTGGTTTTTCTTCATATACATGTATATATATAGTTATTATTTTTAAAATTACAATAAAATAAAACTAAACATATAATATAGTAAAACATGGCTAAAATCATTAGATAGTAGAACACGGCTAAAATCATGAAAAGCATGAAACTAGCATGGGCAGCTACAAATTTTTCAAAACAACCTCAATTCATAATATTAAAAGATATCAGACATCATAAGTACAACTCACGTTCGTCCGAAACATGATCTCTCTGCAGTCTCAAAAGGAAACTATTTAAATTAACTGACTTCAACCTTATCAATACATATCTAGATCTCACCATCCAACATGGTTATAATTAGTTACAACCAAAATCCTCTCGTTCTTAAAGTCGATTACGTTAAGGTGTAACCATTGTTGCTAAGATTTCAGCTTCTCTGGTTCTCAAAGTCAATTACGTTAAGGTGTAACTATGGTTGTCGAGATTTCAGCTTCAGTCTCGATGCATAACAGTAATCCTATTAATAACTACATAGTGAGACAAAGTTGGGCTTATGAGCTTATTTGAGCTCTGTAATGCCCTCTAACAATGGTCTTCATCAACAGCCGCTGCGCCTTCATGTGGCACCATAATCTTCTTTAGCCACCTTAGAATGAAGCCGAAGCAACAATGATTTCTCCCCTATACATCGATCTATACGATTATTCGAAAGAAAGGCTTCCATTTCTCGTTTGAGATTACCATCTTAACCCTCATAGTACCACTGCCATCCTAGAGACATTTCACTGAAAATTCCTACAGCTCCATAAAATCTGAAGCGAACCTTCCTTCTTGTAACATACCCAAATTACCCACAGGTAACTATTCCAAATAATTATTCAATATTTCTCACTAATCATTGCATAGAATGCTCATCAGTTCATAGAATAACTTTAGTAGAGGAATAGTAATGTTGCATAACCATTAACAACCATTCTTGTCGTCTATTAACATAAATTGTAGGATGTAACCTTACATCCATTTCATGACTCGTTTAACCAGATTAATTAATCACATACTTGAAATTACGAACATCACAACTAGCAAGGAATCATCATCGTAAATCTCACATAATAATCAACAACACCACTGAACAACGACATACCCTGGAAACCCCGAAGGGTGAAAAACAACAAACGTTTAATTTTACTATTAAACGCTCGTGAGGGTGTTCACCCCTCACTCAATGGATTATAAGGGAGACCATCCATTAACCATTATTATAAATCTTAGAAGGAAATATAAAAATATCCAGCTTAAAGCCATTAAAATAATTATGATAGCATTTACCCACTAATATTCATATCTTTTATCATGGTGGCATGGATGTACGTACAATGAACCATCCCGCAGCTCACACACATCTACATGAACCATTAATCATTTACCTTCCACTATGTTAAGCATAATATTTCCTTTTCATAAGTCACCATCGTTTCCTATCATTGATGTCAACAACAAGCTTTTATAACATGATTAGATAAAGCCTCAATCAATCAATAATCAATCTTTAAGTGATACTTTAACAATTATTCATGTGCATACATGAGATGTGAATACAATAACACAACATTCTTTCTTCTAACATCACTACCTTAGTGTAATCAAGTAATTATCGATTCATGTCAAAATAATCCCCACACTATTATGACACTTCTCGCACATGCTCACATTCATACAAGACAAATCACTACAACTCTTGAGGAATTCCTTTAATGGAAAAATGACACAATGTGCACTCAAGTTACTTCAAATTTAACAAAAGAACCAACCCTTCAACTATTTATTTTGGAGCATGCAAATATAATAAATCTAACATGATGAATATTGTTCCTATGCATGCAATGCATATAGTTTCCAAAATAATTTTCCAAAAGAATACTTAACACAATAGAGCATGCAAACACGTGTTTCCTTTTCGAGGAAATCTAATATAATAGTCATGCAAAAAAATGGTTTTTTTTTCATAAAATATTGGAATAAAGCATAATAATACATGTCTTATTCTCTAAATATTATACCAACATTACCCATATATAAATTTCAAGGAAACCAAAACATTACTTTAGTTTTTGTACGTGTAATTCATCTTCTTTCCCAAAGAATATTTTCCAATGTAGGATAACAAACATGTTATCATTTCCCACATACAAATATATATTATTTCCAATGAAATCTAATACAAATATTTCATGCATATACATGATCTTATTCCAAAAGAACTAACATAAAATAACATAATAGTTTTGATAGCATAAAGATACTCACATATTTTTCTTAAAGATTAAGATAGCTCAATATTTATTTTATCCATGAAAAGAACATACCTCTATAGCTATTATTTGTGCATGAAAGATAGATAACTCTCCCTCTTTGTACATGCAAGAGAGATAAATATTCCTTTAATGTAGGCAACACATATTCCCTTCTTAAAATTCTATCATCATGAAATACTATTTTCATGTAAAAGATTAACATAATAGAAATCTTTTCGAGAAGAGACAACATGGATTCTTTTGGTTCTTTCCTTATGAAACTTTGTAATCATCCTTCAATACATCTTCCATGAAAATTACATCTCTTAACTTATCCTTTAACCCGTTGAAAATCGATCAAAAGGAGTAGAAAAGGTATCTACAACAGTTTCGTAGCACTTTTCTGCTTTTTCACACTAGATGCGCTACAAAACTGTTGAGTATGCAGTTTTGTCAAAAAATTTGTCAAGTGAGAAGTATTATTTCCACAAAACTCATAATATTACTTATCTCATCATCTAAAAACCTTAGCAACCATATGCTAACTTCATTTTATCTTTTTTTCATTTGCAATAGGTTGTCCTATTGGTTTTTCCTATTTTTTCCTGAAAAATAGGTCTTGGGCTAGAGGCTATATCTCCTACTCCATGATGTATTTTGAGAAACGGAAGGAAATTTTTGTATGCCATTATGTCTTGAATAAAAACCTCTCTTATTTTTTTTCAACACATCTCCTGCTATCTAGAAATGGCATTTGAAATAAATATGTAAAACATGAAAACTCTGTTTCCGAAAATAGGGCTTCAATTAAATCCTTGTATCTCTCAACTGATAATATCTATGAGAGAATTGAGAGAGTTTTTTGTATCTGGGACTGTTATGAAGACAAACCTCTTTTATAATTCAAAAAAACTTTTTCTTTTGGCTAAAAATTGAACTTGAAGTTGACTGCTAAACAATCATGTACAGGACAATTTTGTAACAGTAGTTTCGTAGCGCATTGTAATTTATGAATTTATGCCACCTCCTAATGAATTTGAAGAAACTGAGAGAGGTTTTTCTAGCTAGGTTTGTTACGAAGAAAAATTATTTCATATTTCCAAAATTCATTTTCAGTTTCTCCAAAACCACCTTTGAATTTGACTTCTCAAAGTCAGAAAAAAGAGAGTTTTGTTGTTTGCGCTATGAAACTATTAGCGCTTTCGTAGTGCAAAGTGACATTTTTTAACTAGTGGCACTACGAAAACGAGGCTTCTTGGCTAATTGAGTAGTTTTGACACAAAAAATTTAGGAAATGACCCAAAAATGAAAATAATGGATATTTAACATGAAGGGACGTCAAAGAAGACTTTATTATAACCTCAAGATGGGCTTTAAAATATAAAAATCTACAACCTACCCTTTATCAAATCCTAAATTTACTTCTAAACCAAATTTTGAACCATGACCAAAAAAAAACTAGCCATAATGATGTTTTAAAATTTTTGGGTGATAATAGTGGCTCCACTTGGGATAGTGTGCCCCTGTGGTACACTAAAGAACCAGTAGTTGCAATTTTGAAAAATATTCTTCAAAATCTTATGGCCTTCACATTGGGCTCAAGCTTGATGATCACTACAGAAGAAACAAATATGTACCTACTGAAAGGATGCTCAGTCAACTTCGACATTATTCACACACTCCTACCTACCCTATCAGTTGCAATCTCCATTTTTAACTCAAGCAACATGAAACTTCCAATGAAGCCAATCGTTGATATGATATGATACTTGAATTTCTTGACTGCACTTGAACCAAAGACAAACAAGATACTGGAATAACCAAGGCAACATAAGATGCTTCTGATCTTCATAATGAAAATATAACTGGAAATCTAGACTATAGAACCTTTCCATGTGGTCAGCTATAGGATCAAAGAAGAAATGATCTATTTGATTCTTTTCATGACATTATGCACCTTTGGAAAACTCATCCATTATTTGATAAACCACATAATACTTCAGTTGTGTTTTCTCAAACTGCTTTTCAAATTGATTTCAAAAACAATGTATTCTTCCTCAAACTCAAAGGAGAAAGGTGGCAGCACCCTCTCTTTGTTTTCTGGCATAAAAATCATTTGAAAAGACTGATCTTGATCATGATTATTATGAGATTGAATTTAATCTTCTAAAAATTCAATATCTTTTTCATGGTTCTTAGTACCTTCATCCATAAATTGAATCTTAACTTCTAACTTGCACTCAAATGATTTCAAATTAGAAGATAAGGATAAAGAAAAAATTTCACCTACTTCTTCATTAGTTTAATCATCATTTGATGTAGGTTGATGAAATAAATGGCATGAAGAATAAACTTTTTCCTGTACCTAAGGATTGTAACAAGCATTTTCCAATATTCCCTCTTGTTGTTTGAAATGATTATGATACTCCCGATTATCAAAAGACTGATAAGTCTGCTGCAAATTTTCATCAAACTCAAAGGATGTAACATTATTTTCATAAATAAGGTCCTGTTGGGTTTCATTTTCATCCAAGGGAGAGGTTATCCTTTCTTCTTGGTGATGAAATGGGTTGTTATGAAGGGCCTCTAAAATTTCCTTATCCATGAACTCATCATCTTCATAACAATTCTCCAAATATTCAATAAAACTCACACATTGTTTACAGCAGTCTTTGAACAGCAATAAGGAGGGATGATACTCTTCATACATTTCATAAAATGCAACATGGAAATCAACCAAATAATGTAATGAACCATTTGGCAAGATTTCATACCAAGACCATGCTTTTCCTCCTAAAGTGGCCATAAACATCTTCATGAGACAATCCTCAGGGAACTGAACCTTAAGACTGTGTACATGCATATGGAATCTAACCAAATGAAGAGTAGCATTTCCTTTCTTTTCATCTTTATATATAGGAATATCATTTAACCATTCGACCTTTGGCATAGGATTTAGAAAGCTAGGGATATGAGACCGATTCAAAGGGGCATACTTGGCATTTATTCTTGCAATGGAACTAATCTTGAAACTTCATCAACCTACTAATATTCAATTAGTGGAGTCACCTTGCAATTTATTATTTGATGTGTGGAGTCTCCAGAGAAGAAATACAACCAATATGTGCCTAAGTGTTTGCTGCTCTTAGACCTTAGAACGGAAACTTTGTCGTTCTTCCTAGGGAAAATTTACACCTCCGATCCCCAGCAACGGCACCAAAACGTTATCACAAAATTAGACCTAATTGGCTGCTAATAAAATAAATCTCATGTAACTGTTTCAAACCAATATTTTTATTGAGGCTTAGCCACCTCAACCTGAGAGGGTTCTCTCAAGTGTTAATGATTTTTGATAGAAATATAGATGGCTAACTCTATCTGGGGTAATAATCAGATAGATGATAAAAGTAGGTTGAAAATCACATCAACAAGTACACATTGGGCTTATGGAGTCAAATTAGTTTCAGTAAAACCAATCAATCTACTTAGCATGGAAGTTGAGGCATATCAGAGTTTTAGTCAAGAGATACATATATGAAACTGTAAAAAAAGCAGTCAGTTTGTATATATAGGAATTTAGAGCATCAAAGATGAATTCTAAGTAACATAAACAAACACCACTATAATGGGATAGTAAAAATATGCAATTAGAACAATAACACACTAGAACTCTTTATGAATCTCAAGTTGGCTAAGTAGAAATCTCTGTATTTAGCTGAAAACGAGTCACTTACAATAAACACAGTCTTTTGCTAAAAAATGTCCAACCCCTTTGCCAATTTAACCCAATGGCCTTTAATAAACCATTTAACACATGAGATGAACTCATATTAGGCTGGATACATCAAATTTCTAACTCTTGACACCTTGCATAACCATAAAACATCAAATTTATGACAAACAAACACCTATCTTACTTGACAGTCCTATTTCAACTAGGACTCAAACTCTTCATTACTACATTTAACAACCTTATCTATTTGAAATTACATCATTTTAAAAGTGTATTATCACATGGTATAATTTGGATGATGGGCTTCAATTCTTCATGACTACTTTGCTGACCTCCACAAAAGCAGGAAACCAAACCCTACTTTTTAGGCATAACATTATTTTCCTTCTTTGAACATTCTGACGATCATTTAAACTTTATTTTGTTGTCCTTGGTTGTTGGATATTATCTTAACATGTCTCATCACTCAACTATAGCCTCCATCTGTCCAAAAACCACTACAAAACGAGTTCAAAAGGCTGTAATCTATGGCACTATGAAAAAACAGTAGTTTCATAACGCCCTTTGTAGTGCTACCATTTCAACCTTTTTTTTTTCAAAAAATTGGTTCTTTCCTTATGAAAAATTTTAATCATCCTTCAATACATCTTCCATGACAATTAAAACTCTTAAATTATCCTTTAACCCCTTGAAAACTGATCAAAAGGAGAAAAAAAGGAAGCTACAACAGTTTCGTAGCACTTTTCTGCTTTTTTACACTAGATGCGCTACAAAACAGCTGAGTATGCAGTTTTGTCAAAAATTTTACCAAGTGAAAAGTATTATTGCCCCAAAAATCATAATATTACTTATCTCATCATCTAAAAACCACAGAAACCATATACTAACTTCATTTTATCTTTTTTGAGGCATTTCTTCTTCATTTGCAATAGGTTGGCCTATTGGTTTTTCTTGTTTTTTCTTGAAACATAGGTCTTGAGACAGAGCCTATATCCCCTAATCCATGCTGTATTTTGATAAATTGAAGGAGGTATTTGTAGGTAATTATGTCTTGAATAAAAATCTCTTTTAATTTTTTGAAACACATCTCATGCTGTCTAGAAACTGCATTTGAACAAAACGTGTAAAACAAGAAAACTCTGTGTTTTGAAAATAGGGCTTCAATGAAATCCTTGTATCTATTAACTGATAACAACTGTGAAAACATTGAGAGAGGTTTTTGTATCTGGGGTTGTGATGAAGAAAAACCTCATTCATAATTCCAAAAAATGTTTTCATTTCGCTAGAAATGGAACTTTAAGTTGACTGCTAAACAGTCATGTATAGGACAGTTTCATAATAGCAGTTTCGTAGCGCATTTTAATTTATCCATTTATGCCACCTCCTAATTAATTTGAAGAAAATGAGAGAGGTTTTTGTATTTAGGTTGGTTATGGAGAAAACCCACTTTCAGATTTCCAAAATCTGTTTTAAGTTTCTCAGAAACTTCCTTTGAAGTTTACTTCTCAGAGTCAGAAAAAACAGAGTTTTGCAATTTGTGCTACAAAACTATCAGCACTTTCATAGCGCAAACTGACTTTTTGAACTAATGGTGCTACGAAAACAAGGTTTCTTGGCTAATTGAACATTTTTGACACAAAACTTTTAGGAAATGACTCACAAATGAAAATGATGGATATTTGACATGAAGGGACTTTAAAGAAGACTTTATTACAACCTAAGGATGGGCTTTAAAATATAAAAATCTAAAACCTACCCTTGATCAAATCCTAAATTGACTTCTAAACCCAATTTTGAACCATGACCAAAAACAAACTTGACACAATGATGTTTTGAAATTTTTTGGGTGATAACAAGTCTTATAGACCCATTTCACTCCAATAACTTGTTTTCCTTGTGGGAGGTCCACTAACTCCCATGTGTCATTCTTTTCTATTGCTCATATCTCTTCATTCATTGCTTTAATCCACTTCTCTTTTCTTACTGCAAGTTCAAAATGAATTGGGTCGTCAACATGACAAAATAATGCAAATAAAGAATTCAGACTAGCACTATTATCAACTTCTTCTTGCTCATAAATTTCACTTAAATTTCTGAACCTTGGTCTTCTTGTATTTGCTGAATATGTGCTTGGAGTTCCACTTGAACTCGAGGGATTTCCTGATCCTTGCAGTGTTCTAGGAGAAGAACTTCCATGATTTCTCAATGGTATTTTATTGCTTGCTTGTGGTGTGCTATGTTGATATTGTGTAGGTGGAGGAGGAGCCACTGCTAAGGAGTTACTTGCTGTAGTCCATTCCTCTTTCTCTTCATGAGACATACATGTCTTCACATTTACTGTCTTCTCAAAACTTCCATCCCAAGCTTCTTCTTTTATGAACTAGACATCTCTACTGATGATTACATTTTTGGTTGATGGATTATAGAGTTTGTAAGCCTTGGATTCATCATTGCACCCAAGAAATATACATTTATTCCCCTTTTTGTCCAACTTCTTCCTTAACTGATCCAGGACATGTGCATATGCCACACATCCAAACACTCTCATGTGGGTGACAAATTTCTTTGTTTCACTCCATGCTTCTTCTGGAACTCTGTTCATAATACTTTTGGTTGGACATCTATTTATGATATATGCTGCATAAGAGACAACTTCTGCCCAATACTCATTTGGAAAATGTTTTTTCTTCAACGTACGTCTTACCATGTCCATGACGGTCATATTCTTTATTTTTGAAACACCATTTTGCTGAGGTGTATACCTTGTGTTAAAGTTCTTGTGTATTGCATGCTCCCTACAGAAACGTAGGAAGTCTTTCAAGATATATTCTCCACCTCTATCAGTTCTCAACACCTTTATGTAGTGTCCGCTTTGCTTCTCAACAAGAGCTTTATAGTGGTAGAATTTTTCAAACACTTAACTTTTGTATTTTAGGAAATAGACGCATGTCTTCCTTGTGTAATCATCTATAAATTTCAAAATATAATGATTTCCACCTAATGATGGAATTTTCATTGGTCCACATAAATCTGAGTGGACAATCTCCAAAGGTGCTTTTTCCCTTATACTCTTTCATGCTGGAAATGATTCTTTGTGTTGTTTGCCCAAGATGCAGCCTTCACATAGGTTGTCTAGTTTCTCCATGAGTGGTAATCCTTTTACCATTCTTTTTCTATGAAACAAATTCAAACCTCCAAAATTGAGATGACAAAATCTCAAATGCCATAACAAGTTCTCATATTTCACTTATACATGAAATATTTCTTGTGTGACAATTGCTACAACACCTCCTTCCTTCAAGTCTGATCTGATCATGAGAGGAAACATTCTATTGCTTGTCATATGCACTTTTGCAATGAGTTGTTTACTTGGAGGTTTATCCATGATTTTCCTTAAATCATTTAAAAAAAACACATTGTAGCCCTTTTTCACTAGCTATCTAACGCTTATATGGTTAAATTTAATGCTAGGGACATACACTAGAAAATTTGGCCCAATTTTCGACGGCCACTTCGTCGCTATTCCGACACATAGTCGTCGCAAGAGTGACAGTTCAAGGTCGGACAAAACGTGTTTAACCATTACGTCGCAATTCCGACGCTTTGCCAAAGTGTCACGATACCAACACTTTTTAAAACGTTTCCAAACAACCGTCGCTCTTCCGATGTTTTCCAAACCATCACTCTTCTGATGTTGGTAAAATGTCGCAATTCCGACGATATATGGTCCGATTTTTTAAACGTCGCTCTTCTGACGTTTGTAAACTGTTGCAATTTTGATGATATGTGGTCCGATGTTTTGAACGTCGCTCTTCTGATGCTTATTAAAGTGTCACAATACCGACGCTTCGCAAAAGTGTCGCAAGACCGAAACTTTGCCAAAGTGTCGTAATATTGAATCTTTGCAAAAGCGTCACAAGACTGACGCCGGGAAGAAGTGTCACAATAGCGACGAACATTTAAAATTAAAAAAAAAATGGAACGTTGCAAGATAGACGAAAAGGGAAAAACGTTCAAGTTGTTGGAAGACCGATGATTATAAAGTGTCAGTATATCGACGATAGGTTAAATTTAAAAAAATAAAATGAAATAGTAATCTAGATTGGATCATGGTGGAGACATGGTGGCTATTTAACTTATTGGAGTTGACGCGATTATATACCAAGTTTTAAAGCATGTTTTTGGTTTAACTGAATTAATGGTCGAGGGTGGCCACCTCTTTAATTTATGTTCCCATACAAAGTTTCAAAGAGAATGGAGGGCCATACAAAGTTTCAATACCTCTGCTGTGGGCTAATCTGATGTTATTCTTGCATATGAAATGACTTATTTACAGAGCCCTGAATTTTAAATTGGATGAATTTTGTGAATGAACTAAACTAAATAATTCACCAGATGACTCAAGCTTCTAAATTTCTGTCCTAGTTGGTCAGGTTTTGCTAAATTCGGTAACTGTAATTTTAATCTGCAAAAACTATAGTGCTATTTGTAGACACTGGCTAACTTATATAAACATGAAATAAAATAATAAACTTGAAGGTGAAAACATCACTTCCTGTCTGAAATTGATCCACAGAGCCTTGTTGCATTTCTTGCCTCATGATTTAATACTTTTATTTCTTGCCTTATTATTCAACACTTTTTCCTCCGACCTCATTTGGTGTGATCACCATCTCAGCAGAATATGTAAGTCCAGCATATGGGAGAGAGAAACTATTATGTTCTCAAGCATTAATGTTGCACTGGATCTCCAACTACTCAATTTTGCACCAACCTTTAAAGGTTGTTGTAGTTCCCTAAGGATATTGTGAGTATTGTTGAGGAAGCAGCTACGATTTATGCATCTTATTATTCTCTTGTGACTCTTTGAGAATAAGTAACAACTAGAATAGTCAAAACATGTGGTTGGAAAACTGGGATATTTTCATCTACAAATTCATCTATAGCGACCTTCACCCTTGCTCAAAAACATTACGAGGATCAAGAACAAAACCTAGATTTTTCCGAGTCACACCTTAACAGGATTTGTAAATACTCTCCAAACAACAACATCTGATTGATTTATGTATATTTTTCATAGCTTACATTTGCTACTATTTCACATGTAGATGTGAAACTGGAATGGGAGGCTGTATTACTCCTAGGAAACCACAAATAAATTCTTAACATATATTTCATCAATGCAGGGTACCTTAAGTAGCTGCAAGTTGGAAGAGACAAGTTCTGGAGGCAGGTTAAGAAGGCATAATCTACAGATTCAACAATTAGGTCCTGATACAGTGACAAAGGTATCTAATTTTCACTTAGCAGGTGAAAACCAAACATAAGATTTACATAGCAAGATTATTTTAAACCATCCAAGAGGCTATAATAGGTAGCTCCATAAGTGCATTGTGACACATCCCTCTGCGCATGCTATCTTTGATGGTAATGTCAAGGTGAATAGGTAGGAATCTTCAATCTAGTTTTTGCTTCATAAATATTGCAGTATAAGTTAGAAATTGAAAAAATTAACTAGTTTTCTATTTCCTCTATTTGGCTACTAATTCTTTCTTCTATAAATGAAAACATGTATGGGTATCTAGATGTGTGAAGTTGTTTTCTTAGAAATACAAGTATTTGGATAAAAATCATACAATGCAGAGTTTTTGTAAGCATTTACTAAGACGTTAAGTCCTAAAAGTGCACAATGCCAATATGGTATAATCAATTGTCCCTGTTGTTTTTTCACATTGATTAGTTGCTGTAATTAACTTAATTATGTTGAAATTTGGTTACCGGAGGACAGGTGGTTTATTATTTGTTTTGAAACTAAAAAATGATAAATCTATATTTATATTTCTCATCATAAGATATGTTGCTATCCCTTGCTTGCTTAGGGAAATTTTTGTAATGGAGTGAGATACCTGGAATTAGTTGGATCATTGAGAACAGAGACTTTCAATTGCATTGTAATCTGGTTCCTTGTGTGCAGGTTACACAAAGAAGGAATCATCCAATCATCCGGAGCAGAGGTTACACAGTGAACATAAACCTTGTAGCCATTCCAAGAACGGAGATCACATAATATATTGAGAAAAGTATTAGCATATAAATATAGTAAATAAAAAGTATAGTTATATATACATATACAAAAACCAACCAAAAAAACATACATACATCATCATTTCACAAGTAAATAGACTCTTTCATGCACTTCCAAGGACCAACATATATCCTCATTAGTTACATCATGTCCAGGGAAGGATACACTTGCAAAGGGTTAATTGGATCTTCTTTCGAAACCTGATATACGACTTAAGCTTTGGAAGCAATGAAGCACAAGGTAGAGGAACATTCCTACCTCTACCTTCTCAATATATTATGTTATATTTATATGCTAATACTTGTAGCACAAGGTAGAGGAACAGAGGCCTAGTGGCCATTCTGCAGATAGAGTGCTCTGTACAAGTATGAGGTTCATCATAAACAAACTTCCGCAGAGGATCCATGTTGGTCAAGCGAGTGGGCGGGCTATAATTCCCTCATTTATGGATCATAAGGCATCAGAGAAGTTTCATCCTTGACCATGAAAGCTTCCAGAACTTTGAAATAAATATTCAAACAAATATGCAAAGTGGCAATGGGCTTACTGGAGCTACTTGTGGCATTTATGGCCATCAAAAAATGGAAATGGATATTTATTCACTTTGTTTGGTACTAAACACAATATAAAAAGTACATATTTTGAGGCATTCTGCTTCCATCAGATGAAAAGAGTCTCTATTCTTCTTGAAAAATGAGATTATAAAGGATATATTGAGCCAAGCAGGGATTAGAGAAGAGATTAACAAGTACAAAACCTTGGAGAGGTATGGTTTCCACCCACAATGGCAACACAAGTATGACACATCACATTTCCTTTGCAGACAAGCATATTGTTTTTTCCAAAGCACTCCATGGAAATATAAATTCTTACCTGTGTAAGTAATCCAAGCTTTACAAGAGATCCAAGACGAACATAAAATATATTAGTCCCATGGTTGAAGCGGAAAGAATCTGGTGCCACTGAAAAGAAAAACCCAGTACAAAAGTGACATTCAACCCCTGAAAAAATAATTTTAGGAATATTATGTTCAGTATGCAAACTTATTCTTAAAAGTTATAAAACAACTAAAAAAGTAGAACGATGTGTGTTACCTGTGATTTATAAAGAGTGCAACATTCCCATACTTGGTAGCATCAATAACATATGGTTGTACACCATCAATCAAATCACTTTTATAAATATGGGCATAAATATCATATACATAGCTACAACCTTCATTGTCATAATGGAATAGTAGTAATTTAGAACAAACAAGAAAAGAAGTGGTAGTAAGAAATAGGCGAATTCGGTTAGAGAACCATTTATGATGAAGAAATAGGAAAACAAAATTTAATACAAGATAAAAATTTACCTTTCTCCTCTTTTATTTTCTTCTTGATCATTTAAGACCTCTCCAAGGTATTCACAAATGAATGTCCCACATGAAATTTCTTGTGTAGCTCTAACTGTCGAGCCCTAAAATCAAACAGAAAGACAGACCAAAAGTTTGAAATAGAATTGGGGTCTTGTTGCACCTTGGTTTATTGATAATTCTGAAACCAAGCTTTTGCTTTTTGAAAAAATGCATCTGACATTAACAAGTGAAGTTATTTACATTCTAGACCATGATTGCATTTCAATAATGCTCCTAATTCTCTGCAGAGAAGGAGAATCTCTGAAAAGCCAGCCGATCAGAAAAATTTCCTCCTCATCCAACCCTGAAACCCTTATACGCACTTTCTTGAGATTTGTCAATAGTGGGAGGGTCAAGCTTCCTGTAGCTAGACTTGTTGCCTCAAAATAATTGCTTTCCATGGAGATTTATTGGAGATTAGAAAAATGGCCAAGTACTGTGATCGAAGGCACGTGAATACTCCACCCACAAAGGGTATTTTTTCTCAGAGATTTCCTGTTAGAAATACCTTCAAGTACATTAAGCCCTGTTGTGAAAAAATGTAGATCCCTGCAAGAATTTAGCTCCAAACTCAACATTGAGTTGTGTATTGTAACATTCACCAACTTCGAGCAATTCACTGTTAATGTCAGTGGAATTTTATGGCGATTTCCTGAAAAATTAAAATACTTGAGACTCTGAGAATAAATTTTCAAAGTGTTCAGGCCCATAGTACATGATTCGACTCTCAAATTTTCAAGAAGAGGGCATTTTGATGCAAGCTGCTCGAGCATATCATCAATAATATAGACATCTGATAGAAAACAGGTTTTAAGGTATCTGAAACTGGAAAAGTCTGAAGGTAGTTTGAAATCAAAATCCGTGAGCTCCAAAAAAGTGAGGAAGTTGCAGGAAAATAGAGAATTTGGAACATCCATATGAAATGGAAGAATCAAAGTAATTTGTTGCACTCTCTTTACAGATGCAGCCAAAAATGGTTTCCATATTAACTGTTTATGCAGTGGCAAGTCAATATTTCCATAATTCCAATACGAATAGTTTACTGACATTTCCAAACTTTCAAGATCTTCATGATGCAAGTACAGGATGTTCCAGCTAGGGATCAAAATAGTGAAGGTAATATAAGTTCTAGCTAGGGATCAAAATCCAGATCGAGATCGCAGTTGGGTATTGTTTCCCTGGAGAGGTAGATCCAAGGAAAATACACCTGTGGATCAGGCTTATAAGCTCCCATAGAGGCCACTGTGCATTTGTTTCATTAGATCAGGTTGGTAATGGGTTGTAGTTCCAATAGAACAAATTACAAGCAGAACAAATTACAAGTAGACCCATGATACAAGATCTTGAAAAAAAACTAAAACACCAACCAAAATTCTTATTGTATTGAAGAATAAGAGTACCTGTTTTTGGAGTTGTGGAGTTGAGAGCAATGCAGGGATCCTCCCACTGTCAATGGTGCCAAACGCATGAGCATGGCTCGGGGCACAAATCTCTTGCATCCTTCCTCCAAACCTGCAATAGTATGGTTGCATCCTTCCTCAAAATTAGCGAGTACAGTATGTCCGCATTCTCCCTCCTTCCCTGGACAAACCATGCAACCAGAGGGAAATGAACGAGGGAAATTAAAACTTTTGATATTTCAAAATTTTTGACATTTTGAAATGAAACACATGTGTTTTTTTAAGGCCACTTAAATTAATTTAAAAATGTATATTTTTTAATAATTATAATAATTTCTAAATAATTAAAATAATTTCTAAATAATTAAATGTTTGTTTATTTCGATTGTTTAAAAATATTTACAATAAAAAAATAAAACATATCTTTTTGAGAAGAAATTAAAATTATATGAGTAAATAATGGACTGATTTTTTCATATAGTAATCCTTCCACCCTACTAAATCGTCATGCTTTATTAAAAGGAGTTTTAAAATTTGCACTATTAAATTATGTTGTATTTTAAATATTTGGAGTTTTAATCTCTTTTTTTTTTAAGTAATTTTTATTTATAATTTATGTATTATTTTTTCCTTATTTTTAAGTATTACTTTAAAAGTGAAATTTACATTTTTTTTCTTTAATGATAGTAATCTATGTATTCATTCATTCAAATTAGATACATTTTCTATAATAAATAAGGACGATCTACACTCACTGTTGGAGCCACTAAGCAAAGAGTAGTTGATCTCTTCGATGGTCAATGGAGGTTCTTCATACCCTGCAATTGCAGAAGAAATTAAAGATGTTGCAAGCAAGGACCTGGCTCATCGGAAGCTGTTTGTGTGTGGATTGGCTTGGGATACTTCTTCACAGACCCTATGTGATGCATTTGAATAGTATGGGGATATTGAAGAAGGCGTTGTTATTATGGATAAGACATCAGGAAAGTCACGAGGATTTGGCTTTGTCACATTTAAGCATATGGATTCTGCTCAAAGGGAATTGAAAGAGCCTAGCAAGACTATTGATGGGAGGATTACTGTAAGAAATCTGGCAGATGTGGCAAGCACAGGTCTAGTAAAAGTACAAATCAGGCTCAAAGGAAACTTTACATTGGTGGTATTTCATATGACACGGCTAATGATAAGCTTTTAGAAGTTTTTTCAAAATATGGAGAGATAGAAGAAGGTTCAGTTGCATATGATAATAATACCAAAAAATCCAGGGGATTTGCATTTCTGACATTCAAGACTGTGGAGGCTACAAAGCATGCTCTTAAAGAGGTTAGGGTTTTAGAGGTTTATGGTTTAGGGGGTTAAATGGGTTAGGGGTTAAGGGTTTAGGGGTTAATGGTTAAGGGTTTAGAGGTTTATGGTTTAGGGGTTAAATGGGTTAGGGGTTTATAGGTTAAGGGGTTTAGAGGTTTTGGAATCCCTTGAAGAAACAAATACTCATATAGATAATGAGCTTCAAGATAAAAATCCCATAGACATGAAGAGTGTCATATGCCTAGTTCAAAAATTAGTAAATGAAATTGTGAATATAAAAAATAACTCTAGAGAAGATACCTCTATTTAAATAACTTACAAACCATATTGTAGAAAACAATTACTTCTTCGAAGCTAATTCATCGAATTTTGAGGGCTTAGGGGATTGGGGGTTAGGGGTTAGGGGATTTAGGTTCATTTAGGGGTTAGGGGTTGAATAATGAGTTAGTAGTTAAGGGATTAGGGATTAGGGAACGGGTTTGGGCGGGCGCCCTCAAATGAAACGACAGGGTGCGCCCAAACCAACGAAGGCACAAGGGAGCAAACAAAAAATGAGCTGCACGGACATGTACAAGGCACCTGTGTAGTCACAACTTAGCAAATTTGATACGGTCGCCCTCAGATGAAATGACCCAAACCAAACGCGTTTGGGTGGGCACCCTCACATAGCACGACATGGCGCATACGACTAGAAAAAGGCACAAGGGAGAACACGGAAAATGGGCCGCACGAACATGAAAAATACACCCATGTGATCACAAATCAGCAAATTTGATATGGCCACCCTCAAACAAAAGGACCCGACCCAACCTGAATGTGTTTGGGCAGACGCCCTCACAATATGGTGTGCCCGACTGAACAAAGGCATAAGGGAGCAAAAAGATAACTATCTTGGTGAACGTGCACAAGGCACCCATGTTGTCACAAGAGGTACTTAAGGAGTGTGATAGATTTGGTCGGTCAGCCTCACACGGCGCAACACGACGTGCACGACCGAACGAAGGCACAAGGGAGAAACCGAAAAATGGGGGTTAAATGGGTTAGGGTTGGGAAATAGGGTTTAAGGGGTTAGGGGTTAAGGGTTTAGAGGTTTATGGTTTAGGGGGTTAAATGGGTTAGGGGTTTAGGGGTTCAGGGGGTTAAATGGGTTAGGGGTTAAGGTTTTAAGGGTTAGTGGTTAAGGGTTTAGAGGTTTAGGGTTTAGGGGTTAAATGGGTTAGGGATTTAGAGGTTTATGGTTTAGGGGGTTAAATGGGTTAGGGGTTGGGAATTAGGGTTTAATGCGTTAGGGGTTATAGGTTTAGGGTTTAGGGGGTTAAATGGGTTAGAAGTTTAGGGGTTAGGGGATTTAGCAGTTAAGGATTTTAGAGGTTAGAAGTTAGGGGCTAATGGGGTTAGTTTTCAGGGGGTTATATGGGTTAGGGGTCATGAATTAGGGTTTAAGGGTATAGTTTGAAGGGTTTAATGGTTTAGGGTTTAAGGGGTTAGGGGTTAAGGGTTTATAGGTTTAGGCCAGTTTAGGAGGTTAAATGGGTTAGGGGTTTACTAGCGGTTTAGGGGGTTAAATGGGTTAGGGGTTAAGGGTTTAGGGGTTAGGGTTAAAGGTTTAGAGGTTAATGGTTTAGGGGTTAAATGGGTTAGGGGTTTAGAGGTTTAGGGGGTTAAATGGGTTAGGGGTTGGGAATTAGTGTTTAAGGGTTTAGGGGTTAAGATGATAGTTGCATTGGTATTTTTTTGTGTACATTAGTTGCTTATTCTTTGCGTCTCAATGTAACAAGGATATAGTGAGAGGATTGGAGGGTAGAGAGAGAGAGAGAGAGAGAGAGAGAGGGATATTGGGGAAGAGAGAGGGAGGTATAAGGAGAGAAAGGGAGAGAGAAGAAGGACAAGATATAGGACTTAAGAGAGAGATGGAACCAGTATCATAGAAGAAATAATATGTGACCAAATTACTCTATATGGAGATGGGAGATAGGGGCACCCTACCTACCTACCTACCTACGTGTTTCCTTGGGCCGCCCCACATGACACGACCTGACCCGACCTGACCCGACTCGAGCCACCCAAACGTGTTTCCTTGGGCACCCTTAATTACAATACAGCATGAACTGACCTGACCTAACCCGAACTTGTTTCCAGCTAATTGGGCACCATCACACGACTCAACCCGACCCATACAAATGTGTTTCCTTGGGTGGCCTCACACGATAAGACCCAATCACAGCGTGACACGGCGACCTCACACGGTGTGACACGACGAACAATGCCACAGGGGAGAAAATGGTAAACGGGCTTCCCGAATGTTCACAAGGCACTCGGGTGGTCACAACTTAGCAAAAATGATACGGGCACCCTCAAACAAAATGACCCGACCCGAACATGCCTGGTCAGGCGACCTCACATGGAGCGACACGGTTCGCTCGACCGAATGATGCCAAAAGGGAGAAAATGGAAAACGGGCCATCGAAACGTGCACAAGCTGGCACTCGGGAGGTCAAAACTTAGAAAAACTGATACGGGTGGCCTCGAATGAAACAGCCCAACCCGACTCGAACATGCCCGGTTAGGTGACCTCACACGGCGCGACACGGCATGCCCAACCGAATGATGCCACAAGGGAGAAATCGAAAAACGGGCCACCTGAACATGTAAAAGGCACCCAGGCAGTCACAACTTAGCAAAACCGATACGGGCACCCTCAAACGAAACGAATCGACCTAAACGCGCTCGGTCGAGCGACCTCACACAGCGCGACACAAAACGAACCGACGAACGATGCCACAAGGGAGAAAATAGTAAATGGGCCACCTAAATGTGCATAAGGCAGTTGAGCGATCACAACTTAGCAAAACGGATATGGGCACCCTTGAACAAAACGACCTGACCTGAACACGCTCGGTCGGGCAACCTCACACAGCGTGACACGGCACGCTCGAACGAACAATGCCACAAGGGAGAAAATGGAAAATGGGCCACCCGAATGTGCACAAGGCACTTGGGTGGTGATCACAACTTAGCAAAACTGATACGGGCGCCTTCGAATGAAACGGCCCGAACTGAACGCGCTCGGTCAGGCGACCTCACATGGCACGACACGACGCGCCCAAATGAACGATGCCACAAGGGATAAAATAGTAAACGGGCCACCCGAATGTGCACAAGTTGGAACCTGGGTGGTCAAAACTTATCAAAACTGATATGGGCGCCCTCGAACGAAACGACCCGACCCGAACGCGCCCAGTCAAGTGACCTCACACGGTGAGACACCGTGCGCCCAAACGAACGATGCCACAAGGGATAAAATGGAAAACAGGCCACCCAAACGTGCACAAGCAAAATGGAAAATGGAAAACGGGCCACCCGAACATGCACAAGGCACTCAGGCAGTCACAACTTAGCAAAACTGATATAGGCACCCTCGAACGAAATGGCCCGACCTGACCCGAACGTGCCTGGTCGGGTGACTTCACATAGCACGACATGGCGCACCTGACTGAATGATGCCACAAGGGAGAAAACGACAAACGGGCTACCCGAACGTGCATAAGGCACCCGGGCAGTCACAACTTAGCAAAACTGATACGGGCACCTTCGAACAAAATGACCTGACCAGAACGCGCCTGATCGAGCGACCTCACACGGTGCGACACGAAACGAACCAACGAATGATGCCACAAGGGAGCAAACAGAAAATGGGGCACTCCAACATGCTCAAGGCACCTAGGTGGTCACAACTTAGCAAAACTGATACGGGCGCCCTCAAACGAAACGACCTGACCTGAACGCATCTGGTCGGGCAACCTCACACGACGCGACACGGCATACCTGAACGAAAGAGGCCACAAGGCAGAAAATGGAAAACGGAAAACCGGCCACCTGAACATGCACAAGGCACTCGGGCAGTGATCACAACTTAGCAAAACTGATACGGGCGCCCTTGAACAAAACAACCTGACTCGAACATGCCCTGTCGGGCGACCTCACAGGGCATGACACGGTGCGCCCAAATGAGCGA
Source organism: Pinus albicaulis (assembly GCA_034641835.2). Classification (NCBI taxonomy): domain Eukaryota; kingdom Viridiplantae; phylum Streptophyta; class Pinopsida; order Pinales; family Pinaceae; genus Pinus; species Pinus albicaulis. Next base: position 454,044,987 of record CM076571.1, on the reverse strand, counting down.
TGCCACAAGGGATCAAATGGCAAATGGGACACCCGAATGTGTACAAGCTGGCACCCGAGTGGTCATAACTTAGTAAAACTGATACAGGCACCCTCGAATGAAATGGCCCGACTCAAACGCACCTGGTCGGGCGACCTCACATGGTGCGACATGGCGCACCCAAACGAACGATGCCACAAGGGATCAAATGGAAAACGGGCCAACCAAACATGCACAAGGAAAACAAAAAACAGAAAACGGGCCGCCCGAACATGCACAAGGCACCCGAGCAGTCAAAACTTAGGAAAACTGATACGGGCAACCTCGAACGAAACGACCCGACCCGAATGCCCTCGGTTGAGTGACCTCGCACGACATGACATGGCACGCCCGACTGAACAATGCCACAAGGGAGAAAATGGAAAACGGGACACTCAAATGTGCACAAGGCACTCGGGCGGTCACAACTTAGTAAAACTGATACGAGCGCCCTCGAACGAAATTACCTGACCAAATGAAGGCACAAGGGGGAAAACGGCAAACGGGCTGCATGAATGTGCATAAGGAAACTGTGCGGTCAAAACTTAAAAATTTTGATACAAATGCCCTTAAACGAAATGACCCAACCTGAACGCATTTGGGCGAGCGCCCTCACACGGCTTGACACGACATGCATGACCGAACGAAGCCACAAGGGAGCAACAGGAAAACGAGCCACACGAACGTGCACAGGGAACCTGTGTGGTCACAACTTAGCATATTTGATACGAGTACTGCCCTCAAACGAAACAACCAGACCAAAACACGTTTGGGCCGGCAGGCACCCTCAATCGAGACAACTCGACTCGAATGCATTTGGGCAGGCACTCCCAACCGAAATTACCCGACCTAAACTGGTTTGGGTGGCTGCCCTCAAACGAAATGGCAAACGAGCTGCACAAATGTGCACACGGCACCCATGCGGTCACAACTTAGCAAATGGGTTAGGGTAGGGGCTTAAATGGGTTAGGGTTTTAGGGGGTTAAATGGGTTATTTTTGGGAAATAGGGTTTAAGGGGCTAGGTGTTAAGGGTTTAGAGGTTTAGGGATTAGGGGGTTAAATGGGTTAGGTGTTTAGGGGTTTAGAGGGTTAAATGGGTTACGGGTTAAGGGTTTAAGGGTTAGTGGTTAAGGATTTAGAGGTTTAGTGTTTAGGGGTTTAGAGGTTTATGGTTTAGGGGGTTAAATGGGTTAGGGGTTGGGAATTAGGGTTTAATGGGTTAGGGATTAAGGGTTTATATGTTTAGGGTTTAGGGGGTTAAATGGGTTAAGGGTTTAGGGGGTTAGGGGATTTAGAAGTTAATGATTTTAGGGGTTATAAGTTAGGGGCTAATGGGTTTAGGTTTTAGGGGGTTAGATGGGTTAGGGGTCGAGAATTAAGGTTTAAGGGGTTAGGATTAATTTTTTAATGGTTTAGGGTTAAAGGGGTTATGGGTTAAGGGTTAGTAGGTTTAGGGTTTAGGGGGTTAAATGGGTTAAGGGATTTAGCAGTTAAGGATTTTAGGGGTTAGAAGTTAGGGGATAATTGGGTTAGGTTTTAGGGGGTTAGATGGGTTAGGGGTCAGGAATTAGGGTTTAAGGGGTTAGGGTTAAGGCCATTTTAATGGTTTAAGGTTTAAGGGGTTAGGGGTTAAGGGTTTATGGGTTTAGGGTTTAGGGGGTTAAATGGGTTAGGGGTTTACTAGGTGTTTAGGGGGTTAAATGGGTTAGGGGTTAAATGGGTTAGGGGTTTAGAGGTTTAGGGGTTAAATGGGTTAGGGGTTGGGAATTAGTGTTTAGGGTTTAGGGGTTAAGATGATAGTTTCATTGGTCTCTGTTTGTGCACATTAGTTTCTTATTCTATGCATCTCAATGTAACAATTTTGTAAGTATTTTTTCTTGTTGCCATGTCTTGTTTATTTATTAATTTATAGTATTTGTTAGCCATTGCTTCACATTTTTTGATTAAAATGTCTATTGCAATCAAACCAAATGTATGTTCAATCTCCAGTTTCATACTCAGCCACAATGTTGTCACACAATTTAAGTCCAGAGAATGGACATCTGATGAAGTCTTAATAACCATGCTACACCTCATGAATACTCCAGAAAATCTTAAGTTCGAGTGTCCCAAATTTATGAGAAATTTGGCTCTAATTATACTCTTGCTCCACCTGACTGTGTCCTGGAAATACCCTTTTTTATTGCAAAAACATCGTAATGTTGTTGACCTTGTCCCTTAACAGACCAAGGAAACATATGTGACTGAGAGGAATGGAATGCACTACAAAGTTTAAGAGAGTACATAAGACTAATATGGTTTAAAGGATAAGCTTGAAGAATCTAGCAGTGTTGAAACAACTAAAAGTTGTCGCAAAAAAATAGTTGATAATGCGAAACCTTCTTCTATACTAGTCAAGCAAGACTACATTCATGTGAGAGCAAGAAGAGGCCAAGAAAATGATAGGCATAGCCTGGAAGATAGGGTATGGTTCCCTCTTTTTGATGAAATATTTTATCTACATTTTGTCTATCGAAGATTAACCATTTTAACCTTGCCAACAAGGAGGACAAGGGGAGTCACAAGGGAGAGATGGAGATAAACTGAAGGAGAGGGGAGAGAAGGAATGGAGAGAGAGAGAGAGGGAGATGAGTGAGAGAGGTAGATCAAAAGGGTAAGAGAGGGAGATAGTGACACAAAGATGGAAGGGGGGCAGAAAGAAGGATAGAGGGAGGGATATAGTGAGAGGATTGGAGGGTAGAGAGAGAGAGAGAGAGAGAGAGGACCAAACGTGTTTCCTTGGGTGGTCTCATGACACAACACACCTGACCAGACGTGCACAAGGCACCCAAATGTGCACAAGGAACTCGAGCAGTAAAAAATTAGCAAAACTGATATGGGCGCCTTGGAACGAAACAACCCGACCTGAATGCACCCAGTCGGGCGACCTCACACGGCGTGACTCGACGCACCCAACAGAATGATGCCACAAGGGAGAAAATGACAAACGGGCTGCTCGAACATGCACAAGGTACCCAGGTGGTCAGAACTTAGCAAAAATGATACAGGCGCCCTCAAATGAAACGGCCCAACCCGACCCGAATGGGCCTGGTCGGACGACCTCACATAGCGCGACACGACACCACACCCAAACGAATGATGCCACAAGGGAGAAAATTACAAACGGGCCACCTGCACATGTACAAGGCACTCGGGCGGTCACAAATTAGCAAAACTAATACAGGCACCCTTGAACGAAACAACACAACTGAAATGCGCCCGGTCGGGCGACCTCATACAGTGCGAAACGACATGCCCAAAATAATGATGCCACAAGGTAGAAAATGGAAAATATGCCACCCAAACGTGTACAAGACACTCGGGTGGTCACAACTTAGCAAAACTGATATTGCGCCCTCGAATGAAATGGCTCGACTTGACTTGAACGCGCCCGGTCGGGTGACCTCACACGGCGTGACACGACATGCCCGAACGAATGATGCCACAAGGGAGAAAATGGCAAATGGACCACCCAAATGTGCACAAGGCACCTGGGTGATCACAAATTAGCAAAATTGATATGGGCTCCCTCGAACGAAATGGCCCAACCTGACCCGACCCGAACGCACTCGGTCGGGCGACCTCACACAGCGTGACACGATGCGCCCGACCGAACAATGCCACAAGGGAGAAAATGAAAAATGGGCCACCTGAACGTGCACAAGGCACTTGGGCTATCACAACTTGGAAAAAATGATATGAGCGCTTTGAATGAAACGGCCCGACCCGACCCGAACGTGCCCGGTCAGGCGACCTAACATGGTGGGACACAACGCGCTTGAACGAATGATGCCATAAGGGAGAAAATGGAAAATGGGCCACCCGAACATGCACAAGGCACCCAGATGGTCACAACTTAGCAAAAATGATATGGGCACCCTCAAACGAAACGGCCCGATCCGACCCGAATGCACTCAGTCGGGCGACCTCACACGGCGCGCCCGACTGAATGATGCCACAAGGGAGTAAACGGAAAATGGGCCGCCTGAATGTGCACAAGGCATCTGGGCAGTCACAACTTAGCAAAACTGATACAGGCGTCCTCAAACGAAACGACCTGACCCGACCCGAATGCGCCCAGTCAGGCGACCTCACATGGCGCGACACAACGCACCTGAACGAACGATGCCACAAGGGAGAAAATGGAAAACGGTCCACCCGAACGTGCACAAGGCACCCGGGCGGTCACAACTTAGAAAAACTAATACGGGTGCCCTCAAATGAAATGACCCAACTCGAACATGCTCGGTCAGGCGACCTCACATGGCACGACACAACGCACCCGAATGAACGACACCATAATGGAGAAAATGACAAACAGGCGACCCAAACATGCACAAGGCACCCAAGCGGTCACAGCTTAGCAAAACTGATACAGGCGCCCTCGAATAAAATGGCCCGACCCGACCCGAACGCACCTGGTCGGGCGACCTCACATGGCGTGACACGATGTGCCCGGCCGAACGATGCCACAAGGGAGAAAACAACAAACGGGCCACCCAAATGTGCACAAGGCACTCGAACGGTCACAATTTAACAAAACTGATATGGGCGGCCTTGAATGAAATGATCCGACCCGAACACGCCCAGTCGGGCGACCTCACACGGTGTGACATGACACGCCTGACCGAACGAATATGCCACAAGGGAGAAAACAACAAACAGGCCGCTTGAACATGCACAAGGCACCTGGGTGGTCACAACTTAGAAAAACTGATACAGGTGCCCTCAGACAAAATGGCCCGACCCAAACGCGCCTAGTCGGGCGACCTCACATGGCGCGACACAGCGCACCCGAATGAACGATGCCACAAGGGAGAAAATGGAAAACGGGCCGCCTGAATGTGCACACAGCACTTGGGCAGTCTCAACTTAGCAAAACTGATACGGGCACCCTCGAATGAAACAACCTGACCCGAACACGCCCAGTCGGGCGACCTCGCACGGCGCGACACGATGCGCTCGACCGAACGATGTCATAATGGAGAAAACAAGAAACGGGCCACCCGAATGTGCACAAGGCACCCTGGTGGTCACAACCTAGCAAAAATGATATGGGCACCCTTGAAATAAATGGCCCGAACCGAATGCATCCGATCGGGCGACCTTACATGGCACGACACCGCGTGCCCAACCAAACGATGCCACAAGGGAGAAAACGGAAAATGAGTCGCCCAAACGTGCACAAGGCACCTGAGTAGTCACAAATTAGAAAAAATTATACGGGCGCCCTCGAATGAAATGGCCCGACCTGAACGCGACTGGTTGGGCGACCTCACACAGTGCGACACGATGCGCCTGACCGAACGAATATGCCACAAGGGAGAAAATGGAAAATAGGCCTATGGTGTATGACTACGGGTGAAGCCACCCAATGGTGTATGAATGCGGGTGTTTTGTGGTCGGTAGGCCTAGCTGATTCACAACCTCTGCTGAAATGAGGTTCTTTTGGCTCTTTTTTCGACAATGAACTGCAGTGGAGAACCCTTCACCCACATCTATGAGTGGAAGAGGCGATCTCCCCCCTCTGGATCAGGCTCATCCTTATGGATCTTGGTGGTGGTAACAGTGGCACTGGGCTCTGCATCAATCATATGCTTCCCTTTTTCATTCCCCTTATCGGGTTCTGACTTAGAATCAGAGCATGCATCTTGTTAGCACTCATTTTTTCACCCTCTAAAGTTGTCCTTCATGATCATTTTTTGGCTATGATTTCTTATGCCTTCAGTATATTCACCATTTTTCGTCGTTATCATATACCTCGATTTTTCTAAAAATCCCTAAATTACCCCAATCTGGCCATTTGCATGCTAAAATATATGAAATCCTCTTTTTCCTAAACTAACTTAATGATTGTCCTCTCTATTTCACTCTTTTTCCATTTTTGTAAAAAATCTCAAAATGCCCTAATCCTATCGTATTCTAGCTTATTTTATTGGGCAAATAAAAAAGTGTATATAAATTTTATATTTAATATAAAATTGTTTATATTTTTAATAAAATTGTGGGATTTTTACAAATTGTTTATATTTTCAATAAAATTGTGGGCTTTTTACTCCCAATAAAAAAGTATATATCAATTTTATATTTAATATAAAATTGTTTATATTTTTAATAAAATTGTGGGCTTTTTACTACGTCGATCCCAAGGCTCAGCCCAAGCACCTACACTAATCACCACAGGATCGAGGCCAAGAACCACAAGCTAAACCACAACCAAATACAAGTCATTAGGGGAGGGCCTCAGTGCATGCGCTGAGTCCCAATTGATTGTATGAGTGTGCATAGCCTTCGGCTCGTAGTCAAAACATGCAAAACCTCAACACGTATATAAACACCAATATCGCTTATATGCCCGGTGAATGTGGGATTATCCCACTGAACACCTTTGCCACCAACTGTCGCAAGAGCGACACTCTGCCACCAACCATCGCAAGAGCGACACATTGCCACCAACCGTCGCAAGAGCGACACTTTTCCACCAACTGTCGCAAGAGCGACACTTTGCCACCAACCGTCACAATAGTGACGCCGTCCTCTAAACATCGCAATAGAGACACCTTCCTCTAAACGTTGCAATAGCGACACATTGTCTCTGTAATGGCGCAATAATGACATATTTCAGAAATCTGTCACAATTATGATGCTTTTCTGCAAACGTCGCAAGACCGACACTTACCTATAAGTGTCAAAATATTGACACTTGTTTCCAAACGTCGGTATAGCGACACTTTGTGGTGGGATTTGAAAATTTGATAAAATTTGGGGAAATTTCCAACATTTCGTCACAAGTGTTGGAATTTCCGCCAAATGTACTAGTGATTCTATTAATCAAAAGGATTAGCTATATATACATGAAGTATTGTCTCACGATAGGAAAATTATCTTGGACGCATAATAAGGTGGTTGAGAGAATATCTCAACCACACACCAAACTAGGAATCTATAGATTTAGCTAGCTCCTATGATATAGGAAAAAAATCCTTACATAGAGAGTCACAACCGCAGACAAGTAGGGATTACGTATTCCAACACTTAGAAATTTACATTCAACTATTTATGTTTTAATCACCTCTCATGTCTTTCAATCCTATGCTTTGTAGGCCAGAAGTACATATTCTGCCATGGGAAGGGTTGGTGAAGGAAATTTCGAATGACAGCCATAAAATACAGTGGGCCGACAGAAACCCAATGACATATTAGAGAGGCAACTCCTAGGTTTCCAATGGGAGAAAGAATCTACTCAAGTGTAGCGAGAGACCCGATAGGAATGGTCGTCTTTAGACTCAGGTAACTGTGAGAAATATGAGGTGCCTTATAACGTAGGAGCACATCTTAATAACATTGAAAAACTAATAGTTGTAGAAAAATTTTCAATTACACATTTCAAAACATGGGTATTACTTAACAAACTAATTTTGTAGGTTAATTAAAAAAAATTACCAATTTATTTCCGAAAGTTTTTTCATAATTTTAATCTAAATGATTTATAAACTTTATTAATAAGGGTTTTTGTTTCTTTTAATAAATAAAAATCATTATAAACAAAACTTCCCTTAAAATTTCCATTAATCAAATCAACATATTTTTTTTAAACAAAATTCGTATTTGATTTTAGAAAAATTAAACTCGAAAATGATTAACTTATTCTAAATTAATATGTAGAGGACTAGACTAAAGAATCCAAACAAGGCTTTCAGAACTCCAAACTCTCTGAACAATTTAAACACAGGTATCAACTTTTTCCCTCTTTTAAGTTATGGAAGCTTAGCTACTGTCAGTTGAGCTACAATGGAGTTGTGGGAGCTTTTGGGGGCGCTTTGAATCTATGTAATGATGAACAATTGTTATTTTTAGATATAAGATTTACATCGAAGGAAATGCATGGTCAGTAAGGCTTAAGTACATTATGGAATGTGACTCGCCAACTCTGCTGGTAAAACCTAAATTGTATGACTTCTTTAGCCGAGGGCTTCTTCCCCTGTGACATTACTGTCTTATAAGAGACCATAAGGCGTGTGAATCCATACAATTCGTTGTTGACTGGGGAAACCTTCGCACGAATGAGGTAGTTTTTTCGGGTCTGTTACTCCATACCTTAAAGTCAATTGAACTGTTTGAATATAGAATTTAGAGTAGAAGGTTTTTGTGTAGGCAATGGAAATTGGAAAGGCAGACAAAGATTTTATTGTGAATGAGCTCAAAATGTCAAATATGTACGATTATATATTCCATTCCGTGAAGGAGTATGCGAAATTGCTTAAATACAAGGAAACGGTTAGTAAAGAAGTTGTGGAGTACTGTTTAGAGATAATTACTTGCTTTGCGAATGCAGCCGAGAAGGAATATATGAAGAATTCAATGGTCAAAACTGTCAGTCAATCGACACCATGTAATATGGGAACAACAGAATCAGATGCGAAAGATATCGAAGAATTCTTGGAAAGGAAGGCCGATGCAATGAAACACGTGAATCTTCTTGAAACGGCTCAAAATTATTTGGATCAGAACATTCTTATATGACATATATGTATTCGAAGCAACATTTTAGAGTCTTTATTAGAATTTGGTTGCCCTCCCATTTCCTCATTCACCTTTTTCGATGAGCTTAATTAACGCAACTACATGTGGTTGATATATTAATAATCTTATTCTTATTTTTATTATTTTTAATGAGATATTAACCACTTTAATTATGTGTTAAAGTGTTGCCCTTCCATTTCCTCATTCACCTTTTTCGACGAGTTTAATTAACACAACTACATGTGGTTGATATATTACTAATCTTAATCTTATTATTATTTTTATTTTTTTAATGAGATATTAACCAATTTAATTATGTGTCAGCGTTAGTTAATAAAGTATTATTAAATATTTTTTATATTTTTATGTAATTGACAAATTGACCACAGTTTGTTATATGTTTAATTTTGATTAAATTGATAATAATGGAGAAAAAATTTCCTAGGTTGTTCTGATTTTGTTTGTATTTAGTACTTAGATCTTATTTTTTAATGTTTTGTTTGATCTCTCCTTTCGAATGGAACTCTATAAGATATGTATTGATTGTTTGATTAATTAATTAAAGAGAAGCGTTGCTTGTTAGCCTCACTCTCTCATCTGAGACCTACAAGATTCATTCGTTCACATTTTTGTCTTCCTATATTTTAATCTGGTATCAGAACCAACTTAATCCATTAGGAAGAGGTAGATCAGATTGGATCTTATAGAGAAAGCACAGGAGGAGAAACCTTGTGGTTTGATTGGTTTTATGAGAAGATACTATTGTGTTGAAGTCAACGTGGTGGAGATATGAATGTGTTGAAGGCGATGTGGTGGAGATACAACTGCGTTGAAGGCAACCTGGTGGAGATACTACTGTGTTGAAGACAACATGGCGGGGATACAACTGTATTGAAGGCAACATTTTATTTTTATTTTTTAGTCCAATGCTAAGGAGTAGAGTCATGTGTTGGTAAGTGGATTGAGAGTGGAGTAGAATTGTTGGTGAATCTGACTGTTGTGTAAGTCTGTCACCCTGAGTATGTAAGGCCGAGAGCCAAACGTATCAGTCAAAGTGGAGAGCCAAATGTTGGTAGTGTGGATTGACTGCTCAACATGGATAGTCAAACACGTGGAGAGGGGATTTGTAGATCAAACTAGAAGGCCTAATCAGGTGTATATGTGAAGAGTGATATGCCCTTCCATAATGATCTTACACGAATTTTTTGTCATTAGCTTTGTGTTAGGAGTTTGTAGGTTTACGCCATGGCATCAAAATTTCTTATAGTTTGTGAGAACCATCGTAATTTGTGTTAAGTAGGACCATCACACTTTGTGCTAAGCGGTAACTGCACCGGAGACGGTAAAATTCAAAAACTACCAAATTATGTATTGCAGTGCACATGTGTTGTTTTTTAAAGTGCGATGGGTAGATACATTATTTTTTAATGCTTGATTGAGAGGTTTTGTTTTTAAAGTGTGATGAGGAGATAATATTTTTTTATGCTTGTTGAAAGTGAGAGCAGAGCCTTCGAAGGAAAGGTAAGCCTAATGAACCCAAAAAAATTTCCTTTATATATATAACTAGATAGGCCATTGTGATCCCAATCAGAAAATCAGGTGAAAAGTGGAATAAAATTAAAAGGGGTTCAAGTCCTTCATATTTGGTTATAGTGGAGGATTGGAGAATTGTTTTCTTTTTCGAAGATGATGAATCCCTTGAAAAAACATATCTAAACAAGGTCAATAAATTGGATAGATCCAATTATGTTAATTGGAAATTTAAGCTGAAAAACTTAACGAAAGGTTATGACGTATGGATGATCACAAATGGAGAAGAAGAAAAAAAAAAGTGCGTTGGAGGTGGTGCAACAACTGCATTGATCCAAGGTTGGGAGAAGTTGGAGAATAAAGCAAATTTATCATTACGAATGTCTATGAAAGATAGTATAATTCCCCACATTCGTGACTGCAAAACGTCTAATGAAACATGGACTGCACTTAAGGATCTGTATGAGACCAAAAATACGAATTAGATCCTTTTCATAAAAAGTAAGCTCCTTTATATTAAAATGGAAGAAAATGAATTTGTTAGTACTTTTGTTTCAAGAATAAAATATTTGAAAGATAAGGTGGGAGACATATAGGAATCAATACCAAGTATTGATCTTGTTACAATTACTTTAAATGGGATGTTAGAGGACTATCAAATTTTCATTACTAGTCTTGCAACAAGGGAGAAAGATCCCTCTTTTGATGAGTTGAAAGGGATACTGATGTAGAAAGAATATAGGCGCAAGAATTTTAAGCCTTGGAATCTATACCTCATCCGTGAATTTCTTGATGTTGTACAGAAGGCGGCACTACTTGTGGATGCGAAGAACTCTTTCTTGGTGAAGTCACCCAATGGTATACGGTTGCGGGTGTGTTGTGGTCAATAATTCAAGCCGCTTCACAAACTCTGCTAAAATGAGGTTATTTTGGCTTCCGCTATCGACAAGGAATTGTAGTGGAGAACCCTTCATCCACATTTGCAAATGGAAGAGGCGCTCCCCCTCCTCTGGATCCTCGAGATCCTCCCTCTGGAGCTTGGTGGTGGCAACAATGGCACTGGGATCCGCATCAATTATTTGCTTCCCTTTGTCATCGCCCTTGTCTGGTTCTGACTCAGGATCGTTACATGCATCTGATTCGGGTGGCTTCAGTTCAGTCACCAACGAATATTTGGCCAGACACTCATTTGTGTTGTGAGTGGGGCTGTTATGAAATTCATGCCACTTCTCGGTGTCCTTATTTGGATTTGTGGTGTTTCTCTAAGTCACCTTGCTTTGGCTTTGCCCCTTTTTTTTCTGTTTGGGGGCGCCTTTCCCTGGATTCAGATTTGCGGATCCAAAGTCTCGGTTCTTCTTCTTAAATTTATGCTCAATCTTGGCAGCATAGCAATATGTCATGCCAAGCAAGGTAATGTCGAGGAAATCCATTTCCTCCTGAATGTATATGCACAAATAACTATGGTACTTGAGCACCAAATGTCTCTCTGAATACTTAATACCCAACTTTGTGCGTAGGGCATGGAAAAAATTCGTCAATTCTTGCACATCTTGATCCCTTTGTGGTTGCAGCATGGTCCATTGGATGTACTTCCCCTCATAGCTCCCCACAAGGTAGTATTATTCCTTGATGTCGTCTCAGAATCAATTCCAAGTGGGTGTGGCCGAGAACAGAGAGGGTTCCCTCCCATCGTTTTACTCATAGTATTTTTCCCGCCGGTCTTTGACACGGGGGACAGCTTTGAGGAGTGAAAAAATAATATTTTCTCAGTCAGAGAAATCATAGACCGAGAAATACCCTTCCAACAAATTCAACCATATATCTACAAAATTTGCATCTATTTAGACATCAAATATAGGAATTTCAAAGTTGACTTGTACCTTGAAAGGAGTGGCACCTCCAGAGTGGCTGTTGGATGTAGATGTGCCACCGGTGGGCAACCATTGAAGGATCTAGGCAAATTTATCCATCATCGTGTTCATTTGTTTCTTAAGGGTCTCCTTGAGAAATATTTTAATAGGATCTCCTTCTCCTCGTTTCTCTTTTCTTCTACCATGGGAGGCCATTGGTGGTTTGCGAGGCTGATCTTGCAATGCTTCAACCAGATCGAGCCCTAACTCTTTATACCTTGACCTCGTTGGGGACATGCAACGAAAAACAAAGAAAGAGCAAAACGCTCGGATACCACTGATCCAGATTTATGTAGGAACACAATAAAATACAGAAATAGACATAAACACATATATGTGGCGGAAATAAAACTTCATTTCACTAAAATCAAATGACTAAAATATCCTTATTGACATAATGGAAATAAACTAGCTAGGGTGCTTGTAGCTTATCTCTGAGAAGAGATGTGGCAGCTACAGGCCTCTGAACTATGTTACAATGAGACTCAAAGGCCTATTTATTTTTGAGAAACAATGGAAAACCATAAACATACAAAAACATAACCTTATGAGATTAAGTGCCAAAAATATGGGCCCCGTTTGGGTAAATTGGTACATCAACTTCCTGGGTACGTAAATTTGGCATATGATCTTTGTTTGACGCACCCAATACCTCGTTAGAAATATATATCCGAGGAATACAAATTTTGTCATGAACAACATCAAAATAACTTACATGTTTCTCCTGCTTTGTTTCCAAAAAACGTCGTTTAGGGCCTCAAAATGGCTCTAGAATTTTAGGACCCAAAAAACTGCTAAAAATAGTAAGTTGTGTTGAAACTAAAAAACTAAAAGAAATGATGTGGGTGTCCAAATGGAATAGGTGGGTGGCCACCAATATCCACCTGGATCATTCCTCTCCCATTAGGAAGCAATGGTCCCCATTGCATTGAGTTCCTCCATGAGATGAGGCAAATTCTGCTAAACTTGGTATTGGATTTGTCGAAGATGTTGTTGACCTGCTAGCAGACGTGCTGGATGCATTCAATAAATTTGGTTTCTTTATCAGCCTCAAACAGTGCATGTGTTGATTTTTTATATATGGCCACATGAGGTATGACAACATCAGAAGGCGGCGCGCCTAGGGTCAGATCAATGGAATGCTTGACCTGATAGTGTAGAGGAACCTCTGTGGGTGAGGAGAAAATGTCCACGTATTCCTCCACGACTTTTTCCATCTGTGGCTATCGTGCAAGAGAGTCCTATTTCTAGGTTGTGGCCACAATATTCTTCTTGCCTTGTGGGGGAATTGTAATGAAAATAAATTTCCTGGTTTGGGAAACAATCTTGCTGCATTGTTTTGCAGTTATCAAAGCCTATGGCAGGAGGCAGTACTACCTATGGTATCCTGTACAATTTATTTCCCAAAGTAATAATAACAACATTAGGCTTAGACTTATACACAACATGACACTTCCACAAGTATGGTTGGCTCAATAATACATCAAACACATCAAGAGGAGCAACAACACACAATACCTCATCTATTCAACAACATTAGTTTTAGAATCAATACATAAAAAAAACTAAGTTAAACTTAGTTTTACATGCAATAAATATGGATAATTAAAGCTAACTGAACCTAAGTGTGCTTTATATTATGTTAATGTGCACATGCACCACATGCAAGCACTAGAGTTAACTAACTAAAGCCAAGTGCAAACCACAAGTAAGCACTTGAGTTAACTAGCTAAATACAAGTGCACATCACATGCAATATATAGAGTTGAACTAAATCTAATTAAGGCTAACTATGTGCATGTGCAGCACTCGAGTTAACTAGATAAGGCAAGTGCACATCGCATGCAATATCTAGAGTTGAACTAAAGCTAATTAAGGCTAATTATGTGCATGTACACCAATAGTGTGTGAGGTGCATTGTCATCATTTAAACACCAGGTGCTTTCGCTGCTCAGGAAGTTTGTTGAGCCATTGACATATGACATGTAACAACTTTGTTTACCATGAAATCTTGATTGGGCATATGGAATATTACAAGGAACGTGGTTTGACAAGCTATTATGTATGGGCTTGAAAACCGCAGTACAACATGTGGAGAAAGAGGGGACGAACCAACCTAGATAGGGATATTTTTTTCTTTTTGGGATTGTGGATCTGCAATGGGACGCCCATTCAATCATGGATTCTTGGCTGACTTCGCAATTCGTATAGCAACAAGTTTTTATGATTAGTTGTTGAATTACTTCAAATATTACGTTTTCATACACATTATTAGGTATATGTGCTAACCAGAGGTGATATTCATTGTTAATAGAAAACTTTATAGTTTTAAGTTCCTTACAGTTGAAAAAATTGGCGATATAAAGTAAAACGATGGTGGAATTATTCCACGGTATAAAGGATAAGCCCTCTTCAAATGCTGAATCTTGTGCATTGCGGGAGAGAATAAAAATAGTATTTGGCATGAATCAACGGTGGATAGCAAGTTTGATATATAAGGGACAATTTACAACATAGGTATAAAAAAAATTACAAATAATTTTTATGTGTGTTAATGGGAATCCTTTATGATATTTTAATGAAATTTATTTATTATATATTCGATGTGGTCTCCATAATTAAGTATACCTTCTACTCTTATGGTAACCTCTTTAATGGATATGGTAAAATAAGTTCATAATTTCATGGGTGATTTTATGAAGTGATGAGTTCATGTGTTTTCTTATCAATGGATGTATGGTAAGTATTTTGGAAAATTGAAGATAATTTTATTTAGTTTAGCCAACTAAATGTGTAGTGATTTTGTCAGAGTTGGCTACTCTAGCAAATCACACCTATGTAAATATGGAAATTCAATACAACTATTGGACAGTGACACTGAAAATGCTAAAGACAATATTGTGGACAATATGAACAATTTCAAATGAGGAGGTAAAAGATCAAAAATAGAGAATAAATGATGATGGAAAACAAAGTGAAAGTTTGTGTGATTTTTTGGAATAGACTTGTGATCATGGTGTATTATATGTCATATACATGTATTAGTAAGAAAGTCGATGATGCTTTGTAGTAACCCTTCAAAAGTTTGTAATATTATGTACGTGAAGTTGTGTCATAAGTCTTGTAATGCATGTGCACTCCAATAAAGTTCGTGGTAATCTTAACACCACTTTGTAAGTGCAAGTTTGGGGTCAACCAAAAACCACTTTGTAGTGCAGGTTTGTGGAAAGCCAGAAGCCACGTGTGAGAGTGAAGTGGACAGGGATTCTTGTAGCACAATTTAGGGTCAGTCGAGAAAACCCTAGGCATGGTTTAGGGTTAGGTGACAAAACCATGTGCATGGTTTAGGGTAAGTTGATAAAACCCAATGCATGGTTTAGGGTTAGCCGACAAAACCTTGGGCATGGTTTAGGGTAAGCTGATAAAACCTAGTGCATGGTTACGAGTAATCCGAGAAAACTCGAGGTGATACTAATGGAGGGGGACTTGTAGGTGCAAGTACAAGTATTCAAATATAGTGGTTGATTGAATCATGTATATGAAGGACTTCCTAGTAGACTGGTGGTTGGGTACCCACGCAATGGTTTTTCCTCTATATGGACATCGACATATTCTTTTTATCATGTTTGTAAACATGAGGACCACAACTAGACTTTGTTGATTGAGATTGAGACAAGTAGTCATTAAGGGGGGGACTTCGAAAATATAATTCTACTTGTCTTAGTTGTGATTCTTTCCAAGTAAGGAGTTTTTCCCTAGTGTTTAAGAGTTTGTTGTGGCCTCGTTGGTTGAGATATTCTCTCCAACTAGTTAGCTTCCCAAATTAGTGTGTGGTTGAGATATTCAGTCAAACAAGAGATTGTATGTCCAAGATAGATTAGTTATCTTCAGACATAACTTCTTGTATTTATATTGTATTATTATTTTGATGTGTATAATAATTTTGAGTTTCTTATGCAAATTTAAATTATTATTGATATTGCTCAAAGCTAAGTAGCACCAACAAATAACATGGAAAAAAAATAAATGGTCTTAAACATAATTAAATGACAATTTCAAACAAGTCACAATAAATAAATCTACAAGGACCAATAGCAAAGATTAAGATACATAAGTGATGGAGTGAATGTTGGTAACAAAAAAACATAAGAAAAACTTCATAATATTATAGTCGAACTAAAAAAAATCAAACATGTCCACTGAATGTAACTTTACAATAAGGCACAAATTTCATCTTAAAAATAAAAGCAGTAAAACCAAAGGAGAAAAGTGTACTTAACAAAACTTAATTAAAATTTAAAAGTAGATGTCCATATTGATGAACTTGGGAGTTAGTTGAGTTCTATACACCTTGTCATTTTCACTCTCCTTTCAATACCTTCACACTTATAAAAATAACATTTCCTCCACGATGACTTTACTTAATATTATATAAACTCTTCTATATAGTGAGTCATTGAATTTTTTATTTTCTTATGTTAAAATTATAACATATTCTACTATTCCAAATCTTTAGTGACAACATCTTCCAATAATATACTATCAAGGCAACACCAAGAATACATTGAAAATCCAATTTTAAAAACACTTGAATTTAGCTTATATTTTAATATTATCCTATGGAATATTCACAATATAGAATCTTAAGTTTTTACAGTTCACTCTCATTATAATCCAGATAAATAACTATGTGGAAATGTGTCACCTGATTGGGGTGCCAAGTGGGAGATTTGAGAGGCGAGATGGCACCTGACTGTGCGTACCACATGACGTCTTAATGTGGGCATGAGGAAAAACGGGTAGGTACTACCACCTGTGCTACATAATGACCGAAAGGATAGACGGTGGTGGCCAATGCATGATGTCAGAGCGCTATGGGAAACAACACCGACGTGTTAAGGGATATATGAAGGGCGGTGAGGAGAAAGGTGGTAATTCATCTTGTCAGTTTACAGAGGAGGATAGAGCACATAGAGCTGTCATGCGGGAGCAGGTCAAAACGACGGGTTCACAGTCCTTTACTTGGTATGTTCTCAGCCTAATTGCCATGTTTCTTGCTACGAAGGAAGAAGGTCCTAAGGTCTTCAACTTCATTAAAATTCTTGTGTTTGGTAAATCAATTATATTCTGGGGTTTAACTTATCGTCTAGGTCATGCAATGGTAATTGGGTATATTATGATAATTGTATTCTGGTTATGTTTTGGGATATTCGATTATTTTCTGTAATCCTCGTCTGCATGGGTATTATGGGCTTGAAAGTCTCGTAGGGCTGTCTAATAGTAGTAGTTAAGGGGCTCTATTGGTTCTCCAATTCTGCTTGTCTTTCCTTCTGTTCGGCTTGGTCCCATATGGTCTCTTCATGTCTTACTTTCTTTAACCCTTGTACCATGCACTCGACCATATGCTCTGTATGCAACCCTAATAGTTCACTTAACCAAGCATATGAAATATACTGCATGACCTTGAATGACCCTTTTGTTTGTACAGCTCGGTTGAATTCAGTGTCAAGAGTTTCACCTAGTCAGTATTTTTATAATATGGGGGGTTTCGACTCCATTTATTGACATTTTCATCCTACTCTTTAGGGTCATGAGGGTTTTCTAACATTTTTTTCGCCAGGGTTTTGGGGTCATATTTATGTTACTAGAGGTTTAATTCCTATTTCTAGGGGTTTCATCCCTTTCCTTGCTGCAAGGGGGTTCATTCCTGTTTTCAGGCGGTTCATTCCTGTTTCAAGGGGTCTTTGTCCTTCTTTGCAGAAGTCCTGGTTTCTTTGTTGAGTTTTTAATCTTATGTCGTCGGGAAAGATTTGGGTTCTGGGGGAATTTGAATCTTGTCAGGAGAGTCTCAACCCTTGGCTTGCTAATATATAGCAGGAGAATGGAAACATTCTCGCCATGCAATTTCTGTAGCAAAAGATACTTTTTATTGCGACCCTTATAAATGGTTGGTTCATGGGAAGAAGGAATGATAACAAGTATGTGCCTGCTAATTATGAGGATGTTACTCCTGACAGTCCAGATCTCTCTTACTGTTGTTTCACTAAACTAATTATTGAAATTCTGTTGCAATATATAGGTATCATTAATTTCTACACGGGTCTTTCTTTTGCACTGGTCATGGATGTCCTTGGACACTGCCAATCAATCCAACAATGTGTACTGCAAGACAACATGGTTAAAGGATAGATTGCAAAAAAGGAAGCCAAGGATAAAGGCAAACATAAACAAAGTAAGTCCAAAGTGGGCTCCAATAAGAGGGGAAGGAAGTTAGGTAAAGGGATAATGGAAAACCTTTTTTATGCTTAGTCCACAGGCATTCCACCTCAATTCAAAGTAGTTATCTCAGGTTGGGAGTGGGACTGCAACACCAAGGAAGAAGGAAAAATTCAAGAGGAAGCAATGGCATTTATAAAGGACCTTGGAAACACGAGGAGTACGTTGTCATTATTCCAACAGTCTATTCATACATATTGGATACTAAAATGTGTGCTGGCTAAGGAAATTATCAACATTCAGGAAATTAGAGGGGACTCGAAAGCTGCTTCCATCCTTTTTGATATAAGGAGAGACATCCAAGAAATCCACCTTATGCAACACCACAACAATGTTTGCCTGGGTCGCATAGGTCGTCAATTTCAAAGCATGCATCAAGTAGATATACCTAGTTCCAGTGTTAAGGATCTGGCATCGATTGAGTCTTAAGATGATTGAGTTCCTTTCTTTTATGTTTTTTGGAAATGCATATTTCGAACAACATTTAATTTTTAAAGTTATTGTATGTAAGAGACAATAAACTGGACATATTAGACAATATCCGGTTTAAACTTTTTCAGTATTGGTTAGCCTATAACTCTTTGAGGTGGCCAACATACTTGGTTTCCTAAAAGCAGGTTGAGGCCATCCAGTATTAGTATTTGTAACCTGCTTATCTCTTTTTGATAAATGGAAAATAGGAAAGATCTGCTAAACTTTAAAAAAAAAAGTGTCATCCTCTTTCTTAAATATCATCTTAATAATAAGAATAACTCAATAATAATTCCATAACAATAAAAAGTAGAATATATATATGTTTTTTTTTAAAGTGATATAACAATTTGTTGGATCAGTCAAATTTTACAAATTGAATAAGGAGAATTTTTCAATATTAAATTTTAAATAAAATCAAAATATAAATTACTTTAAAAAAATAATTAATGAATTTTTTTTCAAATGTTTAGTTCTTTGTTAAAAAAAAAAAAATCATAAAGTAACCATCCTCTCCAACCTATTCTGTAATATAACTAAACTTTAACTATCATACATAATATCTGTATAACTACCAAATTTAAACCTGTATTATTCTATAACTATGCCACATTCCAAACCCCATAAAAAATTATTTTTGAAATTATTCACATTAAATATGCTAAAATAAATCGTGTAACATAACCCACCACGTTTGAAGGAAAAGTCCTTTGTGTGTGACGTGTGATGACATTTCCGTGAAATGATGTTGCTCTCCGCAAGTTGATGTCATGGTCGGCACAACTTTAACTTGCTTCGATTTCAACACGAAGCGCGCTTCTGTTCACAAATATCGGGACGATAACTATGAATTTCTTAGCCGTAGTCTAACTAGCCAGAGGAATTGCCCTGAAAATCATGAAAATTCCGATAAGATTTTCAGAAAATCCGGCAGGAATTTTTCTAAATCCATGTTATAACTATCAAAGTTTAATATTTTGGGTGTCCTACAGGTTTTTGATGGTGCTGAATCCATTTCCAATGTCAAAATTAGGATTCAAACACTGTTTCTGCAAGATTTTTTAAATTTTTTTGGCCCGGATTCCGGCCAATTTTAACCGTCCGGGCAATTCCTCCGGCTCGTTAGACGACTCCAATTTCTTATATTCGCGCGTCTTCGCGAGACATGAGAACGGCATCGGTTGATTCTTCGTTTCTTCTTCTATTTTTTTCCAGGGAAATTTCTGTGTATATCTGCGTCCGACAAAGACTTGTTGACTTTAATTGATTCAGATGTCTGCGTTATCTTCCTTTTTGTGCTTTACTGTTCGACCCAATTCGGAGTACTGTCAAATTAGTTACACTGCAATGAAGAAGAGAAGATGGACAAAGCGGAGAGGCCTCCGCCGAAGCCAAATATCTGTTCTAGCAATCGTATTGACCTCTCTGTGTCTATTCTTGCTTAACCGTTGGGTACGCATAATACTTTCAAATTTTCTAACGCCACAAGAGTTCAAAATGAGCATATTTTTAGGGAGTCGTCTAACGAGCCGGAGGAATTGCCCGCACGGTCAAAATTGGCCGGAATCCGGGCCAAAAAAATTTAAAAAATCTTGCAGTTCCAGTGTTTGAATCCTGATTTTGACATTGGAAATGGATTCAGCACCATCAAAAACCTGTAGGACACTCAAAATATTAAACTTTGATAGTTATAACATGGATTTAGAAAAATTCCTGCCGGATTTTCTGAAAATCTTATCGGATTTTTCATGATTTTCAGGGCGATTCCTCAGGCTAGTTAGACTACGGCTATTTTTAGCACTACGAGAAGTATCTAAGCCCTTGAGGTACACCATCTCTAACGTTCTCTGCTTCTGCAACCAAAAAATTTGGGATGGTCTACCTTGCGGATTTAAACTTTAAAGATATTTGATTAGAGATTAACATACTAAATTGGGAATTTTTGACATACTGAATTGGAGCAACATTAATAGTCTTTATTACACTGTTGTTCCATTTCCTCATTCACCTTTTTCGATGAGTGTAATTAACACAGGTAGATATATTAATAATCTTAATCTTATTCTTATTTTTAATGAGATACTAACCACTTTAATTATGTGTTAGAGTGTCGCTCTTCCATTTCCTCATTCACCTTTTTCGACGAGTGTAATTAACACAACTTCATCTGGTTCATATATTAATAATCTTAATTTTATTATTATTTTTATTATTTTTAATGAGATATTAGCCACTTCAATTATAAAGTATTATTAAATATTTATGATATTTTTATATAATTGACAAATTGACTCTCTTTTGTTATATGTTTAATTTTAATTAATGAAGAAATTTTTTTTTAGGTTGTTTCGATTTTGTTTATATTTAGTATTTAGATCTTATTTTTTAAGGTTTTGTTTGATCACTCTATTCTAATGTAACTCTATAAGATATGTATTGATTGTTGGATTAATTAATGAAAGAGCAACGTTGCTTGTTAGTCTTGCGCTCTCACTTGATACCTATGAGATTCATTCGTTAACATTTTTTATTTCTTATATTTTTATTTGGTATCAGAACTAGGTTACTCCAATTGGAAGAGGTAGATTAAATTGGATCGTTCATAGCAAACATACGAGGAGCAATCGTGTTTTTTGATTGGTTTGATGAGAAGATACTATTGTGTTGAAGGCAACATGGTGGAGATATGAATGTGTTGAAGGAAACATTGAAAGCGATGTGGTGGAGATACGACTATGTTTAAGGAAACATTGAAGGAAACATGGTGGAGATACGACTGTGTTGAAGGCAGCATTGAAGACAACTTGACGAAGATATGACTATGTTGAAGGCAGCGTTGAATGCAACGTTTTATTTTTTAGAACAACGCTAAGGAGCAGAGTCATGTGCTGGTAAGTGGATTGAGTGTGGATCAGATTTGTTGGTGATTTTGACTCTTGTGTAAGTCTGTCACCCTGAGTATGTAAGGTCTAGAGGCAAACAAATCGCGCAAAATGGAGAGCCAAACATTGGTAGTGTGGATTGAGTACTCAACATAGAGAGTCAAATACATGGAGAGTCGATTTGTAGATCAAACTAGAAGGCCCAATCAGGTGTATATGTGAAGAGTGACATGCCCTTCGACATTGATCTTACACTCCATTTTTTTGTCATTGGCTTTGTGTTAGGAGTTTGTAAGTTCGTGCCATGGCAACAACGTTTCCTGTAGTTTGCAAGAACCACCACACTTTGTGTTAAGTAGGACCATCACACTTTGTGATAAGAGGTAAGTGCGCTGGAGAGGGTAAAATTCAAAAATTGCCAAATTGTGTAATGCAACACACATGTATTGTTTTCTAAAGTGCGATGGGGATATACATTATTTTTTAATGCTTGATTGAGCGGTTTTGTTTTTAAAGTACGATGAGGAGATAATATTTTTTTTTATGCTTGATTGAAAGTGAGAGCAAAGCCTTCGAAGGCAAGGTAATCCTAATCAACCCATGTACATTTTTCCTTTATATATAAATGGATAGGCCATTGCGATCCCAATCAGAAAATCAAGTGAAAAGTGAAATAAACTTAAACTGGATTCAAGTCTTGCATATTTGGTTATAGTGGACGATTGGAGAATTGTTTTCTTTTTCGAAGATGATGAATCCCCTTGCAAAAACATATATAAACGAGGTCAATAAATTGGACAGATCCAATTATGTTAATTGGAAATTCAAGCTACAAAACCTAATGGAGGGTTATGATGTATAGATGATCACAAATGGAGAAGAAGCACAACAAAGTGCGAGCTTGGAGGTGGTGCAACAACTATTTTGATCCAAGATTGGGAGAAGTGGGAGAATAAAGCAATGTGTTGTTAAGAATGTTTATGATAGATAGTATAGTTCCTCACATTCGTGATTGCAAGACTTTTAATGAAACATGGACTACACTTAAGGATCTGTATGAGACCAAAAATATGAATTGGGTCCTTTTCCTTAAAAGTAAGCTCCTTTATATTAAAATGGAAGAAAATGAATTTGTTAGTGATTTTGTTTCAAGAATCAAAGACTTGAAAGATAAGCTGGGAGACATATAGGAATCAATACCCAATATTGATCTTGTTACAATTACTTTAAATGGGATGTCATAGGACTATGAAATGTCCATTATTGGTCTTGCAACAGGGGAGAAAGATCCATCTTTTGATGAGTTGACAAGGATATTGATACAGGAAGAGAGGCGCAAGAATTTTAAGCCTTGGAATCAAGACTTAAAACTTGTGGCAAAGAAGAAATTATTCAAAGGGAAATACGAAGAAGGAAGTAAAGGTGGAAGTCCATTTGAAAGAAGGGCATCTCCAAAGCCAAATCAAGGTATGTCATATGCTAGAAAGGATTCTAGAATAAAAATGTTTTTAATGTGGTAGAAGTGGGCATCATGCCAAAGACTGTTATAAAAATAAAAGTGATGCAACGAGGCATAAACATAGAAGACATTCATGACATTGTGTAGGACCTTGAACTATGATCTTAAGAATCTCAAGTTCATTTTGTCTAATGTTGTGCTGTCTGCTGAAACTGATGATGTTGATGCATGGTTTATGGATTCTAGAGCTTCAATACACATGGCATGTAATAAGGACTATTATGAGAACTTCAAGGAAATAAGAAATGGTGGCAACATTTATCTTGGAAATGATCATGCACATCAAATCAATGGATATGGAGATATTCCAGCGACTTTACCAAATTGAAGTGTCAGGTGCATTCATAATGTTATGTATGTGCCCTAGATCACGAAAAATATGATCTTTTTGTCCACAATCATAGATCATAATCTTAAGGTTGACTTCTTCAAAAAACATTGCATATTAAAGGACTTGTTGGATCACTACAAACTTGTTGCTTCAAGAGTCAGTGTAGCAAGCATGTACAAACTTGATGTCACCAGCAAGAGTTATCAAGCACTGACTTCTACAACTATGTCAACATAAAGTATTTGGCACCAGAGGTATGGTCTTACCAATTTTCATGATTTGTTATTGTTGCAGAAAAAAATAATGGTTGATGGACTCCCCATGTTAAAGAATGGATATGCTGCTTGTGAAGGTCATGCTTTAGGAAAAATGCACAAATTCACATTCCCCTCTAATTATGATTGGAGAAGAATAAACATATTAGAACTTGTGCTTATTAATGTTTGTGGACCTATGCAAACTAGATCCCTAGGAGGTGCTTATTATTTTATGTATTTTATTGATGATTGCACAAGGTATACTTGGGTTTACTTCCTTGGAGAAAGAGTGATGATTTTGAGTACTTTAAATAATTCAAAAACATGGTAGAGAAGAAAACAAGGAAGTTCATAGAAATCATCCATTCTGATCAAGGGGGAGAGTACATGTTGGGGAACTTCATCAAATACTGCAAGGATCATGGAACACTGCAGCAATTTACAATACCCTACACTCCACAACAGAATGGTGTTGCGGAAAGGAAAAACTAAACGTTGGTGGAGTGTGCTTGGAGTATGATTAAAGGTAAGAATCTCTCGAATGACTTTTGGGATGAGGCCATTAGCATTGTTGTTTATTTAAAAAACTGAAATCCAATAAGGTATCTTGATCTCAAGACTACATTTGAATCCTTGTATGGTTTTAAACCAACAGTTCATCATTTGAGGGTATTTTGGTGCAAAGCCTTTGCACACATTTTGAAGGAGAATAGAAATAAGCTTGATGCTAAATCCATCAAATGTATTTTTGTAGGATATTTTTCATAATTTAAAGCTTACAAAACACTTGATCCTTCTATTCATAAGTTATTTGCATGCAGAGATGTAATTTTCCATGAGCAGAAAGATGAAGGAAACAAGGACAATAACTATGAAATGTGGCACACACTTCCTAAAGTTGAACACACTACAGAATAGGTTGAAGATAGAGAGTAGCAGAAGCTTGAGGAAGAATCCAGTGATATGGATACTACCAACAATCAGAGTTCACCTAGATATGCAGAAGGACCTTTAGAGAACATAGATCAAGACAATAGATTTCCAAGGAGATCTTCATGCCATATTCAGCTACCTGAAAGGTATAAGGACTATGCCTTGATGAGTAGTGTTTTAAATTTCATATAACCTATGAATTTTAATGAAGCCAATGAACATGAATTGTGGAGAAAAGAAATGAAGGAATAATATGACTCAATAATGGAAAATAAAACCTAGGAATTGATTGAACTACCTAAAGGTAAATATCCCATAGAATGTAAATGGTTGTACAAACCCAATTTTAAAGCCGATGGAAGTATAGATAAATAGAAATATAGATTGGTGGCATAAGGGTACTCACAAAAAGAAGACATTGATTATGCAGAAACATTTGCACTTGTATCTAAGATAAACACTATTAGATTGTTAATTGCATTAGATACAAAATACCAGTATAATATTCACCAATTAGATGTAAAGTCTACACTTTTGAGTGTTTATTTAAAGGAGGAGGTGTATTTGACACAACCTGAAGGGTTTGTGAAAAAGGGGTAGGAGCATTTAGTTTTCATATTAAATAAAGCTTTGTATGGTTTGAAGTAGGCACCCAGGTCGTTGTATGAAAATATAGATTCCTTTTTTCTTCAATAGGATTTTATGAGGAGTCAAAGTGATTCAAGCGTGTATACCAAATTTGATTCAAAGGTGCATGTTGTATTAATTTCTTTGTATGATGAAGATTTAATTATTAAAGGAAATTTTGTCAAATTAATTGATGGAATTAAGTTGTAGATGTCACAAGTATTTGAGATGAAAGATCTTGATGAGTTACATTACTTTTTAGGTCTTCAAGTTTAGAGAGATGAAGATCATATTTTTTTTTCTCAGGGTAAGTATGTAAAATAATTGTTTGAGAAGTTTAAAATGGATCAGTGTAAAGTTGCTTTTCTTCCAATGCAATAGAATGTGAAACTTCACAGTGATGATGGCTCAAAGGAGGTTAATGGTACAATGTATGGACAACTAGTGGAAATCTTGAATTATCTTACTACAAGCATACCTGATATAACATACTCTGTTAATTTGTTAGGCTAGTTTATTGTGGGACCTCTAGGAAGCCATTGGAGAGTAGTGAAAGATGTACATAGGTATCTTAAAGGAAAAATTGATTTAGTTCTTAAGTATACTAATTCATTTGATGTTGAGCTGACAAGTTACCGAGATTTGGATTGGGCTAGTAACTCGAATTATAGGATATATACTACAAGTTATGCTTTTAGCATTGGATCCGGGATTGTTTCATGTAGTAGTAACAAACAACCTATTGTATCTTTGTCATCCACTAAGGAAGATTATAAATATTTGTGTGTATTAACTTGTGAATTTTTTTGGTTGAGGAGAGTTATTCAAGATGTTGGATGAATATACAAATATTTTGGTTTATGGTCGCGATATTCCTCCTTATCACCTGAATGTGTTCATGCCAATGAGGATATTTTCGTTGGAGTTCATTAGACAAAGTTTCAATGTGGACCAAGTCCATTTTGTCCCTGCTAAGAAGGTGTACATGTTCAAGTTGGGTAAGCCTATAGGCCCTTTCATTGTTAACTCTAGACGAGGCTTTCAGGCAACTCAGGATTTATCAAAAGAAATAAATTTTAATATGGGGGATGTTTGGAATTATGACCCTTATGGTGTTATTGTAAAGAAGAGAAAAACATAATTTCTTCAACTTATGATCATCCTGAGATTGAATGGAGGGATAACTTTGATTCCTGACCCATTAACACAGAGATGGAGATCGAGACTCCAACAACAAAAGATAAGGTGTAGAAAAGGACTATGGATGAAACATGGGACATGGAAATGGAGGACGTCCACACCAAAAAGAAGGCCAAGACTTAAGAAACATATGAAGAAGAAATAGAAACTAGGTTGGTGGAGAAAAAACCATACCAATGAGGCTTCCATGCGACTCTGGAAGACCCACTTAAAGTTGTTGCCTCATCATCCTCAAAGGTAGCCATTCTGAGTTCAGCAGGGAGTGCAACCATCACTGAGCTCAATTGGTCTGCAGGGAAAGAAATTGAAGAAAGGAATACAAATATTAGCAAAGAGATGCATCAACAAATGGCATAACATTTGGTCCCATATCAGACCAGACTCATGGTTTCCGTGGACCTGGAGAGGAACCAAATGAAATTATCACTACACAACCCATTGGCATAGTAATTACCACAGGATCCCAGTTCAGGGGTTTAGATGTGTCTATGGACCTCACAAGTGTCCCTCTACCTGAGAAGATAAACTTCCACAGGTAGCTGGGAGAAATGTTATATAGTGAGATAAATGAGAATTCCATGACCATAATAAAAGTCGAGAAACTGCTAGAGAAGTCTACAGCAAAACTAAAGTAGGAGAGAGCCAATTCTAGAGCTCTGCATATGCAGAATGAGAACTTCAAGGAATTGATTGTGAAGCTGGGAGTGAATCTAGAGGATAGATCTGCATTTCATACCCTTCTACAGAGTTCACAAGTGGATATTCAAGAGCTAAGGCACAAGCTAAAGATGCCATCCAACGAACATGTGCAGTCCAAACAACTAACATAGGTAGAGGAAGTTTCGTGATATGGACTAAACGAATTTCATGGATCCTTATCTCTGTCGATGCGATCATTGACTTAACCTGCAGATTTTGTTCTAACGACAATCGTGATTCCCAACAATTGGTATCAGAGCTTAGATCACCGTGTGTTTCGCGATATGGAATAACCACCTCTTGTGGATCCTTATCTTTGGCGATGCGATCGTTGACTTAACCTACAGGTTTTTGTCTAATGATAATCATGATTCCCAACAATAGATGTGGTGGATAGGGTTTCTGTAATCATGGATATTTCCAAAGTAATCCAGAAAGAAGAGGCCAGAGCTAAAGCTAAAGAATGGCTAGAAGTAGTGCTGAAGGATATAGCTACCTTTAACTCAGAGTTTGAGAAGAAGGTTCGAGCAGGGTTGCCCAACTGTTGGGATTTTTTAGGAGTGCTAATATCGTGGGAGAAATATAGTCAGAGGTTGGTAGAGGCCAATATTAAGTTTGATTCATCCCATAAGAAGACTTTTACCTTAAAGGGTAAAAATATGGTCAATTATCTAAGGAGAGATTTCCAACTACTGGGGTTTGTGAAGACCTTATTTTTCCCCAGGTTGAACTATGCAGGGCTTACAAGTCTCAAAATTTCCTATCAGGTGTTCTTTTGCACTCCTCAACCAAGTCCAGTGCTCTGGAAAAGATGTGATCAATTCATCAACCCTTCACAGTTACAAATCATCGATCCAACAACCCTACCTCTTGAATGAGTCTATCAAAATTAAAGATATTGTTGATTGTGTGAATCGTGACACTATATTATTTCTTGTTTTATGTAAATATTTTTATTTAAACCAATACCACTATGCCACTAAGCACACTAATATCTATTTGTCATGATGATTCACTGTAAAATCAAGAAAGAATATTTTGTAAGGGTTCTCTTTTTAAGGCCTTATAAAAAATAGTTTATGGTAGATATCCAAGGGTTCCAAATTTTGTTTCAAGAGGGAAGCTATGCAATTTGGAATGAAATGTATGCAATGTTCGAATATTAATGAAACCTTTTGATGATTCTCGCTCATATGAGACTGTAGTATGTAATTATGTTTTTTTCTTATTCCATATACCTTCATTCTTCTTCTCATATTACATGTAATAGTAGCTATTGGATTTGTTTTTATGAAATCATTGATTCATCTATGTCTAATGTTGATCTAAGATGCTTGTGGTTGATAAAACTTAACATCCTTATTATGTGTTCCATGTAACTTAACATATCATTTAAATGTTTCTTTCATACGTTTCATGTTGAAGTCTAATGCATTGGATTCTTAACTAAGCCCTGTGTGTTTGGTTTCATTCCTTCATAATTATTCTCTCCAGTATACTACAATGATTGATAAACTACATGCTCACATAATGTTGGCCACTGAAGCTGGAACTTAATTCTTCTTTGAGTATTACTTTGCAGCCATATTTTTATTTCTCTTCTTAAATAATACTTTGAACCAATTATGTCTTAAAAATATGTTAAATATCGAGTGTGAGTGAGCAATTACAACAAATCCTGCAAGCAATCATCAATATGTCCTAGAAACATGTCTCTCGTCAATCCAGTGGTTGTCTATAGGAGCTACAACAATAATGACTATGGTTGAAATCATATATGTTCTATTATGAAATTATTCAATGGTTGTGATTATGTAATATTGCAAAAATTATTTTTCTTATTTGTATGTACTTATGTTTGACCATGGTTATGCATTATTGTGATGCTTTTCAATGGTCATAATAAATTTTGATATTCATCATTATTAATTTATAAGTCATTGCTATATTTTAGATTAAAAAATAATTATTATATTTTAATGGAGACGAACAATATCCAAAGTAAAATATTGAACTCATTACAAATATATCAATATACAATAATACATCTATTAAAAAAATTGATCAGTCACCCACCCTTTTGAATCTAAGACAAAACATTTGAGGATTTATCTAATGGTTTTTTAACGAGGAATGACTTGAATAGAATGACATATCTTTGTGGTTGTTATAAGGGTGCTTCGTGCCATGCTCCTCTAATTGTTGTGAATGTAAGAAAATTTTCATAAGCCAAAGTCTAATTATTCTACATTTTGAAAGTTAAATTTGTTTGAAATATGATAGGAATTTGTTGGAGTCGCAAGTTTGATGGGTGAACTCTACACAATTTGAGTGTCTCAAAAAAATTTCAAGGTTTTGAATCCATTTATGCATTCAAAAAGTAAATAAATAATAAAAAAGCACAATCAAACCAAAAATTGTTTCTAAAATGTAGAATAATTAAACAATGAATTTTGATATGTGAACTCTGCACAATTCAAATGTCATCCATTTATGCATTCAAAAACTAATTCAAACAACAAAAACATACAATGTAACCTAAATTTATTTTCCCTCCTTTTAGCTAAAAGCTCCAAAATGTAAAATAGTTAAACAATCCCTATCCATAATCATAGACCTACCCAAGATATTTTAAATTGAAATGTAAGTAAAATTTTCTTAATATGGTTTACCATTATTTTTATGTTCTTTTATTATTATTATTCATTTTTCTATATCCCATGACAATAATGGAAAAAAAATAATATCAACATTTTTTCTTCATATCATGATAGATTAGATAAAACATGTTATAATTTTTATATAATAGATGTTATTTTTTTATATAATAGAATTATATTATTGTGGAAGGTAAACATGCACGTATCACTATTTATTAAAATTACATCTTAGTAGTGGGCATGGAAAATCAAACTTTGGTTGTGGTGAATAATTTTCATGCTCACTAAGTGAAAACAATTCCAAGTTGAATAAACTCTCCATCCTCTTGCTATTAGGATTTTTAGATAATACCTACCAATATTTTATATCTCAACCTACAAATCTTCATATGGCTTACTCCACTTGCTTGTATTTATTGAGTAGTCCACTTTCTTGGATTTATGAATATTAAGTATGCTTCTTTTTTATGTGTGCATAATATGAAGATACAATAAAAGGAAATAAGAATAAACATTGATCCAATCAAGTTTTAATTCCTTATTATCATAAATTCAAAGTTGAATCAATAATATTCAATTTGAACATTATTTTTTGTTGACAAAAAATAATTGCATTTCTTTATTCTTTTGTATATGGTGTTTTGCATCATAAGACATATGCAACACTCATTAGATTTATAATTTTTATTGGAAAAAATAATGTTATTTCTATTTTTTGCATCATAATACCCCTATGCAGTGATCATTAGGTATATAATTCTTATGAAAAAAAAATCTTGTAAGTTATATTTTTCTATCGAAAATTGTGTGATTGGATGTTTAAAATAGTATGTGTTTTATAGAAAATATAGTAATACTCATAAAATAATACTATATTTTTATTGCTTTTAAATAAATATTGAAATTGTTTAAAAAATTAGATTAATTACTCTTTTGAAGAAAAACAATTAATTTCATTATATTTGAAGAATGACATAAAAAAGATACAAAGAATAAATAGTCCTATTGAAATCCCTCTATAAGGTTCCTATAATATTAGTGAACAATGTTATTTATACATATTCATTAAAGTGTAATTTCATGTCTATTGAATAAGAGGTGTGGTGTGAGAAATATAGATGATTTTTTTTTTTCCTATGAAAAAATTAATTTTTGCCGATGTGTACGGGGAAGGTATTTTCTCTGCATGGCCTATTGGCTCTTGGGATTTTTTTCATTCATATTTGAGAACTTTCGATGCAGGTATTTCAGGGTGGTATGAGACATCTATTACAGAGCATTCAAAATATGCATTGCTGCGTTATTAGTCCCTGCCGCCTACGGCATGGCAGGGGCTATTGCAATCGAAAATGATATTCCTATTAGTCTCTTCACGCAAACCGAAGTATATTAGTCCTGCAACCCAATGTTTTATTATGTGCACCGTTTGGTCAACGTATGATATTTATTAGTCTCTTCACACAAACCGAAGTATATTATTCATTGAGATTGCTCCTGCTGATATTTCAACAAATAAGAAACTTTGAGGTCTTATTTGGCCTCTTGTTGAGGCGAAGAGGGAAAAAAGCTTATACTATATTTCATTTTGCATTTCAAAAATCGAACTGATCCAACTAATGCTAACATTAACATTAGTTTGATAGCAACAAATGTCATAGTGTCTATACATTCCATCATGCCACCCTTATAAGAATAGTCATATCCACTGGTAAGCTTTGCTGACACATGTTTTTCAACTGCCCATGTTTTGTGACATCTGGGCTAATAAGTCTTCAATACCTGCTTAAATAAGACTTCCATACCTGCATACCACAGCTTTCGTTGAAAATCAAATTAGCTGGTCCATAACAGGCCTTTTCTCAGTGCATATATATAAATTCCATGTATTCAATACTTGCAGACCACTGCCCTGCAGACCACCGCTTTGCAGACCACTGCTTTCGTCAGGAGCATCAACTAGTTTTGGAACTGTCTCTGCAATTTACGAATCTGCAGAACACTGCCCTGCAGACCACCGCTTCCATCTCTTTACAGAGCACCGCTTTCGTTAGGAGCATCAGCTAGTTTTGGAGCTGTCTCTACAATTTATAAATATATACCAATTTTAATTGTTTCAGTAGTGGTAATTTACTAGTAATTTCTATAGTTCCTACTATGTGGACTTTTTGCTCTTTCCTTGAGATTTTCTTTCTTATCTTGAGTACAGTTTAAGAAATATGGCTGGAATTTCTATGGCAATCAAAAAGAAAATAAAAGAAAATTAACAATTCGATATGAAAATCTACTATGCAAAATTTTTGCTCTTTCCTTGAGTTTTACTTTCTTATGTTGAGTAGACTTTTTGCTCTTTCCTTGAGTTTTTCTTTCTTATGTTGAGTATACTTTAAGAAATATGGCTGGAATTTCTATGGAAATCAAAAGAAAAATTAATAATTAGATATGCAAATCTATGAATGATATGCAGATCTATGAATGGAGAGATTATAATTATCACTGGTAGTCATAACAGTGGAATCTTAACAAATGGCAGTGGAATGTTAACAAATGACAAAACTAATCGTTGCCAAGTTTAACAATTAAGAGTTGCATCTTACCATTCACTGCCTCTTTTACCGAAGAAGCTTGTGCCAAGGCATGGGTATACTATGCTATCCAAAATTTTAATGTTTGGCAGCATAAATAACTGCACTAGTTTATTTGTGCGCCCTCTCGTACTCCCACTTTAATGATTTATTCGACCCCATATTCGACCACAACTTCGTAAATCTGCAACATTTCTTGAATCAATAGCATAGAACAGACATCTTGGCACTATCTTGAATTTTTGAGATGCATGCTCAACCTGCTTCACAGTTAGATTTACAAAGCAGCTCAACAAATTTATTGAATTTCCTCTCAACTAACTACGAACTTCCTTCACCCTGCTGCACCACAACAACAGTTAATGAAGCTTTTCATGCATTGCAGCCATTAATGAAGTGTCGTCGAATATTAGGATCACTGTAGGGTATTACATTTCATATAGCAAACCTATTCTACAATTTAAATCCATTAACTAACGCCTTGGGAATATGCAATGCTAATAAAAAGGCGAGAAAATTTGATTCAGTTTGCTCCGATACATAAATATTTAAAAAAAACAACCAATGGATTCTGTGTTAAAAATGGAAACGCCCAAATAAAAAGAAAATGCACGAAATTATTGCCAACGGTTTTTAAATCCATTATCTAACCCCTTGGGAATATGCAATGCTAATAAAAAGGCAAGCAAATTCGATCCAGTTTTCCTCAATACATATATATTTAAAACAAACTGCCAGTGGATTCTGTGTTAAAAATGGAAACCCCCAAATAAATAGAAAATGCACAAAATCATTGGCAGCAGTTTTTATATTGTAATAACAATATTAAGCCAGCATGAAACATGAGAACTCACCCCATTCCTGTAGGCTCTATCCACGACAGCCGAAGGAGAGAGGAACGCGTCACTGTAAGTGCTGTGTGAATGCAACTCAAAAATAATAGGACGCTTTGGGCATCTCATACTTTTGGGAAAATCCTCATTGATCACCACTTCCGAAGCAAAAACAAGCCACACCCGAGCCAACGATCTCACGTATTTGCATGCTATAAATAATTGATTGTTCTGAACAGCATAGTTCAGGTTTGATTTCCATTCCATGCATTAGATACAGTTAAGAGATATATTGATAGTTCGCTTTCCTGTCATTCTCACAAAAATTTTTTAGAACATAATTTTGCTATATAACTCTCAAAATTTGAAGAAGCTTTGTTCATATAGGCCTCAAGGTCGACATTGTCTACGTTGCAGGGTAGAGTGAAGCATAGTCATAAGCATGTCATTTATAACAAGACCACCTCGGCAGACGGATTATGGCGTCATTTCACATGAATGCCCCATAGTCATCGATAATGGTGCTTTCAATTTCTGTGTTGGGTAACTCTCAGCACATTCTGCCTCATATACAAGCCGACTTCCCTTTTGGATTACGGTTAATGTAGGGCTTTGTTTGTTGCAGGTGGGCGGCAGAAGCTGAACCCCTTTTTCTATTTCGAAATATCCTTTAAAGACCCCGTCATAGATCCTTCGGTAAATAATTTCAGCCTATTTTATTTCCAGTTATTTATGCTTGCTTTCGTTCCTTCTCCATTGAGCACTTAGAGTCAGAATGCCAGAGCCATCAGTTAGCGATCCGGAGGGAACCTGTTCAATTAAAGAGTGAAAAGGTTGGGTTATTGCATGAAAAACAAATGGCAGACCACTAAGAACTCGCCCACACCACGCTATAACTTCCACATCAAAACTCGCCCATCACAGGTCCTTGATATTTCATCTGAGCCCCAGCTAAACTCGCTTAGCCCAACGAACGATTCTAGACGCACAGCTGCATGTTTCGCATGTCAGAAGAATTGGACAGTTGTTTCCCTCACCGTCGATAGAAACACACAACTTTCATCTTTCAATTCAATAAAAGATATACTATTTAATGCATTAGCAAATGCACAAAAAAATATTTTGTTTAAAACATTACTAACTTTCACAAATTTTCATTCTCCCTGATATCATGGCTTATCAAGTTAGGTATAAACTGATTCATGGCCATTTAGCCCCATGGAAGCACAAATTTGCCTGATCATTCCAGGTGTCATTGCTAGAAAGTCATCCAGGTGTCATTGCTAGAAAATCATTGCCAGAAGGTACTTGTTGATAGCCTATCATTGTAAGCTGGTCATAGCTAGGCTTGGCTACTCCGCTTTGATCATGGGCTGCCCTGTTAGATTGATTCATTAAAGCCAGAAACTTGAGTTTAGATCGTGGAACTACCAATATTTGTTCTATATAGCCATAACTTCCACAACAATTATCGATACCAGCATCTCTACACTTGCTTTATGAGTATCTGCGTCCTCATCATGTGTCAACCATATAAACAGTCATTTGGAAGCATTGAAAAGATCAGCATGAGACTTCTGACAAATGACGAGCCTTTTTATGAAGAATACGTTGTTCTAGATCACGATGAGTGAGGGCTCCTCGTTGCAGGAGCAGTTATACCTTGGTCTCCGCATAGCTCATACCAATTGGTCACCAGTCAGCCGAGGGTAACCGTTGCATCATTACTGTGTTAACTGTACCTCGTATCGCACCTAAAGCAATCAAATACTAGTGCAAGAACCCATTCTATCTCTAGTGGCAAGGACTTGCTGCCCCATAGCTATTCTTGTTTCTATTATGTTGTCTAGTGAAAATTAAACAGGAGATTGGCGAAACATAAGGTCGTCATCTGGGCATATTAAAGAGGTCATTGAGTCTTGAAGTGAGCCCTGATGAGAGAATATTGGGTTTGATTTTCTCATCGGGTTCCTTTTGAACTTTGAAATTTTCAAAAAGGGCTCCATTTAACCCGAGGATCCCAACAATGCAATTTAACACAAAGTCAATCGAGGCATTTTAGAATTACTATCCGACAAAAAAAATATTTGAAAAAGGAGCGCGAAAGGACAAAATTTGAATTTTGAATTTTAAAGTTTTATGTCATTGAGTTTTATAATGTAATAGATAGTAGTATTTTGTAAGAGCAGATAAAGTGCATATAGAGTGCAGAGAGAGAGAGAGAAGACAGAGAGACAGAGTAGAAAACAGAGAAAAATAGGAGCGTTGTGTTTTGGAGCAGCTACAGGAAACTCTGTGTGTTGTCGCAACTGTTCTGGGTATTGCCGCAACTGTTTCTGTGAGTTGCCGCAACTGGAACTGGGTGT
The DNA here is from genome assembly GCA_034641835.2 of Pinus albicaulis. Lineage (NCBI taxonomy): Eukaryota > Viridiplantae > Streptophyta > Pinopsida > Pinales > Pinaceae > Pinus > Pinus albicaulis. The sequence continues at coordinate 454,009,330 of CM076571.1, read as the reverse complement.
TGCCGCAACTGACGTTGTGTGTGAAGCAGTTACAAGAAGCTCTATGTGTTGCCGCAACTGTTCTGGGTATTTCTGCAACTGTTTTTGTGAATTGCCGCAACTGGAACTAGGTGTTGTCGCAACTGACGCTGTGTGTGAAGTAGCTACAGGAAGCTCTGTGTGTTGCCACAAAGGAGACTGTGTGTTGCCACAACAGAAGACTGGGTGTTGCCACAACAGAAAAATTGTGTGAAAGCAGCAAATGAAAAACACAGTGAGGAATATTTTGATGAATCCAGAACTGTAGTTCTGATGAAATATTGTATTTTGTAATAGTTTTCAAGTTTAATGAAATAGAAAGTTTTACTCCATCTCTCTGTCCACATCTCTATCATATTTAATCTCTGTGTTTGAGTTGAGGAATATTATTTCCTCTGTGTGTTCTAAATTATCAGAAATTTCCAACATGGTATCAGAGCTTATCCAGGCTCTTTGAAGGTGTCAAAGAAGCTGAAGGAAGAAGAATTTGTTGTAGCAGTTCACCAGCAAAACTCCAGCAAGCCCGACAGAAGTAAAGTCCAGGTATTTCTCAAAAAAAACATAGTTGTTATTTTGTTTAAAAGAGTAGTCCTCAGAGTTCAGTTTATAAGCAATGGCTAGACCAAGTACTAGTATGAGTATCGTAAATACTCAGTTTCCCCAATTTAATGGGAAGAACTATGATTATTGGGCCATTACCATGAGAGCCCTGTTTGCCTCCCAGGACTTATGGGAATTTGTAGAAGATGGTTTTGAAGAATCAGTAGATGAAAATGAGTTTAATGCCTTAACACAGATAGAGAAGGACTTATTGAAGATCAATAGAAAGAAGGACTCTAAGGCCCTCTTCTATCTCTATCAAACAGTACATGAGAGTGTGTTTCCAAGGATAGCAACAACTAAGAAATCCAAGGATGCATGGGATACTCTGAAGATAACATATCAAGGTATGGAGAAAGTGAAGACAACAAAACTAAAAATGCTGGGGAGAGATTTTGAGACTCTCTGCATGAAAGAGTCTGATAACATAGACTCATTCTTCACCCATGTTATTAGAATGGTAAATCAGATAAGGTCTCATGGAGAGACACTTGAAGAAAGAAGGATTGTGGAGAAAGTGTTGAGGAGCTTACCCTCAAGGTTTGATGTTATAGTCACCACCATAGAAGAGACAAAGGATCTCTCAAATTTTTCAGTTGATGAGCTTCATGCATCACTGATGACTCATGAACAGAGATTGGGTAGAAATGAAAAATCATCTCTAGAGCATGCCTTTAAGACCCAGATGCCTTTTGGAAGAGGAAGAGGTCAAGGCAGAGGAAGAGGAAGAGGCAAAAGCCAAAACAGAGAAGGAAGAAACAACTCTTCACATTCACATGGAAGGAGCAACAGTCATAATCAAAGTCACAACTAATGCAGCAGCCAGCAAGGTGGACACCAACATGCTCAAGGACAAAGGTATGACAAATCCAATGTCCAATGTCATTATTGCAAAAAATATGGGCACTATGCCAATGAGTGTAGGAAAAAGCAAAATGACATGAATAATAGGGAGAATGCTACTGTAGCAAGAGAAGAAAAGAACCCAAAGAATGTGTTATTAACATGTAATGTAGCACAAGATAGACAGGATGATGTATGGTTCTTAGATTCAGGCTGCAGTAATCACATGACTGGAAACATAGCAATGTTTTCCAATCTTGATGAAGAAGTTAAATCAGAAGTAACAACAGGAACAGATACTAATATTTCTGTCAAGGGAAAAGACAGAGTTAGTATCCATGCAAGAAATGGTGAGCAGAAATTTGTGCCAGACGTGTATTATGTTCCTAGCCTAAAGTGTAATCTTTTGAGCGTTGGGCAGCTCATAAACAAAGGTTACAATGTAGTTTTTAAAAATGATGTGTGCACAATAATGGATATACCTCCAAGCAAGAAGATTATTGCTGAAATACAAATGACCAGCAATAGAATGTTTCCACTCAAGCTCAATACTGACTTGAAGGGAAAAGGGAAGAATGTAGCAGCTGTAACTCAAGAGGTTTTTCAGAAGGAAGTGAAAGATGAGAATTGGTTATGGTACTTAAGATTTGGACATCTCAATTTCGGAGGTCTGAATTTGATGCATAGAAAAGGAATGGTAAGAGGAATACCATTGATTGAGAAACCAGACAGCCTATGTGAAGGCTGCATCTTGGGAAAACAACACAGAGAAAACTTTCCATCAGGAAAGAGCATAAGGGCGAAAGCACCCTTAGAAATTATTCATTCAGATTTATGTGGGCCAATGCAAACAGCATCATTATCAGGCAACAATTACATGCTAACCTTCATTGATGATTTTACAAGGAAAACTTGGGTTTATTTCCTGAAATATAAAAGTGAAGTGTTTGAAAAATTCTGCAATTTTAAAGCAGTTGTTGAGAACCAAAGTGGGCAGCGTATCAAGGTCTTAAGGACTGATAGAGGAGGTGAGTACATCTCAAAATAATTTCTGTGTTTTTGCAGAGAAAACGACATACACAAACAATTTACTACAAGGCACACACCGCAGCAAAATGGTGTTGCTGAAAGGAAGAGTCGAACCGTAGTGGAAATGGTGAGAAGTATGCTAAAGGAAAAACACTTGCCAAATGAGTATTGGGTAGAAGCTGCAGATTGTGCTGTGTATATTTTAAATAGATGCCCAACAAAACCTGTAATGAATAGAGTTCCAGAAGAAGCGTGGAGTGGCAGAAAACAAGGAGTCACCCACATGAGAGTTTTTGGGTGTGTGGCTTATGCACACATTCCAGATCAGTTGAGAAAGAAGTTGGATAGTAAGGGGGAGAAGTGCATCTTCCTTGGATATTGTGAAGACTCCAAGGGATATAGATTACATAACCCATCCACAAAGAAATTTGTTATAAGCAGAGATGTGAAATTCATTGAAGAAGAAGCATGGGATGGAAGCATTGAGAAAACGATCACTGTCAAAAGATGTTTGTCTCATGCTGATGAGGAGGAAGAAATGGCTGAAAATAATACCTCATCGGTAGCACAGCCTCCACCAACACAAGCACAACAAGGGACACCTCAAGCAGGAGTAAGAACACCCTTGAGAAGTAATGAGAGTGCTTGTCCAAGCACACCACAAGGAGCAGATTTGAGTGCTACTTCAAGCACAACTACACCAAATGAAAGAGGAACAAAATTCATAAATTTAAAGGAAATTTATGAACAAGAAGCAGCAAATGAAGGTATGAATTCTTTGTTTTCTTTGTATTTTCATGTTGATGATCCTATTCGTTTTGAAGATGCAATAAAAGATAGAAAATGGATAGAAGCTATGGATGAAGAAATTAATGCCATAGAAAGGAATAAAACATGCGATTTGGTTGAACTCCCAAAAGGTAATGAAGTCATTGGAGTGAAATGGGTCTACAAGACCAAAATTAAAGCTGAAGGTAAGATAGAAAGACATAAGGCCAGACTTGTTGTCAAAGGATATAAGCAGCAACATGGAAGAGATTATGAGGAAACATTTGCACCGGTTGTAAGAATGGAAACAATGAGAGCAGTGTTGTCTATTGCAGCACAACAAAATTGGAAGGTTCATCAAATGGATGTAAAATCAACATTCCTAAATGGAGTATTAATGGAAGAGGTTTTTATTGAAAAACCTCTAGGCTATGAGAAAAAAGGCCAAGAACACAAAGTTTGCAGATTGAAGAAAGCTCTTTATGGGTTGAAGCAAGCACCAAGAGCATGGTACAATAGGATAGATTCCTATATAATGGAGAATGGGTTTGAAAAATGTGAAGGAGAATCCACATTATACATCAAGGAGAAAGATGGTAAGATGTTGATAGTTGTTTTATATGTTGATGATGTGATATTCACAGGTAATGATAATTACCTCATTGAAAATTTTAAAACAATCATGAAAGATGAATTTGAAATGACTGACATGGGATTGCTAAGATACTTCTTACAAATAGAAGTAGAAAAAAATGAAAATGGGATTTTTATCTCACAAGCAAAGTATGTTAATCAAGTTTTGGAAAGATTTAATATGCAGGAGTGCAAGGTAGCAATAACACCCACAGTAATGGGATTGAAACTCAGCAAAGAGGACATCAACAAGGATTTTGATCCTAGCTTGTACAAGAGCATAGTTGGTAGCCTCATATATTTGACTGCAACTAGGCCTAATATTATGCATTTTGTTAGTTTAATTTCCAGATTCATGGAGAGGCCAAAAGAAGCACATTGGCAGGCAGCAAAAAGAATTTTGAGGTATGTGAAAGGAACTAAAAGTTATGGTATTTTGTATACCACTTCAGAAAATTATAAGTTAATTGCATACACTGACAGTGATTGGGCTGGAAGTGTAGATGACCGGAAAAGTACATCCGATTATGATTTTCATATGGGTTCAAGAGCCATTTCATGGGCTTCTAAGAAACAACCTATTGTAGCATTATCTACAACAGAGGCAGAGTATGTGGCAGCTACAACAACATGTCAAGTAGTGTGGATGAGAAGAATGTTGAGAAGTTTATGCCTAGAACAAGTAAAGGGCATAGTAATTTATTGTGACAATAGTTCAGCCATAGCATTTTCTAAGCATTCTGTGTTTCATAAGAGAACGAAACACATTGATGCCAAGTTTCACTACATTAGGGAGCTATTGAACAATGGAGAAATTGTTCTAAAACATTGCAGAACAGAGGAGCAATTTGCTGACATTTTGACAAAACCATTGGGGCAGAAAAGTTTTAATTATCTCAGAGAATGTCTGGGTATGCAAGAGAATAGCAGTTGTAATTAAGGGGGAGTGTTGGAAATTAATTCCAACTGCAAACAGAACAGAAGAAGGACAAAATTCAAATTTTTGATTTGATGGGAGCAGCAAAGTCTTGATCTATTTTTTTTACACTCAACCACGCATTAAATTTCTGGTTTGAATCCCTGTATCAACATCATGACTGCAACCATCTACTGATCCATCAAATCGTGGTCTGCACCACGTTACCTCCCACCTACCTGTATTTGAAAAAGGAGCGCGAAAGGACATAATTTGAATTTTGAATTTTAAAATTTTATGTCATAGAGTTTTATAATGTAATAGATAGTAGTAGTTTTTAAGAGTAGATAAAGTGCATATAGAGTGCAGAGAGAGAGAGAGAAGACAGAGAGACAGAGCAGAAAATAGAGAAAAATAAGAGTGTTGTGTTTTGGAGCAGCTACAGGAAACTCTGTGTGTTGCCGCAACTATTCTGGGTATTGCCACAACTGTTTCTGTGAGTTGCCGCAACTAGAACTGGGTGTTGCCGCAACTGACGCTATGTGTGAAGCAGATACAAGAAGCTTTGTGTGTTGCCACAACTGTTCTAGGTATTCCCACCACTTTTTCTGTGAGTTGCCGCCACTGGAACTAGGTGTTGCCGCAACTGACGCTGTGTGTGAAGCAGCTACAGGAAGCTTTGTGTGTTTCCTCAGAGGAGATTGTGTGTTGCCGCAATAGAAGATTGTGTGTTGCTGTAATAGAAAAACTGTGTGAAAGCAGCAAATGAAAAACACAGTGAAGAATATTTTGATGAATCCAGAACTGTAGTTCTGATGAAATATTGTATTTTGTAATAGTTTTCAAGTTTAATGAATTATAAAGTTTTACTTCATCTCTCTGTCCACATTTCTATCATCTTTAATCTTTGTGTTTGAGTTGAGGAATATTATTTCCTCTATCTGTTCGAAATTATCCGAAATTTCCAACATTAAGGATCCAAACAATGCAATTTGACTAAAAGTCAATCGAGGCAATTTTGAATATGGCTAAATCAATCAAATGCTAATTTAAGGGGGCATTTGATAGGTATTCAGATCAATTTATTTTCGGTGAATATTTTTAAATTAGATAATTTAAATCGTTTTAAAACTGGTCATAATTTTAGAATTAAATTTTGTGTAACAAAGTTTTCATGTAAACATAAAATTCAAAACTTCACATAATTTCAAACAAATTAAAGCTAAAAACTTTGAGCATCTTACTAATTTGAGTAAGTTGTAATCTACTTTTAAAAGTTTTTTTAAGTTGAATTTTTCCAAAGTTTGAGCGAGCTGTGAAATCAATTTAAATATTTAAAATATTTTCCAAAATGTTAAAATTATTTTACAAGATTCTAACTAAAAAGTTTAAAATATAAAATTATTAAACAACACTTCATCGAAAATCAATACTATTTGGAAGACCAATAAAATTATATAAATTTAGATAAAATTCGTTTATATTAATCACATTATCAAGATTTGGTTGATGTTTCAAAGTTTATATTTTTATATTTAAACTTAATTAAATCATTAATATATTAAAAAATATCCTTTAAATAATAAACTATTCAAATACAAAGTGATATAAATAATAAAATCTAGTATGATATTACAATCAAATAAAAAATAAACTTCTTGGTTTGAATTTATATGAAACTACACATTAAGTTATAATAAATTGGAATTGAGAAAGGTATTGAGGCATTGAAACTTAGAGTTAGCTTTGTAATTTTTATAGTTTGTGAAATTTAAACAATTTTATTGATAAAGTTTTAGTAAGTAATTTAGTCCAACAAGTAATAAATTAAATAAATTTTGTGATAAATTATAAAGATGTATAAAGAATTTTTGTTAAGAATTATAAAGATGTGTTTAAAAGAATTTTAGTTGAGACCAATTTTTATGTGCCAAAATATTTTTAACTAAACATCTAGGTTTTGTTTGGGACACTATTTTGAAGGAGTTTGAAAATGTTTTGTTAATCTCTATTGTATTTTGTATCCAAAACTTATCAAATTATTGATTTTTCTCAAAACTATTTAATAACCACTAACAAATGATGTGGAAACACTTATATGGTTCCAAATACAATTAAATAACACTTTCAATCAAATTACAACCAATAAATCTAATGGAACAATAGAAAAGATTAGGATACATATGTAATGGGTGAAAGTAGATTAAAAAAACCATAATAAAAACTTCCTGTCATCATAATTGAATAAAAAAAAGAATTCAAACATTTATGCAATGAATGTAACTTCATAATAAAACACAATTTAAAATATAAAATTACAAGAAACAAAACAAAAAGAGGAAAATCTACTTTTAAAAAATTTATTAAAATTTAAAAATTGATGTCCATATTGATGAACTTGGAATTAATTGAGTCGTCTACACTTTGTCTTTCTAAATCTCCTTTCAAAATTTTCATACATATATCTATAATAATAATATAACCTCCATGATAACTCTACTTAATATTCTATGAACTCTTGAATGTTTATATAGCAAATTATTAACATTATTTTTTATATTTAGGCCGATAGGCCTTCTCTTTTCAAAGAGATGCAGTTTTTCAACGTCAACATTTTTTATGTCCGGCTGACACTTGTTCCCGGGTAGTTTTAACTTCTGGCTGACACTGTTGCCTGACACTTGTTCCCCCAATCCTTGCGACCGGCCATGGCAGTTATCTTGGCATGAACGGAATGGGTGAATTGATTCTTATCCCGCAGAATCCTTTGCAATCGACCATGGCAGTTCAAAGACGATGAGGGTTAATTAATTATGTCCTATTTTTCCGACTTCCACTACAAACGTATTCAGAAATGATGGCGCCTTCCAATTTATTTTCCATTTCCGGCATCGAATTCTTCTCCCACCTGCAGCTCCACAGAAACGCAGAGCTTACTCGCCAGCAACGCACATCAGTGTTATTCAAGTTGGCTCATCAAAGAACATGTAATACCCTTTCCGTTTTGCACTTTCTTTCTTCTGCCATTTCTTTCTTCTTCTGCTAATGTTCCAATTCCCTCACATGAAACTTTCATCACAGTCTCCCAATTTCATTTTGCCTCTATTATCGCTAAGGTTTTCCTTTGATCAACGCCCAAATAGGAAAACTAAAACCTTTGTCTGAGGTTCGCTTCACTATATACATTTCCTTCGCCCCGCATAGCCTCTGAGTATTCATACATATAGAACATTAAAGAAAAAATATCGTTTAACCGAATATGGACACAGATCTGATAAGTCAGTGCTTAGTTTGGAAATTGGGCCGTCAGACTCAGAAATGTAGTTAATTCTATAGGCTTTTGTTGGTTGTTTAGTAGCTATAATTGACCTGTAAATGATTCCATTCAAATGAACTTATTGAGACAAGCTTCTATTTTGAGTTGTTGCATTTATGTGGAAGAGTAGTGTTATGTTCCTTGTTGTTGTCTCTATCGCATTAACTATCAGTTTTAAGGCCGTGATTAGGGAAAAACTAATAGGAATTATCATTTTCTTTTGTGAGAAAGGAAGAAATTGTGAACAACAGGGGTTTTGGAGATAGAAGGACAGATCAAGATGAAGGGGAATAACTATAGATATTTCCATTTTTGATAGATACAGTTATGTCCAAAGTGGGGATTCTATGGATGAATTCTATTTTGAGTGTGAATAAAAAAAAACCTGCAAGGCGTGAATATATTTGGTTCTGGAATTCTTATACCACAAGAGGGTTTTCTCTACCTGAAATTTGTCTATTACTATCTGAAATATTTGATTCTCTATTTCTGTGTTCATTTTATTTTCTTTCATTCGATCCAGCAGTCTGTTGAATGCAAGTATATTTGCTGCATATTTTTTGGTTATGAAGAGAGCTATATTTATCCCCTACGGCTACAATTTTGACCCCTGCTGCCAACTCACTGTAAGCAGCTTTTACCATATGGTCCATTTTGACCTTAAATCTAGCCTTGAGAAAAAAACCATGGTGTTCTAAGCCCCTGTATCCAAAACATCAAAACATGGAGCTCATCAACCAGAGAGAGTATGTTTTCTGATGAAGTTATTACAAGTGTCAAAGAAACTAACTATTCCATTTCCCACAAGTAAGCCCCTTCTCATTGTTCAAAAGTTTTTGATTAACAAGTTTATGGGGTAGTGGCTAGATCACATGGTTCTAGGGCTTTGGCTAGAAGAAAAGCTATTGCTCATGAAAAGATCCTTAAGCTTCATCCTTTATGGAGACATCTATATTTCTTCCTTGTTTGAATGAAGGAGGATAAAAGCTTAATATTTAATAGTGGCCCTTATTTTACAGGCCATTGAGGGTTTTATTTGAATTGCAGAATGTTGGAATTCAACACTTTTACCTGTCAGTTTCACTTTAGTGTACTTTCTTCACAAGATTTGTTTCAAAATATGAGCTTATCACATTCATATTTCTAGATGATGTTTTATCCCATGGTAATCATGACAGGGGTTACTACCTCAGAAACAAAGAAATCATCCAGGTTACTACCTCAGCAACTCATATCATCCCCTTAAGGGCTCATGGATATCATAATTAATCATGAATTTTTTTGGATGTTTGAGCATCTTTTACGTTGTAGTAATCATGACAGGGGTTACTACCTCATCTTGGAAGGGGGGAGTGCTCCTACTAAACCATATGGCCCATATTTTCCTCTCTCACACACATATATGCCAGTATTTGATATATGGAATTTCAATTGGGGGAGAATGTGGACATGAGCTCCCAGAAGTAGAGGGGTTGTTTCCATTTGAGGTTATCAACATGGGTATTAATGTGCAAAATTCCTGTTCCAATCTTAGTAAAAAATTGGGGGCTTAGTTTTATTCCCACTAGAACCCTTGCACATTGGTATTAAAATGAATCAGTCTAACTATTATATGATTTGGACCCACACATGACCAAAATAGGTCAAATCACGACCCACAATGGTCAATGCACAACCAAAATGGGTCCAAATCATATAATAGTTAGATAGTTAAAACATAATCCAAAACGAAACCAGAATCCCAATTTAAATTTGAAGGCGTCATGTGTAAGGACTATGCAAACCTTTTAAATCTTCACATATATCCACTGGCTGAAAAATTTTCAGGGATCTCCAAATTTACAAATTTTTTGTTGTAACCTCCAATTCTGTTTAGTGGTAAGGGATTGAAAATAGTCCTCAAACTCCAGTTCTGTTTAGGGGTTTGGACGGTTTCACATTTATAATAGACAACTGTGGGTTGCAGGAGTTAAGGGACACATGATGAATCTATCAAGCCTTTGTAATGTTTGTAGGCATGTCTTATAGCCTAAATTAATTGCACATTCCTCTGTATTTTATTCCAAGAAATATTTCTAACTCTGCTTGCCCTAACAAATCCTCCAGAAAATCGCAAATTTAGTGATCATGTCTAAGGGAGTCATCTGTTTTAGTACCACGTTTCCCACGTGCAGAACATGGATTTCTAAGGAGACATGGATTTATTGTGCCCTCTTTATTATTGCATTTAATTAGAAATCTAAGTGTTCTTTATGAACAAATCTATTAGATAATGATTACAAAAATGATAATTTATGCTTTGCTTACAATTTATTTAATGCATTAATATCTCTTCCAATGCATTAAAATAAATTGTAGGTATTACCATTGCAAATTAAAATTTTTCACTTTACTACCGTGATGGAGCCGATTTTGACTGAGAATGCCATCCCCAAATTGCTAAATGGTTCGACTGAGATGCAACCTCTACTGCAAATAGTGAACATCGGATCTGTCTATTCATCAAAAACCAGCGCTTCCCACTACCACATCACTCTCTCTGATGGCACATATCAACACATGACTTTTCTCCCATTTGCTTATGGCGCACAAGTTGCATCTGAAGACATTCAGATCGGTTCAATCATTTCACTTACAAAATCAACTTGCACAGTGTCCAAAAACTCTACGTAAGATTAGGCTTCGTTTTAAACTTTTCCCTTTAGCTTTTTGGATTATTCCTGAATAAAAATGAGTTGAACATTCATTTTAATTTTAAATAATTTCTTCATCCATTTCAGATCCATTCGAATCCTAGAACTTGAGGTTGTCTATCGTAGCAGACCTTTGGTTAAGGACTTGTCATTGCTATTGCATGCACAGGCAAGTGAATCTCATTCAAGTTCTTCATCAACACAAAATATTCTTCCAAATACTTCGACTCCAACAAGCACACCTACAACATCGCTTGTATCATTTACATCACTCCATCCGTACCGAAAGTACTGGTCGATTCAAGGTAGAGTGTTATAAAAAACACCCTTGAAGAACTACAACACTGCACGTGGGTCAAGAAAAGTTTTCGGCTTTGACCTCATTGGTCGTGACAAAGATGAAATCCATCTTTCTACATTTGCTGATCTAGCTGAATCTCTATACAATCTCATTGAAGTTGGGCAACTATATATTGTCTCCAATGGAACAATAAAGCAAACAAACCCAAACTACAACCATTTAAACAACAAATGGGAGATTTACTTGCTTGCTACATCAACTGTGACACCATGTTTAGAAGATGATCCAAGCTTTCCTTACCAAAGCTTTCATTTCAGGACTATTACTGAAGTGAAATCCACAAACCCAAATACGCTTGTCGATGTTCTTGGTGTCGTTACCTCCACCTCCCCTGCTTCTACAATAAGAAGAAGAGATGGAACTGAAATATTAAAAAAAACAATAACATTGAAGGACAAGTCAGGTTTCAGCATTGATTTAACAATATGGGGAGATCAATGTCTCTCTATAGGAAAGGACCTTGCTGGAGTCCACTCTTCTGACAACCCACCAATCCTTTGTGTGAAAGGTGGCCGGATAACTGAATTTAATGGAATCACTATTGGGACAATTTCCACTACCGCTCTTCTTATAAATCCAGACATTGAAGAAACTAAACAACTCCAAACTTGGTTCCGTGATACATGCTATAGCTCTTCGTCTCCTTCATTGAGCAGAAATTATACTCTGTCTTCCAAGCGAGCTTTACCACAAAAGACCGTTCAAGAAATATCTAGCATGGAAATCTTGGAGAAAGTAGTATGGGTTTCGGTTTGTGCCACAATAACTCGTCTACGCATGGACGATTTCTATTTTCTTGCTTGTCCATTGGATTACAATGGGAAACAATGCATGAAAAAAGTAAGCCACCATTCTAACAATATCGGCATTGTACAAAGTGCAACGATGAATTTCCAGAATGCGACTATCGTTACAAACTGAAAATCGAATTGCATGACCACACTGGCCAGCTTCAAAATGTCATTGTTTTCAATGATGCGGGAAATGAGCTCATGGGAATCACAGCTAAAGACTTGTTCCTCCTTTCCATTGAACCAGCTGATCTTTAGAAAATATGCATCCATATATCAGGGCATCACTTCTCTCTATCACTTTCCATTAAAAAAGAGTACTACAATGGTGTTGAGCATCTCCAACCTATTTTGCTAAGTTCAAAAGAAATTCAATATGATGATGCATGCACGGAAATCCTAAAAGACATTGCCGCACTTACCATTTCACAGTGCTCTGTTGCTCGTCGCCTTTGACCTCAGCTCTTATATGTACACCTTTTTTATTTCTCTAGATAGAAAATAACATCCCTGTATAGTTCCTTTCTCCCTACCATTGTAAAATACAACCATGTTGTTGTAATGCACAGTTACTCTTACAATAACATTTTTTTAATGACTACAAGTATGTATATTTACCATTTCACATTTCAATAATATAAATTTCATGTATAGTTCCTTTCTCCCTAACATTGTAAAATACAACCATGTTGTTGTAATGCACAGTTACTTTTACAGTAACATTTTTTTAATGACTACAAGTATGTATATTTACCATTTCACATTTCAATAATATAAATACTTAAGCTTTGCACTACAAAAAAAAGGTTTATACCAACATCTATTTGAAAGTGATTTTAAACTCTTTCTATCACTTATTAATAGTTATCTAGAAATTTCAGCTTTCAACAAAATGTCATACATTTCATATGCATTTATACCTCAATTTGTAATTTGTAAATCTCGCACCTCATCCCTAACATAGAATTATTTGTACTTTGTTAGATATGTCATCAAACAATGAAGATGTAGAAAAAAAAGCACAACGTCGCCTTCTTTATGCTCAAAACAAAGAAGCAATAAATGCACGACGACGACTTCTTTATAAAAAATGAAAAGAGACTCCCTCTTCCCAAAACCTATATAGCCCCCCCCTCAATGAAGAACACCGTCGCTTTAGGCAAAGAATAGATAACCTTTCTCCCTTGCATGTTGTTACACTAAAATCTGTCATCCTGACATTTTACTATGAGTATGAGCTCATTATTACTCATACTTCCTCCTTTTGCAAGTCTAACATATCAACTCCTCATATCAAGCTTTCAAAATTAGAGAAAAGTTCCTAAAAATCCCCTAAACATTGGTATCGCACTTTCTCTGTTCATTTCATGCGGTCCCACACCTAAATATCAGCTTGCTTCGGAACCATACCGCACATTCTTTGTGTTATGGGCGCGGACCTCTGTAAAACATATAAAGGCGAGAAATTAAAGATAAAAAGTGAATTTCATATGAATTCTAGAAGATTCTAGATGGGAATTTTCGGGAATGGATACACTTTGAGAAGGTTCATGCATCCCTCACTTGATGGAGCTAACCCCTTGATGTAAAGAGCTAATCCCTTTGAAGGAGGATTCTATCCCTTCATATTTGGAACAAGAAACCCCCTCTTTTCCACTATAAAAAGAGGCCTTGGGTAGCCTCAAAGGGAGTTCAAGCTTAAGATATTTGAAGTTAAATGCTGTTGAGATGCAGACTTAATTAACTAAGACTTTCTGTGAGGTTAAATCACTCATCTCCTTGTCTGTGATTTTCAAAAAATTGGCATGCTATCAATTAGAAAATTCTTTAACCGGACCCCGGGGAGGACACACACAACATGTTATTACACAGTTTGAGTTTTCTTTATTTGAGATTATTTAGCTCTGTCTCTGCTATAATTAGCTTTGTCTATTCATGATTTCTTCAACAAAATTCCTTGATCATTATGATGAGTATGGTTTATAATAATGTACATACGGAGTCTTTGTAAGTAATCTTTTTGCTTGTTTGTGACTGCAGATTCACGAGGAACGTTCTTTCAAGTGCACGGGAAGGACTTCAACGAGATCAAGCAAGCGCTGGACACAAGGTAGGCCTTACACCTATATAGTATTTTTATGAATCCTATATGCTTAGAGAGTTAGTGGTATTTCATTTGTTTTACTAGTTACTTTTAGTACTAGAGAGATTGGTCTTGTCCGCAAGATGGATTAATCTACACAACAAAATGGCGACTCCGCTGGGGAAAGAACTTGTTGTTTTTGGTTCTCTTTTATTTTTTATTTGAGGAAAAAAAATTTCCTGATTTTTGATTGATACATATCTATCTGGGTAATTTAGATTTTCCCTGTTTTTGAAAATTTAGAAATATTTCAAGTTTTTCTATAATTTTTCCTAGGACCGCACTCTGGCCTACTTTGACAGTGCGGGCAGGTTCGCACTTTCTCTAGAGAATACGGTGCGGGACCGCACCTGTCAATACTGGTTGCCTGCGGACCCTGTTAAAATTTTAGAAAATCTCTATATTTCTTTTTCTAGTTTATTTTTAGTTTTTTGGTGTCTGCCCAGACTGATAATTGTTTCTGTCAAGAAATTTTTGTGAATGAACTCCAACAGTGTTAATGTTTTGATGATTTTCTAGAAGATTTTGCTGATTGGATTGTTTTTCCACTTGGTCCTTGTAGCGATTCGAACTTTTGATAATTTTCAGTATCTAAGATTACATTCATCTCTTTTTGTCTTTTGAATCTGACCTGATTGTGAAAACATCCTATATTGAGAAATTAAGCCTTTTGTTTCTTTGCAAATCTTCGAAAAACTTGGTTGAAAGTTTTGAATTTCATTTTTATAAAAACATATTTTGAGTTTTTTTTATCTTTTTATTATTTGAATGAATAGATTCTTAGTTTGCTGAACAACTAAGGAAAACATTCATAAAAAAAAATCTTAAAAGCTTTTACTCAATTTAGATTTTAGATCTCAGACATAGTTTTGAGTAGTTTTAGTTTTTGTAGCTTTCTTTCGAAGGCAAATTGTTTTGTAGCTTCTAGTTTGGAAAAGAAAAGGATTTTTCTCGTGAGCTTTGATAGTTTATTGAAAAGACAAAATATTTTCTTTCAATCATTTTTCATGTTTAAAAAAGGAATTTAAAAGATCGCATTCTCTAACTCTTTCTTTAGATAGAAAGTTCATCGAAAGAAAAAGAATTGAATATCATCATAGGTGCATTTTAGTGTTTTTGGAAGTCGAGTCTTCACATTATCCAAAGTTTCATTTCCGCACCCATTGACTTAAGAAACAACTTTTAAAAGTAACGCTTAAATAAAATTCATCTAGTAATCTTTTTATATCTAAGGCTCTTATCACCAACATAGCCTAGGCTAGTATCTTGGAGTAGGGAGTAATTAACTCTCCAAGATAGCTAAAACAAACAAGTAGACGAATCTTGCGGTAGGAAGAATTCCAATTGTTGAAAGTATGCTCTTGCAAGCTCCTCCTAAAGGAGTTAAGCACGAGATCATATCTGAACTAGTGAGGTAATCAATCCTTCCTCATTGGGAACGATAGAAGATATACATATATTAAAAATGGTAAACCTCAGATAGACCATTGTCGAGGAGCCAGGGGTCACTTGTTGGTAAACCTTGGATTATTTCAAGGAGCCTTCAAGGGGATTAAACTGTTACCTCCTTGCCATTATGCTGGATGTCTGACTGTTGGTATATTTGTTTGATTGGTAACATGGTAGTATAATCTTTGATTCTTTCTTGGAGAGAGTGGCATGGTGGAGGGAAGATCCCTTGTTTTTTGAGCGAACGTCGACTGGGCTACTTGGACTCTACCAGGGGTTCTCTTCCTCGAGATGGTTTTGTGAAGAAACTTGTGCCAGTCTGTTTCATTAAGCAGGTTGTCGGGGTAACTGTTCCAACTGCCCTTTTCGTGTTAAAATTCTACTAAGTTGGATTTCATCACCAACTAGTGTTTTTAGTACGGAAAGTTACCTGTTTGGGTGTGGTTTGAACTCTTAGATTTTTAAGCGAATGATTAAATTGTTTGTTTCTTAGAAACTTTAGGTGTTTTCATTGAAATTTTTCTTTGTTTGCGTGTGATTAGATAATTTTTAATCGTGGCAGAATTGCCAAGACAATCCCGGAGAATACAAGGGAAAACCCCCGAATATTCACCAAGTCAACTTGAAGGGCTTCGAGCTCTGGTACCACACAGTAGTCGTAGACTTAGGTCAACAGAAGTTGAAAGCTCAGCTATAGTTATACATCCTGATCATCAAATACCTACAACAGAATACATTCAAGAACCAATTTCAGTTTCTGAAGTTACTGAAAGTATTTCTCCTTCTGGTGAATTATCCGACGAACCTGAAATCTCTGAACCTGAAACTGAATCTTCTGTGTTAGAAACATCCTCAGGATTTGTTACACCAATTTCTAGCGATCCAGGTTCACCTAGGGTAAGAAATATCATTACAGACAATCTTCCCTCTGGACTAATTTCTATTGAAGAACTTACTAATCCAGACGAAGACATATCTCTTCCCAACTCCCCTCAATCGTTAAATCTTAGGGAGCGTGAATCTATTTTCTACAGCCCCATTCGAACTAATCCTTGGTATCTCTCTTTAACAGATTTTTTAGAGAATCCGAGTCTTGCTTTTTATCCACCTCGAATTCCATTTCATCCTACACCCAGAGGTTATTATCCATCATCTTTTATGGCTGGAGAGTCATCCATGTTTTCTCAAACGATGGAATCATTTTTACATGGTGGTCCTTCTGTTCCTTCGGGATATCAGTATTTGTCTGGTACTTTCTCGGGAGCAACTCCTCAACCCATCGAAAACGTGTTATCATCTGGTCTTGATGGACTTAAAATTGAAACATCAAACGCGGAGCAAATTTTTATGATGTCTGGTAATATTCCCAATCCTCAAGCTCAAGGCAGTCAGTTTCCTTCTGGGGGGCAACCTCAGGGAACTCAGTTACCGCCTGGGGGGCAACCTCAGGGTAGTCAATTACCGCCTGGGGCACAACCTCAAGGTAGCTTTTTCCCAGGACAAACTATGGATTCATATTATTTTGGGGGTCAACCCCAAGGACAGTACATACCTCAAGGGTATCAACCTTCAGGACAGTACATACCTCAGGGACAACCCCAAACTCAATATGCTCCTCAGGGTCCTCAACAACCCCAACTTCAGTACGTGCCTCAAGGTTATCACCCTCAAGGGCAGTACCCAATTCAAGGTTACCAACAGCCTTCTAGTCAACCATCTGTTCAAGGAGCCGAAAATTTTCCTTTTAATTATCAACCCTACGTTCAACCAGGTTTTGGTCCTTACGTTCAACCTCCTACGGGATAATACCCCGGAATGATGGTGTGGGATCCGTCCCAATATCAACGGCCTTTGCAGCCTAATGTGAAGTTGCCTTATTGACCTGGCCAGCCATTGGTTTCTGGTTCAACTCAGCAACCTGTTCAGCCAGCTATTCAAACTCTTGCACCTAGTTCAGTTCAGCAGGCTGGGCCTAGTACACCTCAGACTCCACCCCAAACTGCTGCAACGTCTGTTCAACCTGTCACACCTGTTTCTGGAGTATCTGTAGCCCCGAGTTCGGCTACCCCTGTATCCGTGCAAATTCCTCAGGTCTCTATACCTCAGTTAGGACCTTCAGTTCAGACTACAGTTCAGATGCCTGCAGGACAAACCGGTACAAGTACAGTTGTTACAAGTCAACCTCAATTTACGTATCAACCGTACCAGGGACAGCCGCAATTCGGTCCCTATGTACAGAATCCAAGCTATCAGTATCAACCGTACCCTGGTTATACTTATCAGCAACCTCAGTATGGTCCGGTTCATGCTGGTTTTCCGGGAGGTTACACAATACCTAATGCTAATCCGATTCCTAGTTATCCTAGGTATCCGCCTCTTGGATCTGCTTTGGCTTCTCAAGGTTTTCGTGACCCTAACCGTCAATTACCGTTTACCGCAACTTTAGACTTACCTGATTTGACGCACCTTACTAATGATCCTATTTTTTATTATCAGAACTGGCCGCCAATGCCTCATAAGTTTCCCATTGATATACCAAAATTTGAAGGTAAGTCAGGAGAGGATCCATCGAATCATGTTATGACTTATCACCTTTGGTGTGCATCTAATTCAATCATTGATGATTCGATTCGCTTACCTCTTTTCCAAAGAACCCTTATAGGTCTTGCGGCTAAATGGTACATTGAGTTACCACGCAGCTCGTTTCATAATTCTAGTCAGATAGAAACATCTTTCTTAACTCATTTCCAGTTGCTTGTCAGATACGACAACGGCACAGAATTATTAACTTCGCTAAAACAATCTACGTCCATGTATATTTCTGATCATATTCATGAATGGCGACGTAGACGACGTTTGGTGAAAGTTTATATTCCGGATCAAATTTTGGCAGAATGGTTTGTTAAATCATTGTTGCCCAAGATCACTGAAGATGTAGCTAAGGCTGGTGTTGTTACTGAAGAGCAAGTAATTGCTCAGGCTCAGTACCTTGACCTCGTTTATACGCAGTCAGGTACTCTACATGAAAAAATCCTAGACCTTCCAAAACAAGGTCAAATAGTTGCTGCTCCTTCAGGGTCTCATGCCGCTGACGGTATGATTGGTACAGTCAATTCTAAAAGCAAGAAGAAATCCTCAAAGAATTCTTCTCCAATTATAACTTTACCTGATTCCCCGAAAGGAGAATCCTCTCCCGAAATTTCTGCCGACATTCATGTTGTTGAAACATCTACGACAAAATCAAAATCCGGTGGTAAAAAGAAGGGGAGGAACAAAAACAAAAAGAATTCGAAAGAGAAAACAGATAAAGATGAATCCAATGACGAAAAATGTAAACCTCGTTATCCTTGTTTCATTTGTGAACAAGATCATTTCACGAAAGAATGTCCATATCGAGACGAAGTTACGAAACTCGTTAAAGGATCACAACAACCTGCTGTCTTGAAGGATCCTTTTCCAATTCAAGCTAGTAAAATGATTGGTTCTTCCTCCACTACTTTAGAAGAGCCTATTATGATGATGTCTCATGTAAGGATTGCGGCCACCGTCACGAGTCTATAGTTACAGAATCTTAATGATGACGGCAGTCTTAATAAGAATACATAAATACCACTCTCTACATTTGGACACCGCTACGGATCGAAACAAATCTAGAATTGATAATCAAACCACTTGCTAAAGTGTTCTTTGTAATCTCAGCTTCCAGTCCACATAAAGTACTCGAGTACAACATTGTTGAGGCTGAATTGTTCTGTGACAATGTCGGCTTTGGAAGTGCTGCAATCTTGTCCAGCACAACGTAAATTATTATTGTCTGCCATAGGAGCTGTTGATGTTCAGGATTCTAACCTTATAATCTTCGATTTGGAAACTAGTACACCACGTCTTCCTCACCAAATGGCTTTCCAGATTCCAGTGTTAGTCAAAAACAGACCTATTTTTCGGACTGTGATTGATGAGGGAGCTTCAACGTGTGTTATGTCAATTCAGTGTTGGAAATCGCTTGGTTCTCCTACACTTAACCAATCTCCGACGATTCTAAAAGCCTTTGATGGTCGAGGTTTTCAACCTTATGGTATTTTGCAGGATTTACCAATAGGGGTCGAAGGTAAAATCGTTAATCTAGATGTGGAAGTGGTTGATGCCCCTCTAGATTACAACCTTCTTCTGGGTCGTAGTTGGTCCTATGCTATGACTGCTGTTGTCTCGTCGGTCTTTCGACTTATAAAATTTCCATATCAAGGAAAGATCGTGACAATAGATCAGTTAACTTATTTCTCGTCCGACCCAGCCTCTACAGAAACAATCCAGCATGTTGGTAAAACGACTATCCCTTATAAGGATGTTGGAGTAGGTTTGATTAAATATTTTGGTTTACTAGGAACTTTTTCCTTTCCTCCTCCTAATGTATCGCCTTCTACTGCAACTATTCATATGATTTCGTCAGACACTGTTATGTTTGATGATCCTTGGATTATACCTTCAGAATCCGAGATAGATTCATTTGATGGCGTGATGCCTTTGAGTCCATTTGAAATTGCGTACCAGGCTGTACAGTCATTTTCCGACCCCTCTTCAACCGAAACCGATCCAATGAATGGGATCCAAGAGGAATCACTTTCTATATCTAGTTCAGATACAACGACATTTCCTGAACTTGTTCATACAGATGAGCAAATTCGTGAGTTTTTGTCTGTTGATGATTTACCATGGGAAGATCTACATCACCGGTCTTCATTTTTACTTGAATTAGATCATTTTGAAAATGATTTCGCTTCAATTTTTACTGCTGAATATGCCAAGGAACCTCAGAATCCATTGTAAAATCCTGATTCTGAGTTAAATTTGGAAAATATATCTAGAACTGTTCCAATTGACATTTCAGTAAAACCAGGAATAGTTGAAAACATTCATATAGGTGCTTGTTGTACAGATGAAGAAATTCAAACTTATAAAGCCCTATTTCAAGAATTCCGTGACGTATTTGCCTGGTCTTATGAAGAAATGCCAGGAATTGATCCATCAATCGTCGTTCATGAATTAAGACTTACCCGGATGCTAAAACTGTTCGTCAACAATTACGTCAAATTCATCCTAGAAAAGCTGCTGCTATAAAAACTGAAGTTGAAAAATTACTTCGAGCAGGATTCATTTATCCAATTCCCTTAACGGATTGGGTATCGAATATTGTTCCTGTGACTAAAAAACAAGAAACGATAAGAGTATGTATCGATTATAGGGATATTAATCGAGCGTGTCCAAAAGATAATTATCCAACTCCCTATATCGATCAAATAATCGATGATTGTGCTGGAAGTGAATTATTTTCCTTCATGGATGGTTTTTCCGGCTACAATCGAATAAGCATACTCCCTGCAGATCAACCTAAAACAGCTTTTATTTGTCCACGGGGAACGTTTGCTTATTGTAAACTACCTTTCGGACTAAAGAACGCTGGAGCAACTTTTCAACGAGCTATGTCTTATGCATTTCATGACATTAAGCACATTGTCCAGCCATATCTCGATGATTTACCTGCTCATTCATTACGTAGGGCCGATCATCCCACTCATTTACGAGCAATTTTTATGAGATGTAGGCATTATCGGATAAGGCTGAATCCGCATAAATGTGTTTTCTGCGTAGAATCAGGTCGATTACTAGGATTTGTTGTCTCAAAAATAGGCATTCGTGTTGATCCATCGAAGGTCGAAGCTATTGTTAAATTGCCTCCTCCTTCAACTTTGCGCCAACTCCAAAGTTTGCAGGGGAAAGCAAACTTTTTACGTAGATTTATTCCTAACTATGTTGAGCTTACAAAGGGTTTTACCCGGTTGTTGAAACAAAACATTCCATTCTTTTGGGATGAGATCACTGATTGATCTGTTGATGCACTTAAACACGCGTTGACCCATGCACCGTTATTGCATCCTCCCAACTACAACCAAGATTACATTTTGTACCTCGCTGCTTCTCATTCCACCATTGGGATGGTACTAGTTCGGGAAGATGAATCTCACAATGAACATGTGATTTATTATCTTAGTCGAAATCTGCATCCGACTGAAATTAAATACACACATGTGGAGAAATTGGCCTTGGCAACTGTTCAAGCTGTCCAACGTTTTAGACATTACATCTTGTTACGTAAAACCATGGTAATTTCTAATTGCAACCCTATGATGTATATTTTGACCAAACAATTGCTAGGGGGCAAATATTCCAAATGGATAGTTATCCTGCAGGAATTTGACTTGGAATTTGAAAAATCCAAGGCAAAGAAATCTTTGGTATTTGCAGAACTGATGTGCGATTTCCCCTCTACTGATACTGAAACAGTGGTAGAAGAGTCCATTGCGAACGAATATTTGTTTCTCATCAGTACACTTGATCCATGGTATGGAGATATTATTGTTTATCTCCAAACCCAATCTTTTCGGCCTGACATTTCACGAACTCAGCGACAAAAAATACGCTTCCATTCCCAACAGTATAATATCATTGGTGATACACTTTATCGACGTGGAGCGGATTATGTTTTCCGACGTTGTCTAACTCATGAAGAAGCCGAAAAGGTGTTAAATGACTGCCATTCTGGAGCATGTGGCGGTCATATGTCTGGGTATGCCACAACCCAAAAGATATTGCGTGCAGGTTATTTCTGGCCAACGTTGTTTAAAGATTGCATTTATGCGGTTCGGAAATGCCACAACTGTCAAATTTTTGATCGAAAAATGCGCGCGCCACCCGCTCCTCTTCACCCAATAATTGCTGTTGGTCCTTTCGCAAAATGGGGTATCGATTTTATCACATGTAACCCTCACTCGGCCGGGGGGCATGCCTATATTATTCTCGCAGTAGATTATTTTACAAAATGGGCCGAGGCGATGCCTACATATTCAGCTGATGGCAAGACTGCTGCAACATTCGTATTTAATCACATAATTTCTAGGTTCGGTGTTCCTCAAGCTATTATTACGGATCATGGAAGTCATTTTCGGAATGTCATGATGACTGAACTGATATAACAACTTGGCCTACGCCACGATAGTTCCACTCCGTACTATCCACAAGCCAATGGTCTGGTTGAAGCCATTAACAAAGTTTTAGTCACCATGATTAAACGAATCATTGGTATTCACAAGATGAATTGGCATTCCATGTTATTTTCAGCGCCTTGGGCATATCGAACCTCAATTAAAACATCAACGGGTTTCACTCCTTTCAACTGGTTTACGGTTTGGAAGCTGTGTTGCCGATTGAATGCGAAATACCGTCATTAAAATTAGCCGTAGAATTACTTCCAGCTACTTCTGAAGAGGAGAAACGTTTCTTGTACTTAGCCCAATTAGATGAGAATCGACGAAATGATGCAATAGCAAATGAGGCTCATGTTAAAAGGATCAAAGCTCAGTATGATAGAAATGTGACCCCTTGAAATTTTTCAGAAGGAGACCTAGTTTTACTTTATGATCAAGCTAACGACAAGCTAGGAGCTGGGAAATTCGTGCCTATGTGGCATGGTCCTTATATTGTTAAACGAAAGTTAGCAAAAGGGGCCTATGAGTTGATAGATTTTGACGGTGTCCCTTTGGATAAACCCAGAAATGGGCTTTATCTAAAGCGATATTATGCTTAAAACAAGGTGTGGAGATTTTTTGTTAGTTTAGATTTCTTTATTGCTGGTGTGTTTTAGATTAGAGAAGTGTGCCTAGTTTAGAAGTGTGTTTTTGTCACTATTCCTGCTTATCTGAGTTTTAATCTTAATATTGCAAATGTCGACGTCTCTTCAAACCCACATTGGTTTTGCTGATGGTGCTTGTCGTAGTACACGGAACGTTTCTTCCGCAGCTTGGGTTATCTATTCACCCTCTGACGAGTTAGTATCCATGCATGGGGTAAGCCTTGGTCAAACAACAAATAACATTGCCGAGTATAGTGCAGTGGTTGAGTTATTATCTGAGTCCATATCATTTGGAATTCGGAGTTTGATTGTAAGGTTGGATTCTGAACTTGTTGTATTACAGCTTAACAGGGTTTATACCATTAGAAATCCAGTGTTATTAAGGTTGTTTTTAAGAGTTCATCTCTTGGAACGTGAGTTTGATTACATTGAATATCAGCATATTCCAAGACATTTGAATACATTAGCAGATTCGATTGCTTCTAGTATGATAAACAGACATTTGCAATAATTAAAAGCAGTAAAACAAACAACATTCACATATGTACACAGATAGCCGTCAAAATAGTGATATATCATAGTATAGGAGAGTTTTCAAAAAATATACATCGTCTTCGATCATAGGTTGGAAACACCTTATGATCGGCAAAAATGATAATACAAGAGTCAAAAATATGAGTCTACGCGATCATCCCATCACTGATGGTGATCACGATAAGAAACCACTGTCCGGGCCACCCTACATAGGAACCTCCTGAAAGGGCCTGGGACTCCAATCACATATCTTTGCAGCCTGAGAGGAATGTCATCTATGCTGGTCTCTGGAATATCTAGAGTCAAACTCTCTAGATGATGCTCCAAATCAGACAAAATTTCCACTGATTGGCCTGTTGGGGCTGGTGCGGGTGCAACTGGTTGTCTCCTCTCGAAAGGTTGGAGATGAGCTGGTCGATGTGGACCCACGTCTGTATTCAAAAAAATTTGGTTATTAGTTTTCTAAGATGATAAAAAATTAAAAAAAATTAGAACTTAGCAAACGTTGAAAAATAATTTTACCTGAATCATCCCACTATTCCCCTGCAGGGAGAGTCATCTCTCTGTCGCCGCGGAAATCTATCTCGGCATACGGAAAATCCTCTATCATAAAAACTTGGCGATCCATCCAACGAAAATATGAAGAAGGGAATCACACGATCTCAGTACCCTCAATAGCATGACGGGCCATCAACGCGGATCAACGAACCATTCTCAGTTCTCGAGGTCGACCGGCATCAACAGTGATACTCTGTGGAGCTAACAAGGGGATCCTCTCCAGAGCGAAAGAAACGATGATGGATCCGTATCCAAATTTTTTCAGTTTCCCATTTTTTTTGCTCTGGTTAGTTGGCCTTTTACATTGGCCAACACAGCTTCACACCAGTTAAAGATGGTGCCGCGAAAACAGTCCACTGCAACACGCATTTGGGAACCAGTATCTACATGAAGCGCAACACTCCCACACAGTTTGGTAACAGTAAAAGCAATAACTTTCAACTCAGGACGGATGATGTGTTTTATGTCAATCCGTTTGTCCCGAGGATTTGCCTGATCATTGCAAAATTCTAGTTGGAGACTAGCGACAGTCTGGCCACCTGGCCTAGTCCCAAACAAGGATACTTGTTCGCCCCTCTTGGACAAACCAGTCAAAAAATATATATCCTCCAGCTCAATTTTGAGCTGGTGGCCACCATTGAAGAAGCACTGGTCCTCCACGTTCCATCTGTTTACCAACCATGTTAAGAGTTCTACTTGTGCCCTCATGCCAGAGATGGCCCAAAATTTGTATAAACCACATGCTTTTAATGCCCTTTGTGTGGGAAAATGAAGTATGGCGGCTTCATCCACTTCCTCGTGCTCACGTTCTCGCCAGATAAGCATCTTGTTACTCCTAAAATACAGAACAAGGCAAGTTAGAATAGTTTTATTTGAAAATTTTTGGCGAATTAATGAGAAATCATTGTTTTAAAATGAACCGCGCGGGTACCGCACCCGCTCTTTGTAAACAGAGCGTAGGTCCGCACGCGGGCTGTGCGCCAGGTGCAGAACCCACGACTTTTTCCTTATAGGAAAAAGTCGGTGTCCGCAGGTAACGTATGTCTCACCTGCGGACCCCGCCGGCGCATTTTCAAACCATTTTTTGCCCCAAAATTTCAAACTAAAGCCTAAAAACAAATTTCAAACGGATGAAAAACAAGATAGAGAGGTTGTGGATTACCTGGGACTGACGGTTCTCGATTCCAACGGACGAATTTTCCAGAATCTTCATGGGAACTTTTTTATCCTAAAGCTTTTTACTTTTCACTCTGAAACTGAACGGTAAAAATGAAATTGAAAAAGTCCTTTTTATAAGTTTTTTTGAATGGATGAATTTTTAATTTATTTATTTTTCACTTTAAAAAGGGTATTTTTGAAAGCATTTTTACTTATATTAAACAGGTATGTGTAATGTTTCAAGTTTTTGTGCAGAAACAAGATTTTTCAGATGAAATGATCGTTTTTCAACAAAGAGCATACTTTTATCACTTTTTCGGACTCTTTCAAAAATTTTACGAAAAAGCGAAACCTTGGAGTCCTCTTTTAAGCCCTTTTCAGACTCTCTAAATATGAAAATATTGCCGAGTACTTGATTATTCGAACTCGTTAAAGTAAATGAATGATCATCCTTTCAGTATAAGTTTACCCCTTTTACGGACTGAAATGGACTATTTACAAAAAAGGTGTACGTTGACTAAATACGGTCAATAGAGTTCTCTCCCGCATTATTTTATCATTTTTCGGGCTCGAGAGACTAAATTTATGAAAAAGTACACCCATGGAGTTTTCTTAAGTTTTTCTTCTGACTCCCTAAAACTGAAAAACACCGAGTTTCTCCTATACTGGACTCGTTAAAACTTAACAGTAAAGGACATGTTTAATTTTCAACAGGAACGAACCACTCCTTCTTAGGGTTCAAATTTTAAACTAAGTTGGACTCATTCGAAGGATGAGCTTATAATCAAGCAAATGTTATCCTCCTCAAGCTTGTCAAAAATAAAGAGGTAGTTGCCAGAAATGGTGGGGGAAAAAGAGAGAAAAATGGGCCTGTTTGTTGTATTTTAAACTTTTCAAAAACTCAGTCAACCACTCTTGGACACAACACTTTCATTTACCTGGGTTGGGAAATCCTTTGCCTAACAGTTAATCAAACCACATTGAAAGTCTTCAGCCGGTTTCTGGGTATTAGCTTTGGGTCAATTGTTACCAAGCCATCTGCAGTGTCGTTATGTGTCCAAGAGAACAGTTCAAATAAACCATTCATCTGCAAAATATCTGTCATCCATCTTTTGACCATCCCTGAGTCAATCCTTGCCAATATATTTTCAAAACTTGATCTGTGATTTCGAGTTGTGGGCTTGCCTACGACAGATCGCTTTCTATCGACATCAGCATATTATCTAGGAAGTTGATCCAGAAATCGTCAGTACCTTGAAATCTGCATGCCTTAATGGCAGGTTTCTCGCCTTCGACGACAGGTTGCATCATTGACCTTCGATCGAATGATTTCGTGAGATGTTCGACTTCAGCTCATTCATTCACATTTCACGGATTGTACTGAGTACTTTGAGAGCCATTGACATTACTGGTGGTTTCTCTCACACTTGTTAACAGTTCACATCATTGACTGGTAATCAAGTGGTTTCTACCATGTTCGAATTCGACACATTTATTCACATGGATAGAATCGTACTGGTTCAAGATGCGTAAATCAAGACCCTGGATCTAGTTTCCACCATCCAGGAAGAGAGGAATTTTTTTGTCATCTATACAGTAGACTATTTATAAATAAATGGTTGCGTTCATACTGTGTCTACATATATCTGTACTATGATGTATTCAAAATCATTCCTGTATCAGAACGATTTCAGTTAGTTTATAGTTAGTTTTTATCTAAGTATAGGAATGCCTACCTCAGTGATGACATATATATGTATATATTTTGCATTGAATGTTTTTACAGGTTCCGACTGGGGTGTCCACAGGATGATATTTGAAATGATAAAGTACTGCACTCTTCATATATGACAGACTACAGCTTCATCTATTCCAGACTTTGCACTTTAGGGGGGCAATTTGTTACACTAAAATCTGTCATCCTGACATTTTACTATGAGTATGAGCTCATTATTACTCATACTTCCTCCTTTTGCAAGTCTAACATATCAACTCCTCATATCAAGCTTTCAAAATTAGAGAAAAGTTCCTAAAAATCCCCTAAACATTGGTATCGCACTTTCTCTGTTCATTTCATGCGGTCCCGCACCTAAATATCATCTTGCCTACGGAACCATACCGCACGTTCTTTGTGTTATGGGCGCGGACCTCTGTAAAACATAAAAAGGCGATAAAGTAAAGATAAAAATTGAATTTCAGATGAATTCTGGAAGATTCTAGATGGGAATTTTCAGGAATGGATACGCTTTGAGAAGGTTCATGCATCCCTCACTTGATGGAGCTAACCCCTTGATGTAAGGAGCTAATCCCTTTGAAGGAGGATTCTATCCCTTCATATTTGGAACAAGAAACCTCCTCTTTTCCACTATAAAAGAGGCCTTGGGTAGCCTCAAAGGGAGTTCAAGCTTATGATTTTTGAAGTTAAATGTTGTTGAGATTCAGACTTAGTTAACTAAGACTTTCTGTGAGGTTAAATCACTCATCTCTATTTGTCTTAGTTCAAAGAGTGCAATGCTTGTCAAATTAGAAGAGATTCCTGCTTCGGACCCCAGGAGGACCTGCACAACATCAAGGCACAGGTTGTAAAGGTTTTCTTTATTTGAAGTTAATACAAATATACTCATTTCTCTCATTAAACTATCTATTCATGGTTTATTTCATAAATTCCTTGATCATTATGATGAGTATGGTTTATAATAATGTCTATACAGGTGCTGCGTAATCTTTTTGCTTGTTTGTGACTGCAGATTCACAAGGAACGTTCTTTCAGTGCACGGGAAGGACTTCAATGAAATAAAGCAAGCACTGAACATAAGGTAGGCCTTACACCTATATAGTGTTTTTATGAATCTTATATGCTTAGAGAGAGATTAGTATAATTGGCTGTTTGTTGCTAGTTACTTTTAGTACTAGAGAGATCGGTCTTGTCCGAAAGACGAATTAATCTACACAACACATGTTTGCACACTATGCAAAGAATCATATCCAGGCATGAAGACAAAATGTTCGCATGGTACCCTCTCTTGCTCCCGATGTGCAACATCAAAAAATTCAAACCATTTCACTCATGCCAACAACATGGATCCTGGCGAACAACCATATGTCCTTCAGAATTTAACACATATTGAAGAAATGCTAATCACACGTGTAAATCTGATTCTACAAGTAACACATGCTCGTGGTGGTCAATACAAATATAGCGGCCATACAATCAGCTTCCCTCAAGACATTACTACCATTGCGAAATATCTACCTCACCTTGTTTCTGAATTAGACTTCCTCATCGTTAGAAGGAAAAACCCTTCTCAAACATCTTATGAATTCATCGTTTCTAAATCACGTGTTCTAGCAGCACTAGAATACAAAATCACTCATGATCCCTATTACAAAGGTGTTGAACTCAACCCATCTGCAATTTCTGCTCTACCGGATCAACCTACTGATATTTGTAATCTTGTTCATAACGTAACCACGTCTTCATATATACCCCAGGAAAACATAGTCGATTCTACTCATCATCTTCATGCCATTCTACCTTCATTAGATATCCAACCTTCTTCATTTGTTCCAATTCTTCCAAACTCCTGTAATGAACTTGATCGCATTCATGCTTACTTGCACTCCACAAATTCTAAATCAACAAATTCAATTGATTGGCCTACAATATCTCTATCGCCTATCAATGAATATACTACTGAGGGCCTCTTCTCTATGGCATTTCCCACACTTTTCCCAACAGGCATTGCCATGATTGCACAACCAAGAATTACAAAAGTTGAGCTGCACGAATATGCCTGTCACCTATTACGCTACCATGATAATCGCTTCGGCCGACATCCAAGATTCCGTTACTACATATATAATATGCTGATGCGCCACCGTAGCCAATCAAATGCCAATGTATATATCTCTTTACCTTCAGATTTGTATATCTATGTGAATATAAATTATAATCTATTCTGTTTCAAAATTTTCACATTTTACTCATGCTATTATGTTCTATTCTATCTTGAAAACTTAATATTTGTCAACATATTTAATACTCACCTTCTATAGACAGTTATAACTTGTAAGTTAACTTGGATAGATCATTAAATAGTTGGTATACTTGCCAACTATCCTTAAATGCTGGACTCCTCCAAGCTTGCTATTAATGGAGGCCTTCCCCTTGTATTTCTCAATAGCAAATCTAATATATGCAGTAATTCTTTTCTTCCTTCTATTGGCTTTCAGTCTATGTTATTATCTTTCTATTCTATTCTCCGTAAGCATGTTATAATCTTGCTGTATGTGGTTTGATTCCACATTACTGGAAGTCACCACACTCTCAGGTTTTCATATTTCTCTAATTGTCTGACATTACTTTTTGCATACACTCTGGAAATATTCGGAGCAGGTGTTTTATTTAGTATGTAATATGCATCTGCAAATCTGAGCCGTCTGGGACAATTCAACATTGCTCTTGTATTTGGGCTGAAGTCGTTCCATTTTTCAAACTCTCTGTTAGGCTTGCCACTGTAGATTCACCAACCGATACACGAAATTCAAGTTCTAAGGCCTCATTTATGAAAACACTTTAGGTAGGCTACTGCTTCCAACTTATGGAAATGTTCTACAGTGTTTTGGTATTGCAGGATAGTATCTCTGACATTGCCTTTTTGCAATCCACAGAAATAGGAACACAGTTAGTAAGTCTGATAACTCAATTTCTGTCATAGAAATAGCAGCACAGTGGGTAAGTTACATAACTGTTACATGCATGAGCTAAAATTCAAGGAATACTGAGTGGAATACTGGATAGCTGCAACAGAAGATAATAATCAAGTGAATTAATCTCTTTGCCCCCACAATTTTTCCTATTCCCTCTGTTTTTGTCAGTTTCTTATCAAATCTTGATTAGGGCAAGGTTGTCCATTAGTTCTTAACATTAAAAATTGTCTCTCACCTCATTTGTCTCTATTTATTTATTTCTTAATCGCTCCAGTCAAATCTGTTTATTTATTTTGTTGTTATGTTGCAATTCTTCTTTCACGTACTCTGTTTTCTGCTAAGTAACAAGATTCTTGGATATTGACCAAAGAATTACTTCAGAATTACTTAAATTTGGGCTTGAGGCTTACTGTTTGCATTTCATACCAAAGCCACAAAGCTTCCTGCACATCTCCTTTCTCACAATGGCCATCAAGCAGTATGTTATAAGTGACTACATTTGGAGTTAAATTCATTTGTAACATTTTGCAGAAAAGCTGATCTCCATGATTGATTTTTCCTTCCTTGCAAAACCCATTCATCAGATAGTTGAAAGTAACCTCGGTAAGCATTAGCCCCCTTCCACATATTTTACATAACAGGTTATAAGATTGATCACTTTTCGCTTTCTTGCATAGAGTATAAATTATGATATTGATTCCTCCTAAAGTTGCTCATAGTTCTGTTGCAAGAGGAGTTTGTAAGATTGGCAAGGTGGAAGAAGCAAATGTGCTTTTACATGACATGCTTCAGATGGTTTTACTTCCTGTTGGTTCCCCGTGTTTTGACAGTTTGGCAAATCAAAAGACAAGGCAACATCAGAACCAATCTTTAGAGTTCCAGGATCTAGTCCTCCTGTTCTCAGAGAGGGATCTTTCAAATATTTGTTTGCAAAGGTTTATCTTGTTTGCTTTTGTTATGGAATTTTAGACTAGTTATTATGTGCAGATGTTTGTTTGGTTGGGTTGAGTTGATACAGCAGAATATGAAAGGTCTAGGAAAGATAGACAGAAAGAGGAAATATCCGGTTCATTGGGCAATGGAGTCAAAATAAGATCATGAAAAACTCTTCAAGGGATATGGGATATCAAAGGGAAAATCTAACTTGGCCACGGGATCCTTTGTTTTGGAATGAGATGAACATTAATGATTTAGAAAAAGAAATTTAATTCTCAACAAAGGGAACTTGAGAAACATAACTTATCAATAAAGAGATATTTGATAGACAGGGCTAACCATAAATTCTACAAACATTCTTTAAGCAAATAATGATTTCAAGACAACTTCTAAAATGAAATCTAAGATTCGGGGAACACCCTATTTCCTCAAAGATCTTATTTTAAAGGATTTATAAAACATAAAAGATTCACTGATAGTTGCATTCATAGAAGAGGGAACACCTAAATAACATCTGTGTTTGCAACTATAAAGACCTTCAAAACAACTGTTTAAGCAGGAGCAAAGGGTAAGATCAAAACCGACCTCTTTGGTTAACTTAAGGCAATGGTACTTCGAAGGGAGATTTCACTAACAGCTTTCAAGTGATGGCAGACAAGCAGGGAGAACCATAACATGCTGAAACCAACTATTTGAGCTATCAAGGAAATAAATGAGCATGAAGAAAAGAGAAGGTTTAAAGCCTCTAAAATACTTCAGCAGAAGAAAACATAAAACAGTGAAGGGTGAACAGGTCTAAGGTGCTTCCAGGAGTCATTTCTTAGCCTAAAACTTTCAGCCTATTGTAGTAAGAAATTATGGAACATAATGAAAACAAGGAAAAAACATTTAACAGTTCAGAGCACTTCACCAACAGCCAAGCTCATGGATCAAATGATAGAGCCTTCTCAGGAACAGACATGCAACGGCATCATCAAGACATCCAAGACTCCAAATTATTTTCAACTTCAACAGACTTGTATATTTATTTAAGAGAGTTTCAATATTACAACTTGTGATCAAACAACAACCAACCTTCTCATCTTATGAAGAAGTACTTATAGGAAGATGAGGAGGTGAGAACTAACAAAAATATCTCGTGAACCATTAATACAGATTAAATGACTTCTCGGCCTCTTGAGGGGTTCGATGGAGAAGTGTATAGGTGGATCACTGTATTAATGTTTTACAATTAATATCAAAGCTCGGTGGGAGCTTTATTTGACTTTGAGGCTCTATGCTCTGTCTGGAGCAACTCTGCAGCTATTTACTATTACACTCCTTTGGCAGAATTAACTTCTTGGCAGCGCTGGAGGCAGATATTTTCTGAATCAATAACTTTGGCCTCTGTTTTGAATGGTTTGAGGCGACGGGTGGCTCTTTGTAGTAGCTGAGGAATCAATTCGCCTCAGTTGAAGCGGTGGAAACCTTTCTGTCTGATAAAACACTTTAGGTTTTCCTTTAAACTGTGTTTTAGATTGGGGATTAGGCTTTTGATAACTGTCTTAGCCGTAATCCCCATAAAAACTGTCTTCAATCTTCATCTGTTGTGCTCTATCTTCAAAACTGATACTCTTTAACTGTGTTTGAATTAAAACAGTGTCTTGTCGATGTGCAGACCCGCACTGGGCTTTACGGCATCAATACTCATAGAGTACTGACGAAACATGGAATAGAGCCCGTGGATGGCTTCTCTGTAATGAAACGAGGGCATGAGAATCGTCATTCCCAGCCCTTTGCATTTCTTCGTTATACAATGGAAAACCATTTAGAACACCTGCATCAAACACAAAACAATTAAGAAATCCTGCGAAAAAATAGGTTTAAACTGCTTCAGATGGCGGGGGAGGAGCGTAGCCGTCGGATAAAAATATCTAACGGTGGAGATCGGCGAAAAACAGGACAATGAGAGCGGGGAGAAGAAATAAGGCGGGGTGGTTTTGGACCGTCCGATCTGGACACGTGGACGGTCCTGATCTAATCGGAGGATCTCAATCGGGGGTGGCAGGCAAGTGCATGCGATGTAAATTTCCAATGCGATTAAGCACTGGCCGTTGATCTGCAGATCAGATCGATGACGGAAGGTGAATCGGAGGGTTTTTGAAACGGGGCAAGACTTGTGATCGGAGGGAATAAGGACCGTTGGATCTTCGGGAGGATGGACGGCTCAGATTGGATCGGGGATCGGCAATCGGGAGTGCAACAAAAACGCATGCGATTTGAAACTTGCGATTAGAAACTTTCGATTGAGCGCTGTCCGTCCGATCCTCAGGGAGATGGACGGCCCAGATTTAATCGGAGGATCACGATCGGGGAGGGCAGAAAAGGGGATGCGATTGAAACGCAGCAATGCGATTGAGCGCTGTTCGTCTGATCATCAAGGAGATGGACGGCCCAGATTTAATCAGAGGATCGCAATCGGGGAGGTCACACAACAACATGCGATTGAAACTTTGCGATTAGAAACTTGCGATTGAGCGCTGGCCGTTGATCTGAGGACCAGATCAACGGTAGGGAATGAATCGGAGGGATCACAATCGGAGGTCGCAGAGATGGGCATGCGATTGCGCAAATAGGAAAAAGTTGCGATGCGATTGTGCGCGAACCATTGGATCGAAGGACTAGATCAACGGTCAGGATTGCTTCGACCTACGCACCGGCAGAAAAACCTTTAAACATATGAAAACCAAAGTTTTTGCAATTAAAACAAGTTATAATGGATCGGGCGGAAAATATATAAGTAAAGGAAAAAGGCGCCCGATTGCGGGGCCGGTGGTTTTCACGGAATGTAATATGCCCGGGAGTATAAAGACAAGGGCCAATCGCAATCGGGCCATTGAGCCTGGTCTTTCCGATCAACCCATTTGTGTTGTTTCCAATTGCGATTAGCGCCGAAAAGCTTTGGCGTTTGGTTTTAACGTATGGGCATGTGGGGGGAAGTGGTTTAGGACTTTAGCCCAAAGGGGCTTAGGTCCATAGCAATAAAACTTGTTTTCCATGAAAAGTTTCAAAGTTTTAAATGGATTTGGGGGTTTCGGAATAGTTAAAAAGTGGGTTTTTAACTATGAAAGGGGAATTTTTCATAAATGGAAAGAAGAGGAGTTATGAAAAGTAAAGGAATAATATGGAGAAAAAAGGGAAGAAAATGATGGTTTCTTCAGCAGTTTGTTATACGAAATCAGCAGATTTTTTTGAGTATAAAATGGGACAACAAATGAGGATTTGGGACAGAGGCATGAGGCCTTAAAGAGACTTCAAGAGCCAACAATTTTTAGTGATAAAATTTGTTCCTTGGAGGCTCAAAAAAGATCTTAGCCACCTTTTGGTATAACAAAATATTATAGGTGGCTAACAGTGGCTCCACTTGGGGATGTTGCCTTCTTGAAGGCATCAAGAATTCAGACTTGATTTCTGGGAGGCTGATTAGTTGCCTCATCCATTGGGCTGTCCTCCTGTGATTGAATAATATTCTCTAAAAACATATTTGGCAGCCATGAAAACAATGGACCTTTATCAACAAGCTTGCTACCTACCCAATCCTACAGATCTAGCATTTTTTCTTCATCAGAGTGCACTTGGATTTGCAAACTCTATTCACAACATTTTATTCTTTTGAAAGCAGGAAATCTAATCTACTTCTACTCCTTATTTCTCCCTGAACTCAGATTAAACAGTTGAGCTCAGATATTTCTCTACCTAGTCTACTGTCTGTTGGGATTAAACAGTCCAACAAACTTTCATTCTCTAAATTCTACAACAGAAATTTAAAAATAGTCAAGTCAAGATTGAGTTGTTTGACTTGCTATGATCTATGGCATAAGAACAAGCTGCACATAGATTATTATTTGCAGAAATTGAACATCAAAAATTGAAGGCTTAAGATCTGAAAGCTTCTTATTATGGCCTTCTCTCTTCTTTTCATGGCTCTGATTTTTCTTTTTTTTGTGAGCTATCTCTTCCTTGATATCTGATTCAGATTTTGGGCAAATTAGAACCAGTTTTTCTCTTTTATGACTCAGAAAAATAAAACAGTTTTGAGTCATCTCTCTTTGGAAACTTTGGTTCAGATTTTGAACATGTTTGAACCTTTAATTTCTATCCTAATCTATCTACTCATAAGCCAAGATTAAGCAGTTTGGCAAATCGAATTCACTATCCTATCAGCAGAAAAATTTAAAGCTAATTTAGTCAAGATTAAATTGTTTGACTAATTAGAAGTGTGTTTTTTAGGAGTGGAATTTGGGCTTGCACACTTTCAGATTTATTTCTTTTTTGGTATGGGGATATACCTTTCTTGCTTTGACAATTTGCCCTCTTTTCATTCTTTCTTTGTTTTTGTATTTTTGAATTCTTGATTTTTCTCCAAAGCAGAAAACAACAACTAACTACATGCTCGGAACTGAGGTTTATTGACATTCCTATCTAACCTATTCTAAACATGGAGTATTTACATATTCATATGATACAAAAGTGCCAATGCATCCAGCTGAGTAATGTCAAGAAGAAGTAGTAACTCTGGCTGCTTGTCAGAGGTATCCATAGAACATATTGAAGGTTAACCTTCAATGTCAAGGCTATCACAGAAGGTGACAGCTTTTCATGTCTCTGGCTCTTGAAAAGGGTCAATGCTTGATAATTTGAGCCAGTCGGGATTTCCACACACTCTTCCATAGGATCAACAAAGAAAAGATGAAGATTCTCTTCCTTTTGATCCTCCACAATTGGTAGATCATCTACTTCTAATACATCAACTTTGAAGACTATCTCTTCAGTATGTAGCTTGGAAGTATCATCATTTTTAACCTGCAAAATAGCAAACAGTGAAATATCTTCTTTCTTTGAATCTATGATTGCTTCTGATATAAATTTAGGCTCTTTAAATGACAGACTAATATCAGTGAAGGGAGAAGTTTCTTCTTGAGAAGATGATATATCCACAGCAGGATAGTCTTCTATTTGTTTTTCTCCTTCATCTTCATCATCCTCTGAACTGGAGGACTCATCATATTTAACGGTGTTGTCCTCTGTTAACCCTAGTATGCTTGTATTCAGTGGATTAATTTGTATGAAGAGGTTATTATATTCTTGAGCAGGGGAGTATTTAAAGGTTTCCTCTTTTTCAAGAGAAAGCTCCTTTTGCTCAAAAATTTCTTTATTGCTCTTCTCTTCACCTTCTGAGTTGAAAGGCTACTGATTTCCAATTATGTGAAAGCCATTAGTGATGGATTGAAATGGATGTTTTTGGCTTTCAAGCTGGTGATGGTGAAAATGATAACACCAATCAAACGCTGGTTGCCCTGCATGATTAGTTTTTTCTTGGAACTCATCATCATCATCATCAGACTGATCGAAATTCGAAAAATTATCTGAATAAACAATTTTGTCAGTCGAACATATTGGGTCATCAGTTTGTTCGTTTAACTGTTCTACAAGTTTATTTTCTATTTCAAGACAACAACATTTAGTAGGAAAATGAGCAGAAGTGTTTTGTTCTAATAAAGAATTGAGGGCTAACTGTTTATTTAA
Organism: Pinus albicaulis; assembly: GCA_034641835.2. Lineage (NCBI taxonomy): Eukaryota > Viridiplantae > Streptophyta > Pinopsida > Pinales > Pinaceae > Pinus > Pinus albicaulis. The sequence continues at coordinate 453,972,625 of CM076571.1, read as the reverse complement.
TATCTGATCAATTTCTTCCTCTGTAAAAAGAGAAGGAATTTTCTCTTTGCTTTGGACAGAAGGACAACAGTCCTCTCCCTCTTGTGTTAACTGGTTTTGAGGCTGGATGTCTTCTTGAGCCTCTTCTAGGGGATGATTACTTGTGTTCGTAGGGGAATTTTGAGGATTCTCTTATTTTTCCTGATCTATCTCAATTTCAACCAACACCTCATGATTTTCATGGCAGTCACTTCGACTATAAGGTTCATGAGTTGTTTCAAGCATATTATGAAGATGCCATTGTCTTTTAATAATCTAAAATGATTCGAAACATAAAGGAAGAAACCCTGGTTGTATTGTCTCTTCTCCTTTTTCAAATTTTGTCGGTTCAAAAAGGCTTATGTTTTCCTCAAGGCACTGCTTACTATGAGCTTTTTCATCTGGTTATGGAGTTCTCTTAATGGCATAATACAAGAAATAGGTAGGCAATCAGGAGTTTCCTGACAACCTTATTCATTGCTCTCATTGTAATCTTGTTCATCATACCTATTTTGTAGTTTTTGGGTTTGCTCTTGATTCGAAAGGAGTATGGGCTGCTCTAGATCATCAATATTTAAATTGGCCTCATGCCTTTTAAATATTTTCCCAAGTATGTACATCATTTTCTCCATCATGATCAGTAATTTTCCTTTATTAATTTGTATATAATCTTGCTCATTGTCTAGGTCTTGTAATGGTTGAGTTTTGTATTTAAGGTCACTGTATCTTTTTAACCAGTTCAGAGTCTTCTGCCAGTAGAGTCATTAGGTCTTTTGGGTTTGTGGAGTCGCCAGGTGGAAGATTTTGAAAATTGTTGTCCGCCAACAACATGATTGGGTTTGCTTAATGCATTCCGAAGGGAGTCTACAAGGACTGGAAGGGTAATAGGCCTACTGGAGGCCAGTGGAGTCACCTAGGTGGAAATTTTTTTAGTTTTTATAAATATAGAATGTTTTATGGTTCCACCACCATATTTATTATGAAGTCAAACTTGAAATATTTTGGGCTTTTCTGAGTTTATTTTGTTTTGATAGGTTAAGAGAGTGTTCTAAGTCTAATTTTGCACTTAGCTAAGGTGTTCAAACAAACAGAGTTGCTCTTATGGCTTGGTAACTGGTTCCTTCAAGGTTTGATAAGGATTTAAAAGGAATCCTAAGGGTTACTTAGTTTGTCACTGATTCAAAAGAGTCCTATCATGATTGCCATTATGTTAGGCAGTACTTGAAGAAAGTTACTTATGTTATACTGGACCTAAAGTTGAAGGAAAGGTTTTGTAAACCTCTAATTCTTAGCATGTCCCACCGTGATCGCCATTATGTTGGTTCCCCGTGTTTTGACAGTTTGGCAAATCAAAATACAAGGCAACATCAGAACCAATCTTTAGAGTTCCAGGATCTAGTCCTCCTGTTCTCAGAGAGGGATCTCTCAAATATTTGTTTGCAAAGGTTTATCTTGTTTTCTTTGGTTATGGAATTTTAGACTAGTTATTACGTGCAGATGTTTGTTTGGTTGGGTTGAGTTGATACAGCAGAATATGAAAGGTCTAGGAAAGATAGACAGAAAGAGGAAATATCCGGTTCATTGGGCACTGGAGTCAAAATAAGATCATGACAAACTCTTCAAGGGATATGGGATATCAAAGGGAAAATCTAACTTGGCCACAGGATCCTTTGTTTTGGAATGAGATGGAAATTAATGATTTGGAAAAAGAAATTTAATTCTCAGCAAAGGGAACTTGAGAAACATAACTTATCAATAAAGAGATATTTGATAGACAGGGCTAACCATAAATTCTACAAACATTCTTTAAGAAAATAATGATTTCAAGACAACTTCTAAAATGAAATCTAAGATTCGGGGAACACCCTATTTCCTCAAAGATCTTATTTTAAAGGATTTAGAAAACATAAAAGATTCATTGATAATTGCATTCATAGAAGAGGGAACACCTAAATAACATCTGTGTTTGCAACTATAAAGACCTTCAAAACAACTGTTTAAGCAGGGGCAAAGGGTAAGATCAAAACCGACCTCTTTGGTTAACTTAAGACAATGGTACTTCGAAGGGAGATTTCAATAACGGCTTTCAAGTGATGGCAGACAAGGAGGGATAACCATAACATGCTGAAACCAACTATTTGAGCTATCAAGGAAATAAACGAGCATGAAGACTAAAGAGAAGGTTTAAAGCCTCTAAAATACTTCAGCAGAAGAAAACATAAAACAATGAAGGGTGAACAGGTCTAAGGTGCTTCCAAGAGTCATTTCTTAGCCTAAAACTTTCAGCCTACTGTAGTAAGAAATTATGGAACATAATGAAAACAAGGGAAAAAACATTTAACAGTTCAGAGCACTTCACCAACAGCCAAGCTCATGGATCCAATGATAGAGCCTTCTCGGGAATAGACATGCAACGGCATCATCAAGACATCCAAGACTCCAAATTATTTTCAACTTCAACAGACTTGTATATTTATTTCAAAGAGTTTCAATATTACAACTTGTGATCAAACATCAACCCACCTTCTCATCTTATGCAGAAGTACTTATAGGAAGATGAGGAGGTGAGAACTAACAAAAATATCTCGTGAACCATTAATACAGATTAAATGACTTCTCGGTCTCTTGAGGGGTTCGATGGAGAAGTGTACAGGTGGATCACTGTATTAATGTTTTACAATTAATATCAAAGCTCGGTGGGAGATTTATTTGACTTTGAGGCTCTATGTTCTGTCTGGAGCAACTCTGCAGCTATTTTCTATTAAACTCCTTTGGCAGAATTAACTTCTTGGCAGCGCTGGAGGCAGATATTTCCTGAATCAATAACTTCGACCTTTGTTTTGAATGGTTTGAGGCGACAGGTGGCTCTTTGTAGTAGCTGAGGAATCAATTCGCCTCAGTTGAAGCGGTGGAAACCTTTCTGTCTGATAAAACACTTTAGGTTTTCCTTTAAACTGTGTTTTAGATTGGGGATTAGGCTTTTGATAACTGTCTTAGCCGTAATCCCCATAAAAACTGTCTTCAATCTTCATCTGTTGTGCACTGTCTTCAAAACTGATACTCTTTAACTGTGTTTGAATTAAAACAGTGTCTTGTCGATGTGCAGACCCGCACTGGGCTTTACGGCATCAATACTCATAGAGTACTAATGAAACATGGAATAGAGCCCCGTGGATGGCTTCTCTGCAATGAAACGAGGGCATGAGAATCGTCATTCCTAGCCCTTGGCATTTCTTCGTTATACAATGGAAAACCATTTAGAACACCTGCATCAAACACAAAACAATTAAGAAATCCTGCGAAAAAATAGGTTTAAACTGCTTCAGATGGCGAGGGAGGAGCGTAGCCGTCGGATAAAAATATCTAATGGTGGAGATCGGCGAAAAACAGGAAAATGAGAGCGGGGAGAAGAAATAAGGCGGGGTGGTTTTGGACCGTCCGATCTGGACACGTGGACGGTCCTGATCTAATCGGAGGATCTCAATCGGGGGTGGCAGGAAAGTGCATGCGATGTAAATTTCCAATGCGATTAAGCGCTGGCCGTTGATCTACAGATCAGATCGACGGCGGAAGGTGAATCGGAGGGTTTTGGAAATGGGGCAAGACTTGTGATCGGAGTGAATAAGGACCGTTGGATCTTCAGGAGGATGGACGGCTCAGATTGGATCGGGGATCGGCAATCGGGAGTGCAACAAAAACGCATGCGATTTGAAACTTGCGATTAGAAACTTGCGATTGAGCACTGTCTGTCTGATCCTCAGGGAGATGGACGGCCCAGATTTAATCGAAGGATCACGATCGGGGAGGGCAGAAAAGGGGATGCGATTGAAACGCAGCAATGCGATTGAGCGCTGTCCGTCTGATCATCAGGGAGATGGACGGCCCAGATTTAATCGGAGGATCGCAATCGGGGAGGTCACACAAAAACATGCGATTGAAACTTTGCGATTAGAAACTTGCGATTGAGCGCTGGCCGTTGATCTGAGGACCAGATCAACGACAGGGAATGAATCGAAGGGATCGCAATCGGAGGTCGCAGAGATGGGCATGCGATTGCGCAAATAGGAAAAAGTTGCGATGCGATTGTGCGCGGACCGTTGGATCGAAGGACTAGATCAATGGTCAGGATTGCTTCGACCTATGCACCGGCGGAAAAACCTTTAAACATATGAAAACCAAAGTTTTTGCAATTAAAACAAGTTATAATGGATCGGGCGGAAAATATATAAGTAAAGGAAAAAGGCGCCCGATTGCGGGGCCGGTGGTTTTCACGGAATGTAATATGCCCGGGAGTATAAAGACAAGGGCCAATCGCAATCGGGCCATTGAGCCTGGTCTTTCCGATCAACGCATTTGTGTTATTTCCGATTGCGATTAGCGCCGAAAAGCTTTGGCGTTTGGTTTTAACGTATGGGCATGTGGGGGGGAAGTTGTTTAGGACTTAGCCCAAGGGGCTTAGGTCCATAGCAATAAAACTTTGTTTTTTATGAAAAATTTCAAGGTTTTAAATGGATTTGAGGGTTTCGGCACAGCTCAAAAAGAAGTTTTAAACCATGTCAGGAAGATTTTTACGGATGGAGGGAGAAACTTATGAAAAGTAGAGGAATAATATGGAGAAAAAAGGGGAAGAAAATGATGGTTTCTTCAGCAGTTTGTTATATGAAATCAACAGAATTTTCTGAGTATAAAATGGGACATCAAATGAGTATTTGGGACAGAGGCATGAGGCCTTAAAGAGACCTCAAGAGCTAACAATTTTTAGTGATAAAATTTGTTCCTTGGAGGCTCAAAAAAGATCTTAGCCACCTTTTGGTATAACAAAATATTATAGGTGGCTAACACTTCCAACTATTGCTACTTTCACTACTCTTATTGATAAATATTGTGGAAAATTTGTTAACAGAAGAAAGATCTGATTCCTGTCTATGTTTGGATTTTGGAGCTATCAAAACCCTATTTTGTTTCATATGTTGTTAATATTTTTCTCTTCCTTTGATTCTTTCTGATAACAGATATATTACAAAGATTTTAGATTTTATCTGAATTTCTGGCAGACATTATATCATTTCCAGCGCAAGATCCAATCTAGATACACAATGCAATTAAAGTTTTCTACCTAACTTGATGTTCAATAAAAAGCTTTATGGTGGTGTTTAGTCAATCAATTTATAATTAGATCTTGTTGTTGTTGATTTTGTAGAATCTGCTCACAGTGGCCTCCATTCTCCAACTGGCCTTTCAGAGTATTGGGGTGGTCTATGGGGACATAGGAACTTCTCCCCTTTATGTGTTTGCTAGCACTTTCATAAATGGAATCCATCATCCACATGATGTTCTTGGTGCTCTTTCTCTCAGAATATTCTCGCTCACTCTTTTTCCACTGCTCAAATACATTTTCATTGTACTTTGGGCCAATGATAACAGTGATGGTATGTAATATGAACCAAAATATGTTATGTAATATGAACCAAAATATGTTTTTCAACGTAAATTTTATCTTTGTATTCTGGATATAAGCTTATTGTGAGGATTAATGAGATGACAGGTTGGACTTTTTCACCTTATTCCTTAATATGCCACCATGAAAAAGTGAGTGTCATGAGGATAGGGAACTTTCATCATATAAGTTTGCAGTGCCCAATAGACAGCTCAAAAGAGCTTCGAAAAAACAAAAACAAAAAAAATTAGAAAAAGGAAATGCAACTAAAACAATTTTGCTCAAACTGACCCTTCTTGGTACCTCCATGGTTATTGTAGATGGTGTGCTCACTCCTTGTATCTCAGGTATTATTCTTCCACCAAATCCAATCTCTCAAATTTCTAGACAAAATTTGTACTATAAACACCATTATTCTACTCACTGGTTTTTCTTTTTAATGAAACATTGAAAGAAAATATTATTTCCATGCAACAGTTTTAAGAGAATTTCAAGCGATACAATAGGTTGACAAGTCAATCAACCAGGGTAAGTGTTACCCTCATCGAGATGCTCTCCAAGTATATGTTTAAAATGATGTTGGCAATAACTGAATTTAATTTTCAATTGGATTTGCATAGGTGGTAGCTATGATATATGTTGTTATCTTAGTTATTCTATTCTTTGTCCAAAGATTTGGAACCTAAACAGTTCGTTACTCATTTGCTCCAACTATTTTGATTATTTCAATGACTGTGAAGGATTTGTTTTGCAAAACAATGCTCTTCTACAGAAGCACACCACATCTTTCTCTGTTTCAGCCAAAATTCAATGTTCTTTTTGGGATTAGCACTGGAACTGTGTGGTTTTCTCCTGTTTTTCAGGGTTTTAAGGCACTTTTTGTAGTGGTATTTCCATTGCAGAACTAGGAGATATTCTTCTTTATGGCTTCAAGTGAAAGTGCTTCTCATATTTGATTAACAAGATTTCTTAGTAGTGACATTTCTTGGAGTATATAGTTGATCTATGTGAATACTACATTTTTCCCTAAGGTCTAAGAAACCAAGGTTTTTAGATCATTTTTATTATAGGGTTTCAAACCCTTTCCTGGGCCTTTTAGTGGGTTCTCTTGAGATCTTCACTATGACTTCTCTTCCTTGGACCAGATGGACTTCTTCTTTGGTACATATATGGTGATGTACTTTGCAGATTGGGTTGTATCAATTTCAAAGCTGATACTCTTGGTTTTGTCTCCAATTTATTTGGAGATATTCTTTGTATTCCAGGGATTGGCACATTATATCGAACATTGCAATTGGTGATGCAAGACCAACTCATCAACTTTTAGTATTGATTCATAGTGACTCTTAATGATCTTGTGGCTATTTATATGTGAATTTAGGATCTAGACCCTTCTCAACTCCTTTGATGCAATTTCTACTCAAATGCTTTGTGCAAAATTCTACAAAATTTCCTTCGTCTCAAAAACTACAATTACTTCAAATTAATAATTCACAAAAAATACTCCTATCGGCCTCTCCTTGCACCTTCTGGAGCAACTGCTAGTATATTTCTTATAGTAAAAGGGTAAACTAAACTACTATTGTATGCTACAAAGTGACAACATCATCAACAAAACCAAAATTACATATAAAAAATAAATAAATAAATAAATAAAATAAAAATAAAAAAATCCAATTTTCAAAATCCCTGAATCCATCTGCGCTCTTAATATTATTCTTTAAAATAATTAAAATATAGAAAATCAATTTTTATAATTCATTATCATTATAACTCAAAACTTGATTGAAAATGTGTCATCTAAGTACCATTCTAATAATAACTACAAACTAGATAATAATTTTAAATAATTTAAATAATTTAATTTTAAATAATTTAAATAATTTTATGTTAATAAAAACTAGAATCTAAATATTTAGTTTTAGTTTTTTTTTTTTAAACCATACACTCTTTATTTCAAGTGATATAATAATTCTTTGGAATAGTGTAATAATTTTTTAAATAGTATAAAATATAAATCGAATAACTTAAATTTATAACTTTAATAAATTTTATATAAGTAAAATTAATTTAAAAATTAGAATATAAAATATTTCAATTATTTTTTTTATAATAATGTTAAATAAATATATTTAAAATTATTATAAAATATTTAAATTAATATTTTAAAATATTGTTAAGTAAATATATTTAAAATTAAAAATAATAATTATTATGTTTTAATTGATGAAAAAATCGAAATGTTTTCAAAAAGTTTAATTCTTTGTTAAGAAAATAAAAATAAAAATTCATAAAATAACCACCCTCCTCAAACTATTCCCTAATATAATTAAACTTTGACTATCACGATTCTTAAATAATAGATGTTTAACGAAGAAATTTAGATCTATATTATTTAAATAACTATGCCTCATTCCAACACCATAAAAAATAAATTTAAAATTATTCACATTAAATGAACTAAATTAAATTGTGTAACATAAAACCACCGCGGGAAGAAAATGACTTTGAATATTACGTCATGAAATGATGTGGTTGCTCTGGGTAAGTTGATGTCATGGTACACACAACTTAGAATATGGCTACTACTATTCACAAATATCGCGACCATAACTATGAATTTCTCACCAGACTTGACTCTCGAAAACCATTGAATATCATTCTTCCAAAGAAAATTCTGTGGATATCATGCATCCGACAAAGACTTTTGACTTTAATTCATTCACATGTCCACATTTTTTTCCTTTTTGTGCTTCTTTTGTCGGCCCAATTCCGAGAACTGTGAAATGATTAATGTGCTTTGTTATACTGCAATGGAGAAGTTAAGTTGGAGAACGCTGAGAGGCTGAAGCCATTTATGTGTTCTAGTCTTCGTATTGACCTCTTTGTGTCTATTCTTGCTTAACCGTTGGGTACGCATATGCTTTCAAATCTTTTAATGCCCGAAAACTTCAGAATTAGCGTATTTGCAGTACAAGAAGTATCTAATCTCTGACGTTCTTTGCTTTAGTGTCCAAATCGTTTGGGATGGTCTGCCTTGAGGGTTTAAAGATAGCTTGATCAATGATTAACATGCTAAATTGAAAATGTTTAATCTCTTTGCGCTATGAATGCAGACAGATGATCTGTGGGAGGGGCAGGCAGTTGCACTCAGAAATTTGTTTTGTTGGAATTTCTGAACAATTCCGAACACACATAGGAATAAAAAAAATCTCTCTTTTAAATACAGAGATTTAAATAAAATGTGGATAGAGATGTGTAGAACATATATTTTATTAATAAAAATTTGGACTGTTACAAAATCAAATCTTCCTCAGAATTTTTTTCTGAATTCACAACAACAAAAAACACCTCTGCTGCTACAAAACACAGCGAATATCAAACTCTTTGTCTTTCTGCTCTCTGGCTATTTGAGCACACACCCTCACACAGTTTTCACTCACTGTATTTTGCTCTCTGTCTTTTTTTTCTTCTTCTGCATTCAGACATATTACACTATTACACTACAGTCGATTGCCCTTTTTCTTCACGGCATGTATATATAACTTAACAAAAACTATTACAATATTTATATATATTGTAAATATGATATATTTGCAATATATATTATGAAATATCTACAATCTAAGTTCAAAATAAAACAAAACTATGTTGGGGCACTTTTAAAATAGACCAAGGCTTAAAAAACTTTATGCATCGTGTATTCTTGCAAAAAATATTCTGCAATTCTTTTACTCCACGGAACTCCTTCAGTTGGTTTGGAGAAACGATGATGTCACCTTCTCTGGTGGGTCATCTTCCCCCTTCGCTGCTCAAGTTTGTTGCCCCCCGGAATGTGTTGCTCGCTGCATGTTGAATGTGGTTGGTCAGTGTTCAATGTCATAGGTGAATGGTTAATAAACATGGAGTTGAAGTTGAGTGCTAGGTTTCATGGAGTGAAAATCACAATTAGATATTTGCTACGCCGATCGTCCTTCAGATTTCCTATCACCATTAAACATGTCGTCCTCCTTTTGTTTGTGCGGAAGTTGAATTTAATATTTCAACATGTTCCAGGCGCCTCTGAGTCCGACCGAGAAAACAAACAACAACATCTAGCAGAGAACAACGAAGACCAAAGAAATCTTCAGGTGTTCATCCACTACCATGTGCTCTCCCTCATGGCTTCCCAAGTTTACCAATCCTAACCATAATGATGGAACCACGTCGGATTTGGCGTCGTGCCCCTTTTATTTCAAGTGGATTTGTCACAACTTGAGGCCCTGGGCAAATATTGGAATCACGTTGGAGAACGTTGAGGCCAGCAGAAAATTCACATCGTTCATACCAAAAATATTTCGAGACGAAATCATACCGAAAATCTTTTGAGACGAGAGATCTATTTACCATTTGGGTGTTTGCACAATTGCTGAAATTGTATCCCAAAATCCTTCCCGACTTGGACTTGATGTTAAAATGAAAATGACACGCCTATTATCAATGGGAACCACAACACGCCTCCCCCTCCTTTGTTTAGCTACTGTGGGAGTGAAGAAACGTTCGATATTCCTTTCCCTAATTGTATTTTCTGGGGACGGTAAGTCCAATGCTTTTAGTCTTCTTGTAGTAATTCGATGTTTGACTCTTGCGAAGCTAGTTGGTCTGGAATATCTGGAATTATAGTTCCATGGAAATGGAATTTGAACTATTTATCTTAAATAACCTACTCCTTGTTAAAATATATAATTACTTCCCGTTTGCAGAAGTTAGACAAATAGTTAGGTGAATTAGTTGAGTTGAGTTACAGTTAGATTTGGTGAGTGAGTTAGAGAGTGAGTTAAGCAAGTTGATCAAGTTCAGTTATGTGTGAGAGTGTGTGCATGTCAATTAGATTAAATACCCTTCACGAGTTCATTGTATTAAGAGAGTTTTATGATTAATTAAAGATCTGTAGCTCATTGTTCGTGTGTGAAATATTTGTGTTATTTGTGTGATTGAATCCTCTGCCTTACCAACAGATTGGTATCAGAGTTGAGGAAGAATCAGATATCCGTGGACAAGCAAAGCTAGTAAAGAGGCCAAAAGCAAAAGGCCATAATTTTTTTTACACAATTTTTTTATTTTTTTTACTCGCAGAGAGGTCTACACGTCTTCAGTGCATCACCTGCGGACTCATCCACAACCTCTCCCAAAAGGAACTGCAGACATTTGGCAAACTTACAAATTTCAGAAAATTATGGTTTAGACCACAGCTTTCCCTTCATCGGGGGTGCGGACCCCAGTTCAGCAAAAATTAAATGGCCGGCGGCAGAGCACAAGAAGACAAAACAGGCCCGTGAGCTTTTTCAAAAGGTACATGTGTTAAATTGTTCAAAGTCACGTGGGTGCCTGTTTTTATTTTGGGAAATAAAAAACGAGAATACGTGGATGCGATTTTTTGATTTATTAAAAAGTCTTTGTTTGGTAATAAAAAAAGACAATACGTGGATGAGAATTGGGTATTCATAATTTTTTTTTAAAGATTTTTTTTATATAAAGGTGTTTTATAAAGATTCTTATATCCATAAAACAAAAAATCAAAGGGTTTTTAGAAAGTATTTTATAAACTTGTATAAAAATAAGAAACAATATTTTTTTATAAAACCTAGGGTTTTATTGAAAATGATTTTTTTTAAAGGAGCTTTGCATAGTTTATAAAAGACAAAAAGAGGAGAAATTTAGGGTTTTTGTCAGAGACAATTTTTTTTGAGGCAAGATGGCCACATCAAGATTTCAGCCACAACTTCCTTCTTTCAATGGGAAATATTACGATATGTGGGCTATTAAAATGGAGACTATGCTCAAAGCGCATGATGTATGGGATCATGTCAAGTATGGGTTTGCAGAACCTCACGATGATGCAGAAGAATGCGCCCTCAATAATGCAGAGAGGGAACAGTGGAATAAAGATAAGCGGAAGAATGTGCAAGCGTTGCTTCTTATCCAGTTGGGAATCGATCGAACCGTGTTCCAGAAGATCATGATAACCTCGTCAGCAAAGGAGGCATGGGACACCTTGGCGACAAGCTATCAAGGTATGGCGAAAGTTAACATTGTTAAACTGCAGAACACCAGGAGAGACTTTGAAAGTCTGCAGATGAAGGAGACAGAGAACATTGATTCCTTCATGAATAGGGTCATGTCTGTCGTCAACCAGTTAAAAATATATGGAGAAGATGTTAAAGATCAAGCAGTGATTGAGAAGGTTCTTCGATCCCTGTCTGCCAAATTTGATGTTGTGGTAGCAGCCATAGAAGAAGCAAAGGACTTGGAAAAACTGACAATTGATGAGTTGATGGGATCCCTTCTATCGCATGAAGCAAGGATAGACAAAAATAAGGATTCCACTTTGGAAACTGCCTTCCAAAGTCAAGTCTATATTTTAAGAGGTCGAGGCAGAGGTCGATCGAGAGGCAGAGGACGAGGCAGCAACTATGGCGGTCATAGAGATGGCTGAGACGATCATGAGCATCAACGTGGAAGTAGCAGCAACAAAATCTTTCATAACAATCAAAGGTCTGACAAATCAAAAGTAAAGTGCTATTACTGCAATAGATTTGGCCATTTTGCTCTTGATTGTAGGAAGAAGATTGCAGATCAAGGCAATCAAAGAGCTAATGTTAGTACAGAAAATACTTACTCTATGTTTCTAGCATGCAACACCATGCATGCACTGTCTGATAAGGTCTGGCTATTAGACAGTGGTTGTAGTAACCACATGACTGGCAACAAGAATTTGGTTGCTAATTTGGATGTCTCAGTGCAGACAGAGGTAAAGTTTGGGATTGACAAGACTATGGCTGTATATGGCAAAGGATTGGTCAACGTTGTGACCAAGCAAGGGGAGCCAAAGACCATATCAGAGGTATACTATGTCCCTGGACTGAAACACAATTTGATTAGTGTTGGCGAACTGATGCAGAAGGGATAAAAAGTTATCTTTCAGTGGCAACAATGTGTTATTTACGACAAATACCCAAGCAAGCAGCTGATTCAAAGGTGCAGATGATGAGGAACAGACTCTTTCCTCTCATTATGAACTACAATGACCAGGTTAGTTCTTTTACAACTACATGTTCTGATGCATACTGGTTATGGCACTTTCGGTTTGGACACTTGCATTTTTCCGGTTTAAAATTATTGCAGCAGAAACGGATGGTGAGAGGTCTACCTCTCATCAAATAACCTGCTAGCATGTGTGAGTGTTTCATCTTAGGAAAGCAACACCGTGAAAGTTTTCCGAAATTATTTTCTTACAGAGAAAATAAACCACTTGAATTGGTGCATACCGACTTGTGTGGACTTATGAAGACACAGTCGATTGGTGGAAGCTGTTACTTCCTCAGATTTATTGATGATTATAGTAGGAAGACTTGGGTTTAATTTTTGAAGAAGAAGTATGAAACTTTTGCAAAGTTCAAAGAGTTCAAAGATTTGGTGGAGAACCAAAGTGATCAACAAATCAAGGTATTGAGATCGGATCGTGGTGGAGAATACAATTCGAAGGCATTCCATGAGTACTGCAAACAACATGGAATAAGAAGAGAGTTTACGACCAGATACACACCACAGCAGAATGGTGTAGCAGAGAGGAAGAATCGAACAATCATGAACATGACAAGGAGCATGTTGAAAGCAAGAAACTTGTCTAATGAGTATTGGGCAGAAGCAGTTGCATGTGTTGTTTATGTGATAAACAGATCTCCTACAAAGAGCGTGATGAACAGAGTTCCAGAAGAAGCATGGTCAGGTATGTCTTGCAGTGTATCTCATTTCAGAGTTTTTGGATGTGTAGCCTATGCACATGTGCCTAAGAAAATAAGAGGCAAACTAGATGATCAAAGTGAAAAATGTATATTTACTGGTTATAGTGAGCAGTCAAAAGCTTAAAAATTGTATAACCCTGTCACAAAGAAGACTATCATTAGCAGAGATGTTGTGTTCAAAGAACAAGAGTCATGGAATGGGACTGTAGACACACTAACCGATGCTCAAACGCCATTGATGGAGGATGATCTTGTAGAAGAAGAGGAGCAGCAAGAACCAAGAGAGCAAACACCAAATAGAGTCACACCAGCAAGGACTCCAAGATTTTCAGAGCAGCATGGATCTTCAAGCAGATCCACAGACCAGAATTCTCCAAGTAGCGAATCAGGTAATGAATCAAGTACTGGTAAGAAAAATATGAGAAGTTTGAAAGATATTTCTGATGATTTGGATGTTGGTTCAAATTTTGCATTGTTGGCATTCCAACCTTCTTCCTTTGAAGAAGCAATCAGAGATGACAATTGGGTGCAAGCCATGGATGAAGAGATGAATTCAATTGAAAAGAATGATACATGAGATTTGGTTGATTTACCAAACGATAAAAATCTCATTGGTGTGAAGTGGGTGTACAAGAATAAAGTGAATGAGAAAGGTGAGATTGACAGATTTAAAGCAAGACTTGTAGCCAAAGGATTCTCGCAGCAACCGGGAATAGACTTTGGGGAAACATTTTCTCCGGTAGCCAGATTGGATACTGTAAGATTAGTCCTAGCGACAGCAGCTCAGAATAAGTGGAAAGTATATCATATGGATGTCAAATTAGCATTCTTGAAAGGAATTCTTGAAGAAGAAATCTATGTGCAGCAACCTCCTGGTTATAAAATTTAAGGAAAAGAAGATAAAGTTTACAGATTGAAGAAAGCACTCTATGGATTGAAGCAAGCACCTAGAGCATGGTATAGTAGAATCGACAGTTATATGATCAAGAATGGATTTTGTAGAAGCAGCATTGAGCCTACCTTATACACAAAGGTAAATGAGCATGGAAAGATTTAGATAGTTTGCTTATATGTTGATGATATGATTTTTACAGGTGATCTTGAAATAAATGAATTTAAAGCAGCCATGATGAAAGAATTTGATATGACAGATCTAGGTCTCATGAAATATTTTCTTGGTATTGAAGTTGAGCAATCTGAAAAAGGAATTTTTATTTTCCAAAATAAGTGTGCAACATATTTGTTGAAAAGATTCAGGATGGATAATTCCAAACCTGTACCTACACCAGTTGCAACAGGTACAAAGTTAAGTAAGGATGATGAAGGGGCAGATGTCAATCCAACTCTATTCAAAAGATTGGTTGGCAGCCTCATGTATCTCACAGCTACAAGACCAAATATTATGCAGGGAGTGAGTCTGATTTCCAGATTCATGGAGACTCCAAAAGACACACGTTGGAGTGTTGGAAAAAGAATTCTGAGATACATAGCAGGACCAGAGATTATGGCATAATGTATGCAAGTACAGAAAAGAAAGAATTGATTGGATATACAGATAGTGATTTTGTAGGAAGTTTGGATGATCGGAAGAGCACATCTGGTTATGTGTTCCATCTCGGTTTAGGTGTGATAGCATGGGCATCTAAGAAGCAACCTATTGTGACATTATCATCAACAGAAGCAGAATACGTAGCAGCAACTTCAGTAGCATGTCAAGCAGTATGGTTAAGAAGAGTATTGGATGGACTCAAGAATAAATAGCAAGGATCAACAACGATATACTGTGACAACACATCAGCAATAGCACTATCCAAGAATAGTGTGTTTCATCAAAAGAGAAAACATATTGATACGAGATATCATTTTATTCGAGAACTTGTGAGCAATGGAGAAGTTCACTTGAAGCCTTGTAGAACAAGTGATCAATTGGCTGATATCTTTACAAAGCCATTAGCAGTAGATTTGTTTGAGTTTCACAAAATAAACTTGAGTGTTGTACGCCTAGCTGAGACATAGACCAGGAGGCATGTTTGAGTTGTCATGAGTTATGTTTTAGTTTAGTGGTTGTAATTAAGGGGGAGTGTTAAAATATATAATTACTTCCCGTTTGCAGAAGTTAGACAAATAGTTAGGTGAATTAGTTGAGTTGAGTTATAGTTAGATTTGGTGAGTGAGTTAGAGAGCGAGTTAAGCAAGTTGATCAAGTTCAGTTATGTATGAGAGTGTGTGCATGTCAATTAGATTAAATACCCTTCATGGGTTCATTGTATTAAGAGAGTTTTATGATTCAGAGTTTTATGATTAATTGAAGAGCCGCAACTCATTGTTCGTGTGTGAAATATTTGCGTTATTTGTGTGATTGAATCCTCTGCCTTACCAACATTCCTGTCTTTGAATTCCCTGCTTTGTGAGAGTTATATGGTTGTTTTTTGTAGGCCATAAGTACATATTCCACCATGAGAGGGGTTGCTGAACGAAATTTTGAATGGCAGACGAAAAATATAGTGGGCCTACAGAAACCCAATGGCATATTGGAGAGGCAATTCCCAGGTTTCCAATGGGAGAAAGAATCTGCTCAAGTGTAGCGAGATACCCAATTGGAATGGTTGTCTTTACACTCAGTTAACTATGAGAAAATTGAGGTGTCTTATAACCTAGGAGAAATCTTAATAACATTGAAAAACTAATAGTTGTAGAAACATTTTCAATTACACATTTCAAAACATGGGTATTACTTAACAAACTTATTTTGTAGGTTAATAAAATTAAGAGGGTTTTTGTTATAAAAAAATTTGTTCCTTTAAAATTTCCATTAATCAAATCGACATATATTTTTTAAACAAAATTCGTATCTGATTTTAGAAAAATTAAACTTGAAAACGACTAACTTATTCTGAATTAATATGTACTGGACTGGACTAAAAAATCGAAACAAGGCTTTCAGAACTCCAAACTTTGTGACCAATGTAAACACATGTATCAACTTTTTCCCTCTTTTTAATTATGGAAGCTTAGCTACGGTTATTTGACCTGCAGTGGAGTTGTGGAAGCTTTTTAGGGTGCTTTGAATCTGTGTAATGATGAACAATTGTTTTTCTTCAGATATAAAATATACATCGAAGGCAACGCGTGGTCAGTAAGCCTTAAAAGTACATTATGGCATGTGACTCACCCGCTCTTCTAGTAAAAGCCAAATTTGATGACTTCTTTAGCCGAGGGCTTCTTCCCCTGCGACATTACTGGCATGTAAGAGATGATACGGCGTGCGAATCCATACAATTCGATGTTGATTGGGGAAACAATCTCATGAATGAGGTAGTTTTAACTTTTTTCACGTCCGTTACTCCATACCTTAAGTCAATTGAATAGTTTGAATAGATAATTTAGAGTAGAGGGGTTTTGTGCAGGCATTAATGGAAATTGGAAATGCATGCAGATATTTTATTGTGAATAAGCTCAAAATGTCAAATGTGTACAATTACATGTTCTATTCCTTGGAGGAGTATTCGAAACTGTTGAAATACAGGCCAACGGTTAGTAAAAAAATTGTGGAGTAATGTTCAAAGACAATTACTTGCTTTGCGAATGAAGCAATATATGAAGAATTCAATGGTCAATTTTGCCAGTCAATCACCGCCATGTAAAATGGGAACAACAGAATTGGATGGGAAAGATATCGTAGAATTATTGGAAAGGAAGGCTGATGCAATGAAAACGTGAATCTGCTTGAAACGGTTCAAAATGCTTTGTATTGGAACATTCTTTTATGACCAGTGAAAAACATATGTATTGGGAGCAACATTAATAGAGTCTTTATTACACTATTTTTGTCCTTCCATTTCCTCATTCACCTTTTTCAATGAGTGTAATTAACACAACGACGTTTGGTTGATATATTAATAATCTTGATCTTATTTCTATTTTTAATGAGATATTAACCACTTTAATTATGTGTTAGAGTGTTGCTTTTCCATTTCCTCAAGCCATAGTTTAACTAGATTGCTATTTTGCTCTGAAAAACATGAAAATTCTGGTAAGATTTTAAGAAAATCTCACAGGGATTTTTGTAAATCCAGGTTATATCAAACTTCGATATTTTGGGTGTCTTAGAAGTTTTTGATGGTTTCAAACCCATTACCACCATCAAAAACATGATTCAAACACTGCTCCTACAAGATCGTCAATTTTGATCGTCTTGGCAATTTCTCTGCTTCGGTAGACAACTCCTTTCCTCATTCACCTTTTTCGACGAGTGTAATTAACACAACTACATGTGGTTGATATATTAATATTCTTAATCTTAATCTTATTTTAATTATTTTTAATGAGATATTAACCACTTTAATTATGTGTTAGTGTTCGTTAATAAAGTATTATTAAATATTTATAATATTTTTATATAAATCACAAATTGACCACCTTTTGTTATATGTTTAATTTTGATTAACTTGAAAATAATGGAGAAAACATTTCTTAGGTTGTTCGATTTTGTTTGTATTTGGTACTTCGATCTTATTTTTTAAGGTTTTCTTTGATCTCTCTATTCTAATGTAACTATATAGTATATGTATTGATTGTTTGATTAATTAATGAAAGAGAAACTATGCTTGTTAGCCTCACGCTCTCACCAGAGACCTATGAGATTCATTTGTTAACATTTTTGTCTTCCTATATTTTAATTTTGTATCAGAACCACGTTATTCAAATTGGTAGAGGTAGACCTTTTAGAGCAAGCACAAGAGGAGAAATTGTGTGGTTTGATTGATTTGATGAGAAGATACTATTGGTGTTGAAGGAAACATGGTGGAAAAATGATTGTGTTGAAGGCAACATTGAAGGCGATGTGTTGGGGATATGAATGTGTTGAAGGAAACGTTGAAGGCAACATGGTGGAGATACGACTATGTTGAAGACAGCGTTGAAGACAACATGGTGGAGATACAACTGTGTTGAAGGTAGCATTTTATTTTTATTTTTTAGTCCAACGCTAAGTAGCAGAGTCGTGTGCTGGTAAGTGGATTGAGTGTGGAGCATATTTGTTGGTGAATGTGACACTTGTGTAAGTCTAGCACCCTGAGTGTGTAAGGTCGAGATCCAAACACATCCCTCAAAGTGTAGAGCCAAACATTGGTAGTGTGGGTTGACTACTCAATAAGGAAAGTCAAACATGTGGAGAGTCGATTTGTAAATAGAACTAGAAGGCCCAATCAGGTGTATAAGTGAAGAGTGATCTGCCCATCCACAATGATCTTATACTCCATTTTTTTTTCATTGGCTTTTTGTTAGGAGTTTGTAAGTTTGTGCCATGGCAACAACATTTCTTGTAGTTTGCGAGAACCATCGCACTTTGTGTTAAGTAGGAGCATAACACTTTGTGCTAAGAGGTAAGTGCGTCGGAGAGGGTAAAGTTTAGAAACTGCCAAATTGTGTAATGCAGAGCACATGTGTTGTTTTTTAAAGTGTGATGAGGAGATACATTATTTTTTAATGCTTGATTGAGAGGTTTTGTTTTTAAAGTGCGATGAGAAGATAAAAAAAAGTTTATTCTTGATTGAAAGTGAGAGCGAAGCCTTCAATGGCAAGGTAAGCCTAATCAACCCATAAATTTTGCCTTTATATATAACTTGATAGGCCATTGTGATCCCAATCAGAAAATCAAGTGAAAAGTGAAATAAAATTAAAAGGGATTCATGTCTTGCATATTTGGTTATAGTAGAGGATTGGAGAATTGTTTTATTTTTTGAAGATGATGAATCCCCTTACAAAAACATATCTAAACGAGCCCAATAAATTTGACAGATCCAATTATGTTAATTGGAAATTCAAGCTGCAAAACATAATGGAAGGTTATGACATATGGATTATGACAAATGGAGAAGAAGAAAAACAAAGTGCGCTGGAGGTGGTACAACAACTGCATTGATCCAAGACTGGGAGAAGAGGGAGAATAAAGAAAATGTATTGTTATGAATGTCTATGAAAGATAGTATAATTCCTCACATTCGTGACTGCAAGACTTCTAATGAAACATGGACTACACTTAAGGATCTGTATGAGACCAAAAATATGAATTGGGTCATTGTCCTAAAAAGTAAGCTCATTTATATTAAAATGGAAGAAAATGAAGTTGTTAGTACTTTTGTTTCAAGAATCAAAGACTTGAAAGATAAGCCAAGAGACATATAGGAATCAATACCCAGTATTGATCTTGTTACAATTACTTTAAATAGGATGTCATAGAACTATTAAATTTTCATTATTGGTCTTGCAACAGGGGAGAAGGAAACTTATTTTGATGAGTTGAAAGGGATACTGATGTAGGAAGAAGAGAGGTGCAAGAATTTTAAGCCTTGGAATCCATACTTAACACTTTTGGAAAAGAAGAAATTCTTCAAAGGGAAACAGGGAGAAGGAAGTAAAGGTGGAAGTCCATTTCAGAGAAGGCCGTCTCCAAAGCCAAATCAAGGTATGTCATATGATAGAAATGATTCTAGAATAATTTTTTTTTAATGTGGTAAAAGTGAGCATCATGCCAGACACTATTATAAGAAGAAAAGTTATGCAGCGAGGCATAAACACAAAAGACATTCATGATATTTTGCAAGAGAATCCTTGAACTATGATCTTAAGAATCTCAAGTTGATTTTGTATAATGTTGCATTGTTTGCTGAAACTGAGGATGTTGATGCATGGTTTATGGATTCTGGAGCTTTAATACACATGACATGCAATAAGAACTAGTATGAGAACTTCAAGGAAATAAGCAATGGTGGCAACATTTATCTTGGAAATGATCATGCACATCAAATCAATGGATATGGAGATATCCCAGTGACTTTAACAAATTGAAGTGCCGGGTGCATTCATAATGTTATTTATGTGCCCTAGATCAATAAAAATATGATCTTTGTGTCCATAATCATAGATCATAATCTGAAGGTTGAATTCTTCAAAACACATTACATAGTAAAGGACTTGTTGGATCACCACAAACCTCTTGCTTCAAGAGCCAGTGTCGGAGGCCTGTACAAATTTTATGTAAGCAACAAGAGTCATCAAGCAATGACTTCTACAACTATGTCAATAGAAATTCTTTGGCACCAGAGGTATGGTCATATCAGTTTTCATGATTTGTTATTGTTGCATAAACAAAGAATGATTTATGGACTCCCCATGTTTAAGAATGGATATGATGTTTGTGAGGGTCGTTCTTTAGGGAAAATGCACAGATTCATATTCCCCTCTAATTATGATAAGAGAAGAATAAACATATTAGAACTTGTGATTATTGATGTTTGTTGACCTAGGAAGACCAGATCCCTAGGAGGTGCTTATTATTTTATGTTGTTTATTTATGATTGCACAAGGTATACTTGGTTTTACTTCCTTATGAGAAAGAGTGATGTTTTTGAGTACTTTAAAGAATTTGGAAACATGATAGACAAGAAAACAAGGAATTTCATAGAAATAATCCATTCAGACCAAGGGGGAGAGTACAGGTTGGGGAACTTCATCAAAGACTGGGAGAAGCGAGAGAATAAAGCAAATGTATTGTTAAGAATGTCTATGAAAGATAGTATAATTCCTCATATTCGTGACTGCAAGACTTCTAATGAGACATGAACTATACTTAAGGATTTGTATGAGACCAAAAAGATGAATTGGGTCCTTTTCCTAAAAATTAAGCTCCTTTATATTAAAATGGAAGAAAATGAAGTTGTTGGTACTTTTGTTTCAAGAATCAAAGACTTGAAAGATAAGGTTGGAGACATATAGGAATCAATACTCAGTATTGATATTTTTATAATTACTTTAAATGGGATGTCAGAGGACTATCAAATGTTCATTATTGGCCTTGCAACAAGGGAGAAAGATCCCTATTTTGATGAGTTGACAAGGATATTGATACAGGAAGAGAGGCGCAAGAATTTTAAGCCTTGGAATCAAGACTTAAAACTTGTGGCAAAGAAGAAATTATTCAAAGGGAAATACGAAGAAGGAAGTAAAGGTGGAAGTCCATTTGAAAGAAGGGCATCTCCAAAGCCAAATCAAGGTATGTCATATGCTAGAAAGGATTCTAGAATAAAAATGTTTTTAATGTGGTAGAAGTGGGCATCATGCCAAAGACTGTTATAAAAATAAAAGTGATGCAACGAGGCATAAACATAGAAGACATTCATGACATTGTGTAGGACCTTGAACTATGATCTTAAGAATCTCAAGTTCATTTTGTCTAATGTTGTGCTGTCTGCTGAAACTGATGATGTTGATGCATGGTTTATGGATTCTAGAGCTTCAATACACATGGCATGTAATAAGGACTATTATGAGAACTTCAAGGAAATAAGAAATGGTGGCAACATTTATCTTGGAAATGATCATGCACATCAAATCAATGGATATGGAGATATTCCAGCGACTTTACCAAATTGAAGTGTCAGGTGCATTCATAATGTTATGTATGTGCCCTAGATCACGAAAAATATGATCTTTTTGTCCACAATCATAGATCATAATCTTAAGGTTGACTTCTTCAAAAAACATTGCATATTAAAGGACTTGTTGGATCACTACAAACTTGTTGCTTCAAGAGTCAGTGTAGCAAGCATGTACAAACTTGATGTCACCAGCAAGAGTTATCAAGCACTGACTTCTACAACTATGTCAACATAAAGTATTTGGCACCAGAGGTATGGTCTTACCAATTTTCATGATTTGTTATTGTTGCAGAAAAAAATAATGGTTGATGGACTCCCCATGTTAAAGAATGGATATGCTGCTTGTGAAGGTCATGCTTTAGGAAAAATGCACAAATTCACATTCCCCTCTAATTATGATTGGAGAAGAATAAACATATTAGAACTTGTGCTTATTAATGTTTGTGGACCTATGCAAACTAGATCCCTAGGAGGTGCTTATTATTTTATGTATTTTATTGATGATTGCACAAGGTATACTTGGGTTTACTTCCTTGGAGAAAGAGTGATGATTTTGAGTACTTTAAATAATTCAAAAACATGGTAGAGAAGAAAACAAGGAAGTTCATAGAAATCATCCATTCTGATCAAGGGGGAGAGTACATGTTGGGGAACTTCATCAAATACTGCAAGGATCATGGAACACTGCAGCAATTTACAATACCCTACACTCCACAACAGAATGGTGTTGCGGAAAGGAAAAACTAAACGTTGGTGGAGTGTGCTTGGAGTATGATTAAAGGTAAGAATCTCTCGAATGACTTTTGGGATGAGGCCATTAGCATTGTTGTTTATTTAAAAAACTGAAATCCAATAAGGTATCTTGATCTCAAGACTACATTTGAATCCTTGTATGGTTTTAAACCAACAGTTCATCATTTGAGGGTATTTTGGTGCAAAGCCTTTGCACACATTTTGAAGGAGAATAGAAATAAGCTTGATGCTAAATCCATCAAATGTATTTTTGTAGGATATTTTTCATAATTTAAAGCTTACAAAACACTTGATCCTTCTATTCATAAGTTATTTGCATGCAGAGATGTAATTTTCCATGAGCAGAAAGATGAAGGAAACAAGGACAATAACTATGAAATGTGGCACACACTTCCTAAAGTTGAACACACTACAGAATAGGTTGAAGATAGAGAGTAGCAGAAGCTTGAGGAAGAATCCAGTGATATGGATACTACCAACAATCAGAGTTCACCTAGATATGCAGAAGGACCTTTAGAGAACATAGATCAAGACAATAGATTTCCAAGGAGATCTTCATGCCATATTCAGCTACCTGAAAGGTATAAGGACTATGCCTTGATGAGTAGTGTTTTAAATTTCATATAACCTATGAATTTTAATGAAGCCAATGAACATGAATTGTGGAGAAAAGAAATGAAGGAATAATATGACTCAATAATGGAAAATAAAACCTAGGAATTGATTGAACTACCTAAAGGTAAATATCCCATAGAATGTAAATGGTTGTACAAACCCAATTTTAAAGCCGATGGAAGTATAGATAAATAGAAATATAGATTGGTGGCATAAGGGTACTCACAAAAAGAAGACATTGATTATGCAGAAACATTTGCACTTGTATCTAAGATAAACACTATTAGATTGTTAATTGCATTAGATACAAAATACCAGTATAATATTCACCAATTAGATGTAAAGTCTACACTTTTGAGTGTTTATTTAAAGGAGGAGGTGTATTTGACACAACCTGAAGGGTTTGTGAAAAAGGGGTAGGAGCATTTAGTTTTCATATTAAATAAAGCTTTGTATGGTTTGAAGTAGGCACCCAGGTCGTTGTATGAAAATATAGATTCCTTTTTTCTTCAATAGGATTTTATGAGGAGTCAAAGTGATTCAAGCGTGTATACCAAATTTGATTCAAAGGTGCATGTTGTATTAATTTCTTTGTATGATGAAGATTTAATTATTAAAGGAAATTTTGTCAAATTAATTGATGGAATTAAGTTGTAGATGTCACAAGTATTTGAGATGAAAGATCTTGATGAGTTACATTACTTTTTAGGTCTTCAAGTTTAGAGAGATGAAGATCATATTTTTTTTTCTCAGGGTAAGTATGTAAAATAATTGTTTGAGAAGTTTAAAATGGATCAGTGTAAAGTTGCTTTTCTTCCAATGCAATAGAATGTGAAACTTCACAGTGATGATGGCTCAAAGGAGGTTAATGGTACAATGTATGGACAACTAGTGGTAAGCTTGAATTATCTTACTACAAGCATACCTGATATAACATACTCTGTTAATTTGTTAGGCTAGTTTATTGTGGGACCTCTAGGAAGCCATTGGAGAGTAGTGAAAGATGTACATAGGTATCTTAAAGGAAAAATTGATTTAGTTCTTAAGTATACTAATTCATTTGATGTTGAGCTGACAAGTTACCGAGATTTGGATTGGGCTAGTAACTCGAATTATAGGATATATACTACAAGTTATGCTTTTAGCATTGGATCCGGGATTGTTTCATGTAGTAGTAACAAACAACCTATTGTATCTTTGTCATCCACTAAGGAAGATTATAAATATTTGTGTGTATTAACTTGTGAATTTTTTTGGTTGAGGAGAGTTATTCAAGATGTTGGATGAATATACAAATATTTTGGTTTATGGTCGCGATATTCCTCCTTATCACCTGAATGTGTTCATGCCAATGAGGATATTTTCGTTGGAGTTCATTAGACAAAGTTTCAATGTGGACCAAGTCCATTTTGTCCCTGCTAAGAAGGTGTACATGTTCAAGTTGGGTAAGCCTATAGGCCCTTTCATTGTTAACTCTAGACGAGGCTTTCAGGCAACTCAGGATTTATCAAAAGAAATAAATTTTAATATGGGGGATGTTTGGAATTATGACCCTTATGGTGTTATTGTAAAGAAGAGAAAAACATAATTTCTTCAACTTATGATCATCCTGAGATTGAATGGAGGGATAACTTTGATTCCTGACCCATTAACACAGAGATGGAGATCGAGACTCCAACAACAAAAGATAAGGTGTAGAAAAGGACTATGGATGAAACATGGGACATGGAAATGGAGGACGTCCACACCAAAAAGAAGGCCAAGACTTAAGAAACATATGAAGAAGAAATAGAAACTAGGTTGGTGGAGAAAAAACCATACCAATGAGGCTTCCATGCGACTCTGGAAGACCCACTTAAAGTTGTTGCCTCATCATCCTCAAAGGTAGCCATTCTGAGTTCAGCAGGGAGTGCAACCATCACTGAGCTCAATTGGTCTGCAGGGAAAGAAATTGAAGAAAGGAATACAAATATTAGCAAAGAGATGCATCAACAAATGGCATAACATTTGGTCCCATATCAGACCAGACTCATGGTTTCCGTGGACCTGGAGAGGAACCAAATGAAATTATCACTACACAACCCATTGGCATAGTAATTACCACAGGATCCCAGTTCAGGGGTTTAGATGTGTCTATGGACCTCACAAGTGTCCCTCTACCTGAGAAGATAAACTTCCACAGGTAGCTGGGAGAAATGTTATATAGTGAGATAAATGAGAATTCCATGACCATAATAAAAGTCGAGAAACTGCTAGAGAAGTCTACAGCAAAACTAAAGTAGGAGAGAGCCAATTCTAGAGCTCTGCATATGCAGAATGAGAACTTCAAGGAATTGATTGTGAAGCTGGGAGTGAATCTAGAGGATAGATCTGCATTTCATACCCTTCTACAGAGTTCACAAGTGGATATTCAAGAGCTAAGGCACAAGCTAAAGATGCCATCCAACGAACATGTGCAGTCCAAACAACTAACATAGGTAGAGGAAGTTTCGTGATATGGACTAAACGAATTTCATGGATCCTTATCTCTGTCGATGCGATCATTGACTTAACCTGCAGATTTTGTTCTAACGACAATCGTGATTCCCAACAATTGGTATCAGAGCTTAGATCACCGTGTGTTTCGCGATATGGAATAACCACCTCTTGTGGATCCTTATCTTTGGCGATGCGATCGTTGACTTAACCTACAGGTTTTTGTCTAATGATAATCATGATTCCCAACAATAGATGTGGTGGATAGGGTTTCTGTAATCATGGATATTTCCAAAGTAATCCAGAAAGAAGAGGCCAGAGCTAAAGCTAAAGAATGGCTAGAAGTAGTGCTGAAGGATATAGCTACCTTTAACTCAGAGTTTGAGAAGAAGGTTCGAGCAGGGTTGCCCAACTGTTGGGATTTTTTAGGAGTGCTAATATCGTGGGAGAAATATAGTCAGAGGTTGGTAGAGGCCAATATTAAGTTTGATTCATCCCATAAGAAGACTTTTACCTTAAAGGGTAAAAATATGGTCAATTATCTAAGGAGAGATTTCCAACTACTGGGGTTTGTGAAGACCTTATTTTTCCCCAGGTTGAACTATGCAGGGCTTACAAGTCTCAAAATTTCCTATCAGGTGTTCTTTTGCACTCCTCAACCAAGTCCAGTGCTCTGGAAAAGATGTGATCAATTCATCAACCCTTCACAGTTACAAATCATCGATCCAACAACCCTACCTCTTGAATGAGTCTATCAAAATTAAAGATATTGTTGATTGTGTGAATCGTGACACTATATTATTTCTTGTTTTATGTAAATATTTTTATTTAAACCAATACCACTATGCCACTAAGCACACTAATATCTATTTGTCATGATGATTCACTGTAAAATCAAGAAAGAATATTTTGTAAGGGTTCTCTTTTTAAGGCCTTATAAAAAATAGTTTATGGTAGATATCCAAGGGTTCCAAATTTTGTTTCAAGAGGGAAGCTATGCAATTTGGAATGAAATGTATGCAATGTTCGAATATTAATGAAACCTTTTGATGATTCTCGCTCATATGAGACTGTAGTATGTAATTATGTTTTTTTCTTATTCCATATACCTTCATTCTTCTTCTCATATTACATGTAATAGTAGCTATTGGATTTGTTTTTATGAAATCATTGATTCATCTATGTCTAATGTTGATCTAAGATGCTTGTGGTTGATAAAACTTAACATCCTTATTATGTGTTCCATGTAACTTAACATATCATTTAAATGTTTCTTTCATACGTTTCATGTTGAAGTCTAATGCATTGGATTCTTAACTAAGCCCTGTGTGTTTGGTTTCATTCCTTCATAATTATTCTCTCCAGTATACTACAATGATTGATAAACTACATGCTCACATAATGTTGGCCACTGAAGCTGGAACTTAATTCTTCTTTGAGTATTACTTTGCAGCCATATTTTTATTTCTCTTCTTAAATAATACTTTGAACCAATTATGTCTTAAAAATATGTTAAATATCGAGTGTGAGTGAGCA
Source organism: Pinus albicaulis (assembly GCA_034641835.2). NCBI lineage: Eukaryota > Viridiplantae > Streptophyta > Pinopsida > Pinales > Pinaceae > Pinus > Pinus albicaulis. The sequence continues at coordinate 453,945,569 of CM076571.1, read as the reverse complement.
ATTACAACAAATCCTGCAAGCAATCATCAATATGTCCTAGAAACATGTCTCTCGTCAATCCAGTGGTTGTCTATAGGAGCTACAACAATAATGACTATGGTTGAAATCATATATGTTCTATTATGAAATTATTCAATGGTTGTGATTATGTAATATTGCAAAAATTATTTTTCTTATTTGTATGTACTTATGTTTGACCATGGTTATGCATTATTGTGATGCTTTTCAATGGTCATAATAAATTTTGATATTCATCATTATTAATTTATAAGTCATTGCTATATTTTAGATTAAAAAATAATTATTATATTTTAATGGAGACGAACAATATCCAAAGTAAAATATTGAACTCATTACAAATATATCAATATACAATAATACATCTATTAAAAAAATTGATCAGTCACCCACCCTTTTGAATCTAAGACAAAACATTTGAGGATTTATCTAATGGTTTTTTAACGAGGAATGACTTGAATAGAATGACATATCTTTGTGGTTGTTATAAGGGTGCTTCGTGCCATGCTCCTCTAATTGTTGTGAATGTAAGAAAATTTTCATAAGCCAAAGTCTAATTATTCTACATTTTGAAAGTTAAATTTGTTTGAAATATGATAGGAATTTGTTGGAGTCGCAAGTTTGATGGGTGAACTCTACACAATTTGAGTGTCTCAAAAAAATTTCAAGGTTTTGAATCCATTTATGCATTCAAAAAGTAAATAAATAATAAAAAAGCACAATCAAACCAAAAATTGTTTCTAAAATGTAGAATAATTAAACAATGAATTTTGATATGTGAACTCTGCACAATTCAAATGTCATCCATTTATGCATTCAAAAACTAATTCAAACAACAAAAACATACAATGTAACCTAAATTTATTTTCCCTCCTTTTAGCTAAAAGCTCCAAAATGTAAAATAGTTAAACAATCCCTATCCATAATCATAGACCTACCCAAGATATTTTAAATTGAAATGTAAGTAAAATTTTCTTAATATGGTTTACCATTATTTTTATGTTCTTTTATTATTATTATTCATTTTTCTATATCCCATGACAATAATGGAAAAAAAATAATATCAACATTTTTTCTTCATATCATGATAGATTAGATAAAACATGTTATAATTTTTATATAATAGATGTTATTTTTTTATATAATAGAATTATATTATTGTGGAAGGTAAACATGCACGTATCACTATTTATTAAAATTACATCTTAGTAGTGGGCATGGAAAATCAAACTTTGGTTGTGGTGAATAATTTTCATGCTCACTAAGTGAAAACAATTCCAAGTTGAATAAACTCTCCATCCTCTTGCTATTAGGATTTTTAGATAATACCTACCAATATTTTATATCTCAACCTACAAATCTTCATATGGCTTACTCCACTTGCTTGTATTTATTGAGTAGTCCACTTTCTTGGATTTATGAATATTAAGTATGCTTCTTTTTTATGTGTGCATAATATGAAGATACAATAAAAGGAAATAAGAATAAACATTGATCCAATCAAGTTTTAATTCCTTATTATCATAAATTCAAAGTTGAATCAATAATATTCAATTTGAACATTATTTTTTGTTGACAAAAAATAATTGCATTTCTTTATTCTTTTGTATATGGTGTTTTGCATCATAAGACATATGCAACACTCATTAGATTTATAATTTTTATTGGAAAAAATAATGTTATTTCTATTTTTTGCATCATAATACCCCTATGCAGTGATCATTAGGTATATAATTCTTATGAAAAAAAAATCTTGTAAGTTATATTTTTCTATCGAAAATTGTGTGATTGGATGTTTAAAATAGTATGTGTTTTATAGAAAATATAGTAATACTCATAAAATAATACTATATTTTTATTGCTTTTAAATAAATATTGAAATTGTTTAAAAAATTAGATTAATTACTCTTTTGAAGAAAAACAATTAATTTCATTATATTTGAAGAATGACATAAAAAAGATACAAAGAATAAATAGTCCTATTGAAATCCCTCTATAAGGTTCCTATAATATTAGTGAACAATGTTATTTATACATATTCATTAAAGTGTAATTTCATGTCTATTGAATAAGAGGTGTGGTGTGAGAAATATAGATGATTTTTTTTTTTCCTATGAAAAAATTAATTTTTGCCGATGTGTACGGGGAAGGTATTTTCTCTGCATGGCCTATTGGCTCTTGGGATTTTTTTCATTCATATTTGAGAACTTTCGATGCAGGTATTTCAGGGTGGTATGAGACATCTATTACAGAGCATTCAAAATATGCATTGCTGCGTTATTAGTCCCTGCCGCCTACGGCATGGCAGGGGCTATTGCAATCGAAAATGATATTCCTATTAGTCTCTTCACGCAAACCGAAGTATATTAGTCCTGCAACCCAATGTTTTATTATGTGCACCGTTTGGTCAACGTATGATATTTATTAGTCTCTTCACACAAACCGAAGTATATTATTCATTGAGATTGCTCCTGCTGATATTTCAACAAATAAGAAACTTTGAGGTCTTATTTGGCCTCTTGTTGAGGCGAAGAGGGAAAAAAGCTTATACTATATTTCATTTTGCATTTCAAAAATCGAACTGATCCAACTAATGCTAACATTAACATTAGTTTGATAGCAACAAATGTCATAGTGTCTATACATTCCATCATGCCACCCTTATAAGAATAGTCATATCCACTGGTAAGCTTTGCTGACACATGTTTTTCAACTGCCCATGTTTTGTGACATCTGGGCTAATAAGTCTTCAATACCTGCTTAAATAAGACTTCCATACCTGCATACCACAGCTTTCGTTGAAAATCAAATTAGCTGGTCCATAACAGGCCTTTTCTCAGTGCATATATATAAATTCCATGTATTCAATACTTGCAGACCACTGCCCTGCAGACCACCGCTTTGCAGACCACTGCTTTCGTCAGGAGCATCAACTAGTTTTGGAACTGTCTCTGCAATTTACGAATCTGCAGAACACTGCCCTGCAGACCACCGCTTCCATCTCTTTACAGAGCACCGCTTTCGTTAGGAGCATCAGCTAGTTTTGGAGCTGTCTCTACAATTTATAAATATATACCAATTTTAATTGTTTCAGTAGTGGTAATTTACTAGTAATTTCTATAGTTCCTACTATGTGGACTTTTTGCTCTTTCCTTGAGATTTTCTTTCTTATCTTGAGTACAGTTTAAGAAATATGGCTGGAATTTCTATGGCAATCAAAAAGAAAATAAAAGAAAATTAACAATTCGATATGAAAATCTACTATGCAAAATTTTTGCTCTTTCCTTGAGTTTTACTTTCTTATGTTGAGTAGACTTTTTGCTCTTTCCTTGAGTTTTTCTTTCTTATGTTGAGTATACTTTAAGAAATATGGCTGGAATTTCTATGGAAATCAAAAGAAAAATTAATAATTAGATATGCAAATCTATGAATGATATGCAGATCTATGAATGGAGAGATTATAATTATCACTGGTAGTCATAACAGTGGAATCTTAACAAATGGCAGTGGAATGTTAACAAATGACAAAACTAATCGTTGCCAAGTTTAACAATTAAGAGTTGCATCTTACCATTCACTGCCTCTTTTACCGAAGAAGCTTGTGCCAAGGCATGGGTATACTATGCTATCCAAAATTTTAATGTTTGGCAGCATAAATAACTGCACTAGTTTATTTGTGCGCCCTCTCGTACTCCCACTTTAATGATTTATTCGACCCCATATTCGACCACAACTTCGTAAATCTGCAACATTTCTTGAATCAATAGCATAGAACAGACATCTTGGCACTATCTTGAATTTTTGAGATGCATGCTCAACCTGCTTCACAGTTAGATTTACAAAGCAGCTCAACAAATTTATTGAATTTCCTCTCAACTAACTACGAACTTCCTTCACCCTGCTGCACCACAACAACAGTTAATGAAGCTTTTCATGCATTGCAGCCATTAATGAAGTGTCGTCGAATATTAGGATCACTGTAGGGTATTACATTTCATATAGCAAACCTATTCTACAATTTAAATCCATTAACTAACGCCTTGGGAATATGCAATGCTAATAAAAAGGCGAGAAAATTTGATTCAGTTTGCTCCGATACATAAATATTTAAAAAAAACAACCAATGGATTCTGTGTTAAAAATGGAAACGCCCAAATAAAAAGAAAATGCACGAAATTATTGCCAACGGTTTTTAAATCCATTATCTAACCCCTTGGGAATATGCAATGCTAATAAAAAGGCAAGCAAATTCGATCCAGTTTTCCTCAATACATATATATTTAAAACAAACTGCCAGTGGATTCTGTGTTAAAAATGGAAACCCCCAAATAAATAGAAAATGCACAAAATCATTGGCAGCAGTTTTTATATTGTAATAACAATATTAAGCCAGCATGAAACATGAGAACTCACCCCATTCCTGTAGGCTCTATCCACGACAGCCGAAGGAGAGAGGAACGCGTCACTGTAAGTGCTGTGTGAATGCAACTCAAAAATAATAGGACGCTTTGGGCATCTCATACTTTTGGGAAAATCCTCATTGATCACCACTTCCGAAGCAAAAACAAGCCACACCCGAGCCAACGATCTCACGTATTTGCATGCTATAAATAATTGATTGTTCTGAACAGCATAGTTCAGGTTTGATTTCCATTCCATGCATTAGATACAGTTAAGAGATATATTGATAGTTCGCTTTCCTGTCATTCTCACAAAAATTTTTTAGAACATAATTTTGCTATATAACTCTCAAAATTTGAAGAAGCTTTGTTCATATAGGCCTCAAGGTCGACATTGTCTACGTTGCAGGGTAGAGTGAAGCATAGTCATAAGCATGTCATTTATAACAAGACCACCTCGGCAGACGGATTATGGCGTCATTTCACATGAATGCCCCATAGTCATCGATAATGGTGCTTTCAATTTCTGTGTTGGGTAACTCTCAGCACATTCTGCCTCATATACAAGCCGACTTCCCTTTTGGATTACGGTTAATGTAGGGCTTTGTTTGTTGCAGGTGGGCGGCAGAAGCTGAACCCCTTTTTCTATTTCGAAATATCCTTTAAAGACCCCGTCATAGATCCTTCGGTAAATAATTTCAGCCTATTTTATTTCCAGTTATTTATGCTTGCTTTCGTTCCTTCTCCATTGAGCACTTAGAGTCAGAATGCCAGAGCCATCAGTTAGCGATCCGGAGGGAACCTGTTCAATTAAAGAGTGAAAAGGTTGGGTTATTGCATGAAAAACAAATGGCAGACCACTAAGAACTCGCCCACACCACGCTATAACTTCCACATCAAAACTCGCCCATCACAGGTCCTTGATATTTCATCTGAGCCCCAGCTAAACTCGCTTAGCCCAACGAACGATTCTAGACGCACAGCTGCATGTTTCGCATGTCAGAAGAATTGGACAGTTGTTTCCCTCACCGTCGATAGAAACACACAACTTTCATCTTTCAATTCAATAAAAGATATACTATTTAATGCATTAGCAAATGCACAAAAAAATATTTTGTTTAAAACATTACTAACTTTCACAAATTTTCATTCTCCCTGATATCATGGCTTATCAAGTTAGGTATAAACTGATTCATGGCCATTTAGCCCCATGGAAGCACAAATTTGCCTGATCATTCCAGGTGTCATTGCTAGAAAGTCATCCAGGTGTCATTGCTAGAAAATCATTGCCAGAAGGTACTTGTTGATAGCCTATCATTGTAAGCTGGTCATAGCTAGGCTTGGCTACTCCGCTTTGATCATGGGCTGCCCTGTTAGATTGATTCATTAAAGCCAGAAACTTGAGTTTAGATCGTGGAACTACCAATATTTGTTCTATATAGCCATAACTTCCACAACAATTATCGATACCAGCATCTCTACACTTGCTTTATGAGTATCTGCGTCCTCATCATGTGTCAACCATATAAACAGTCATTTGGAAGCATTGAAAAGATCAGCATGAGACTTCTGACAAATGACGAGCCTTTTTATGAAGAATACGTTGTTCTAGATCACGATGAGTGAGGGCTCCTCGTTGCAGGAGCAGTTATACCTTGGTCTCCGCATAGCTCATACCAATTGGTCACCAGTCAGCCGAGGGTAACCGTTGCATCATTACTGTGTTAACTGTACCTCGTATCGCACCTAAAGCAATCAAATACTAGTGCAAGAACCCATTCTATCTCTAGTGGCAAGGACTTGCTGCCCCATAGCTATTCTTGTTTCTATTATGTTGTCTAGTGAAAATTAAACAGGAGATTGGCGAAACATAAGGTCGTCATCTGGGCATATTAAAGAGGTCATTGAGTCTTGAAGTGAGCCCTGATGAGAGAATATTGGGTTTGATTTTCTCATCGGGTTCCTTTTGAACTTTGAAATTTTCAAAAAGGGCTCCATTTAACCCGAGGATCCCAACAATGCAATTTAACACAAAGTCAATCGAGGCATTTTAGAATTACTATCCGACAAAAAAAATATTTGAAAAAGGAGCGCGAAAGGACAAAATTTGAATTTTGAATTTTAAAGTTTTATGTCATTGAGTTTTATAATGTAATAGATAGTAGTATTTTGTAAGAGCAGATAAAGTGCATATAGAGTGCAGAGAGAGAGAGAGAAGACAGAGAGACAGAGTAGAAAACAGAGAAAAATAGGAGCGTTGTGTTTTGGAGCAGCTACAGGAAACTCTGTGTGTTGTCGCAACTGTTCTGGGTATTGCCGCAACTGTTTCTGTGAGTTGCCGCAACTGGAACTGGGTGTTGCCGCAACTGACGTTGTGTGTGAAGCAGTTACAAGAAGCTCTATGTGTTGCCGCAACTGTTCTGGGTATTTCTGCAACTGTTTTTGTGAATTGCCGCAACTGGAACTAGGTGTTGTCGCAACTGACGCTGTGTGTGAAGTAGCTACAGGAAGCTCTGTGTGTTGCCACAAAGGAGACTGTGTGTTGCCACAACAGAAGACTGGGTGTTGCCACAACAGAAAAATTGTGTGAAAGCAGCAAATGAAAAACACAGTGAGGAATATTTTGATGAATCCAGAACTGTAGTTCTGATGAAATATTGTATTTTGTAATAGTTTTCAAGTTTAATGAAATAGAAAGTTTTACTCCATCTCTCTGTCCACATCTCTATCATATTTAATCTCTGTGTTTGAGTTGAGGAATATTATTTCCTCTGTGTGTTCTAAATTATCAGAAATTTCCAACATGGTATCAGAGCTTATCCAGGCTCTTTGAAGGTGTCAAAGAAGCTGAAGGAAGAAGAATTTGTTGTAGCAGTTCACCAGCAAAACTCCAGCAAGCCCGACAGAAGTAAAGTCCAGGTATTTCTCAAAAAAAACATAGTTGTTATTTTGTTTAAAAGAGTAGTCCTCAGAGTTCAGTTTATAAGCAATGGCTAGACCAAGTACTAGTATGAGTATCGTAAATACTCAGTTTCCCCAATTTAATGGGAAGAACTATGATTATTGGGCCATTACCATGAGAGCCCTGTTTGCCTCCCAGGACTTATGGGAATTTGTAGAAGATGGTTTTGAAGAATCAGTAGATGAAAATGAGTTTAATGCCTTAACACAGATAGAGAAGGACTTATTGAAGATCAATAGAAAGAAGGACTCTAAGGCCCTCTTCTATCTCTATCAAACAGTACATGAGAGTGTGTTTCCAAGGATAGCAACAACTAAGAAATCCAAGGATGCATGGGATACTCTGAAGATAACATATCAAGGTATGGAGAAAGTGAAGACAACAAAACTAAAAATGCTGGGGAGAGATTTTGAGACTCTCTGCATGAAAGAGTCTGATAACATAGACTCATTCTTCACCCATGTTATTAGAATGGTAAATCAGATAAGGTCTCATGGAGAGACACTTGAAGAAAGAAGGATTGTGGAGAAAGTGTTGAGGAGCTTACCCTCAAGGTTTGATGTTATAGTCACCACCATAGAAGAGACAAAGGATCTCTCAAATTTTTCAGTTGATGAGCTTCATGCATCACTGATGACTCATGAACAGAGATTGGGTAGAAATGAAAAATCATCTCTAGAGCATGCCTTTAAGACCCAGATGCCTTTTGGAAGAGGAAGAGGTCAAGGCAGAGGAAGAGGAAGAGGCAAAAGCCAAAACAGAGAAGGAAGAAACAACTCTTCACATTCACATGGAAGGAGCAACAGTCATAATCAAAGTCACAACTAATGCAGCAGCCAGCAAGGTGGACACCAACATGCTCAAGGACAAAGGTATGACAAATCCAATGTCCAATGTCATTATTGCAAAAAATATGGGCACTATGCCAATGAGTGTAGGAAAAAGCAAAATGACATGAATAATAGGGAGAATGCTACTGTAGCAAGAGAAGAAAAGAACCCAAAGAATGTGTTATTAACATGTAATGTAGCACAAGATAGACAGGATGATGTATGGTTCTTAGATTCAGGCTGCAGTAATCACATGACTGGAAACATAGCAATGTTTTCCAATCTTGATGAAGAAGTTAAATCAGAAGTAACAACAGGAACAGATACTAATATTTCTGTCAAGGGAAAAGACAGAGTTAGTATCCATGCAAGAAATGGTGAGCAGAAATTTGTGCCAGACGTGTATTATGTTCCTAGCCTAAAGTGTAATCTTTTGAGCGTTGGGCAGCTCATAAACAAAGGTTACAATGTAGTTTTTAAAAATGATGTGTGCACAATAATGGATATACCTCCAAGCAAGAAGATTATTGCTGAAATACAAATGACCAGCAATAGAATGTTTCCACTCAAGCTCAATACTGACTTGAAGGGAAAAGGGAAGAATGTAGCAGCTGTAACTCAAGAGGTTTTTCAGAAGGAAGTGAAAGATGAGAATTGGTTATGGTACTTAAGATTTGGACATCTCAATTTCGGAGGTCTGAATTTGATGCATAGAAAAGGAATGGTAAGAGGAATACCATTGATTGAGAAACCAGACAGCCTATGTGAAGGCTGCATCTTGGGAAAACAACACAGAGAAAACTTTCCATCAGGAAAGAGCATAAGGGCGAAAGCACCCTTAGAAATTATTCATTCAGATTTATGTGGGCCAATGCAAACAGCATCATTATCAGGCAACAATTACATGCTAACCTTCATTGATGATTTTACAAGGAAAACTTGGGTTTATTTCCTGAAATATAAAAGTGAAGTGTTTGAAAAATTCTGCAATTTTAAAGCAGTTGTTGAGAACCAAAGTGGGCAGCGTATCAAGGTCTTAAGGACTGATAGAGGAGGTGAGTACATCTCAAAATAATTTCTGTGTTTTTGCAGAGAAAACGACATACACAAACAATTTACTACAAGGCACACACCGCAGCAAAATGGTGTTGCTGAAAGGAAGAGTCGAACCGTAGTGGAAATGGTGAGAAGTATGCTAAAGGAAAAACACTTGCCAAATGAGTATTGGGTAGAAGCTGCAGATTGTGCTGTGTATATTTTAAATAGATGCCCAACAAAACCTGTAATGAATAGAGTTCCAGAAGAAGCGTGGAGTGGCAGAAAACAAGGAGTCACCCACATGAGAGTTTTTGGGTGTGTGGCTTATGCACACATTCCAGATCAGTTGAGAAAGAAGTTGGATAGTAAGGGGGAGAAGTGCATCTTCCTTGGATATTGTGAAGACTCCAAGGGATATAGATTACATAACCCATCCACAAAGAAATTTGTTATAAGCAGAGATGTGAAATTCATTGAAGAAGAAGCATGGGATGGAAGCATTGAGAAAACGATCACTGTCAAAAGATGTTTGTCTCATGCTGATGAGGAGGAAGAAATGGCTGAAAATAATACCTCATCGGTAGCACAGCCTCCACCAACACAAGCACAACAAGGGACACCTCAAGCAGGAGTAAGAACACCCTTGAGAAGTAATGAGAGTGCTTGTCCAAGCACACCACAAGGAGCAGATTTGAGTGCTACTTCAAGCACAACTACACCAAATGAAAGAGGAACAAAATTCATAAATTTAAAGGAAATTTATGAACAAGAAGCAGCAAATGAAGGTATGAATTCTTTGTTTTCTTTGTATTTTCATGTTGATGATCCTATTCGTTTTGAAGATGCAATAAAAGATAGAAAATGGATAGAAGCTATGGATGAAGAAATTAATGCCATAGAAAGGAATAAAACATGCGATTTGGTTGAACTCCCAAAAGGTAATGAAGTCATTGGAGTGAAATGGGTCTACAAGACCAAAATTAAAGCTGAAGGTAAGATAGAAAGACATAAGGCCAGACTTGTTGTCAAAGGATATAAGCAGCAACATGGAAGAGATTATGAGGAAACATTTGCACCGGTTGTAAGAATGGAAACAATGAGAGCAGTGTTGTCTATTGCAGCACAACAAAATTGGAAGGTTCATCAAATGGATGTAAAATCAACATTCCTAAATGGAGTATTAATGGAAGAGGTTTTTATTGAAAAACCTCTAGGCTATGAGAAAAAAGGCCAAGAACACAAAGTTTGCAGATTGAAGAAAGCTCTTTATGGGTTGAAGCAAGCACCAAGAGCATGGTACAATAGGATAGATTCCTATATAATGGAGAATGGGTTTGAAAAATGTGAAGGAGAATCCACATTATACATCAAGGAGAAAGATGGTAAGATGTTGATAGTTGTTTTATATGTTGATGATGTGATATTCACAGGTAATGATAATTACCTCATTGAAAATTTTAAAACAATCATGAAAGATGAATTTGAAATGACTGACATGGGATTGCTAAGATACTTCTTACAAATAGAAGTAGAAAAAAATGAAAATGGGATTTTTATCTCACAAGCAAAGTATGTTAATCAAGTTTTGGAAAGATTTAATATGCAGGAGTGCAAGGTAGCAATAACACCCACAGTAATGGGATTGAAACTCAGCAAAGAGGACATCAACAAGGATTTTGATCCTAGCTTGTACAAGAGCATAGTTGGTAGCCTCATATATTTGACTGCAACTAGGCCTAATATTATGCATTTTGTTAGTTTAATTTCCAGATTCATGGAGAGGCCAAAAGAAGCACATTGGCAGGCAGCAAAAAGAATTTTGAGGTATGTGAAAGGAACTAAAAGTTATGGTATTTTGTATACCACTTCAGAAAATTATAAGTTAATTGCATACACTGACAGTGATTGGGCTGGAAGTGTAGATGACCGGAAAAGTACATCCGATTATGATTTTCATATGGGTTCAAGAGCCATTTCATGGGCTTCTAAGAAACAACCTATTGTAGCATTATCTACAACAGAGGCAGAGTATGTGGCAGCTACAACAACATGTCAAGTAGTGTGGATGAGAAGAATGTTGAGAAGTTTATGCCTAGAACAAGTAAAGGGCATAGTAATTTATTGTGACAATAGTTCAGCCATAGCATTTTCTAAGCATTCTGTGTTTCATAAGAGAACGAAACACATTGATGCCAAGTTTCACTACATTAGGGAGCTATTGAACAATGGAGAAATTGTTCTAAAACATTGCAGAACAGAGGAGCAATTTGCTGACATTTTGACAAAACCATTGGGGCAGAAAAGTTTTAATTATCTCAGAGAATGTCTGGGTATGCAAGAGAATAGCAGTTGTAATTAAGGGGGAGTGTTGGAAATTAATTCCAACTGCAAACAGAACAGAAGAAGGACAAAATTCAAATTTTTGATTTGATGGGAGCAGCAAAGTCTTGATCTATTTTTTTTACACTCAACCACGCATTAAATTTCTGGTTTGAATCCCTGTATCAACATCATGACTGCAACCATCTACTGATCCATCAAATCGTGGTCTGCACCACGTTACCTCCCACCTACCTGTATTTGAAAAAGGAGCGCGAAAGGACATAATTTGAATTTTGAATTTTAAAATTTTATGTCATAGAGTTTTATAATGTAATAGATAGTAGTAGTTTTTAAGAGTAGATAAAGTGCATATAGAGTGCAGAGAGAGAGAGAGAAGACAGAGAGACAGAGCAGAAAATAGAGAAAAATAAGAGTGTTGTGTTTTGGAGCAGCTACAGGAAACTCTGTGTGTTGCCGCAACTATTCTGGGTATTGCCACAACTGTTTCTGTGAGTTGCCGCAACTAGAACTGGGTGTTGCCGCAACTGACGCTATGTGTGAAGCAGATACAAGAAGCTTTGTGTGTTGCCACAACTGTTCTAGGTATTCCCACCACTTTTTCTGTGAGTTGCCGCCACTGGAACTAGGTGTTGCCGCAACTGACGCTGTGTGTGAAGCAGCTACAGGAAGCTTTGTGTGTTTCCTCAGAGGAGATTGTGTGTTGCCGCAATAGAAGATTGTGTGTTGCTGTAATAGAAAAACTGTGTGAAAGCAGCAAATGAAAAACACAGTGAAGAATATTTTGATGAATCCAGAACTGTAGTTCTGATGAAATATTGTATTTTGTAATAGTTTTCAAGTTTAATGAATTATAAAGTTTTACTTCATCTCTCTGTCCACATTTCTATCATCTTTAATCTTTGTGTTTGAGTTGAGGAATATTATTTCCTCTATCTGTTCGAAATTATCCGAAATTTCCAACATTAAGGATCCAAACAATGCAATTTGACTAAAAGTCAATCGAGGCAATTTTGAATATGGCTAAATCAATCAAATGCTAATTTAAGGGGGCATTTGATAGGTATTCAGATCAATTTATTTTCGGTGAATATTTTTAAATTAGATAATTTAAATCGTTTTAAAACTGGTCATAATTTTAGAATTAAATTTTGTGTAACAAAGTTTTCATGTAAACATAAAATTCAAAACTTCACATAATTTCAAACAAATTAAAGCTAAAAACTTTGAGCATCTTACTAATTTGAGTAAGTTGTAATCTACTTTTAAAAGTTTTTTTAAGTTGAATTTTTCCAAAGTTTGAGCGAGCTGTGAAATCAATTTAAATATTTAAAATATTTTCCAAAATGTTAAAATTATTTTACAAGATTCTAACTAAAAAGTTTAAAATATAAAATTATTAAACAACACTTCATCGAAAATCAATACTATTTGGAAGACCAATAAAATTATATAAATTTAGATAAAATTCGTTTATATTAATCACATTATCAAGATTTGGTTGATGTTTCAAAGTTTATATTTTTATATTTAAACTTAATTAAATCATTAATATATTAAAAAATATCCTTTAAATAATAAACTATTCAAATACAAAGTGATATAAATAATAAAATCTAGTATGATATTACAATCAAATAAAAAATAAACTTCTTGGTTTGAATTTATATGAAACTACACATTAAGTTATAATAAATTGGAATTGAGAAAGGTATTGAGGCATTGAAACTTAGAGTTAGCTTTGTAATTTTTATAGTTTGTGAAATTTAAACAATTTTATTGATAAAGTTTTAGTAAGTAATTTAGTCCAACAAGTAATAAATTAAATAAATTTTGTGATAAATTATAAAGATGTATAAAGAATTTTTGTTAAGAATTATAAAGATGTGTTTAAAAGAATTTTAGTTGAGACCAATTTTTATGTGCCAAAATATTTTTAACTAAACATCTAGGTTTTGTTTGGGACACTATTTTGAAGGAGTTTGAAAATGTTTTGTTAATCTCTATTGTATTTTGTATCCAAAACTTATCAAATTATTGATTTTTCTCAAAACTATTTAATAACCACTAACAAATGATGTGGAAACACTTATATGGTTCCAAATACAATTAAATAACACTTTCAATCAAATTACAACCAATAAATCTAATGGAACAATAGAAAAGATTAGGATACATATGTAATGGGTGAAAGTAGATTAAAAAAACCATAATAAAAACTTCCTGTCATCATAATTGAATAAAAAAAAGAATTCAAACATTTATGCAATGAATGTAACTTCATAATAAAACACAATTTAAAATATAAAATTACAAGAAACAAAACAAAAAGAGGAAAATCTACTTTTAAAAAATTTATTAAAATTTAAAAATTGATGTCCATATTGATGAACTTGGAATTAATTGAGTCGTCTACACTTTGTCTTTCTAAATCTCCTTTCAAAATTTTCATACATATATCTATAATAATAATATAACCTCCATGATAACTCTACTTAATATTCTATGAACTCTTGAATGTTTATATAGCAAATTATTAACATTATTTTTTATATTAAGTGACAACATCATCAACAAAACCAAAATTACATATAAAAAATAAATAAATAAATAAATAAAATAAAAATAAAAAAATCCAATTTTCAAAATCCCTGAATCCATCTGCGCTCTTAATATTATTCTTTAAAATAATTAAAATATAGAAAATCAATTTTTATAATTCATTATCATTATAACTCAAAACTTGATTGAAAATGTGTCATCTAAGTACCATTCTAATAATAACTACAAACTAGATAATAATTTTAAATAATTTAAATAATTTAATTTTAAATAATTTAAATAATTTTATGTTAATAAAAACTAGAATCTAAATATTTAGTTTTAGTTTTTTTTTTTTAAACCATACACTCTTTATTTCAAGTGATATAATAATTCTTTGGAATAGTGTAATAATTTTTTAAATAGTATAAAATATAAATCGAATAACTTAAATTTATAACTTTAATAAATTTTATATAAGTAAAATTAATTTAAAAATTAGAATATAAAATATTTCAATTATTTTTTTTATAATAATGTTAAATAAATATATTTAAAATTATTATAAAATATTTAAATTAATATTTTAAAATATTGTTAAGTAAATATATTTAAAATTAAAAATAATAATTATTATGTTTTAATTGATGAAAAAATCGAAATGTTTTCAAAAAGTTTAATTCTTTGTTAAGAAAATAAAAATAAAAATTCATAAAATAACCACCCTCCTCAAACTATTCCCTAATATAATTAAACTTTGACTATCACGATTCTTAAATAATAGATGTTTAACGAAGAAATTTAGATCTATATTATTTAAATAACTATGCCTCATTCCAACACCATAAAAAATAAATTTAAAATTATTCACATTAAATGAACTAAATTAAATTGTGTAACATAAAACCACCGCGGGAAGAAAATGACTTTGAATATTACGTCATGAAATGATGTGGTTGCTCTGGGTAAGTTGATGTCATGGTACACACAACTTAGAATATGGCTACTACTATTCACAAATATCGCGACCATAACTATGAATTTCTCACCAGACTTGACTCTCGAAAACCATTGAATATCATTCTTCCAAAGAAAATTCTGTGGATATCATGCATCCGACAAAGACTTTTGACTTTAATTCATTCACATGTCCACATTTTTTTCCTTTTTGTGCTTCTTTTGTCGGCCCAATTCCGAGAACTGTGAAATGATTAATGTGCTTTGTTATACTGCAATGGAGAAGTTAAGTTGGAGAACGCTGAGAGGCTGAAGCCATTTATGTGTTCTAGTCTTCGTATTGACCTCTTTGTGTCTATTCTTGCTTAACCGTTGGGTACGCATATGCTTTCAAATCTTTTAATGCCCGAAAACTTCAGAATTAGCGTATTTGCAGTACAAGAAGTATCTAATCTCTGACGTTCTTTGCTTTAGTGTCCAAATCGTTTGGGATGGTCTGCCTTGAGGGTTTAAAGATAGCTTGATCAATGATTAACATGCTAAATTGAAAATGTTTAATCTCTTTGCGCTATGAATGCAGACAGATGATCTGTGGGAGGGGCAGGCAGTTGCACTCAGAAATTTGTTTTGTTGGAATTTCTGAACAATTCCGAACACACATAGGAATAAAAAAAATCTCTCTTTTAAATACAGAGATTTAAATAAAATGTGGATAGAGATGTGTAGAACATATATTTTATTAATAAAAATTTGGACTGTTACAAAATCAAATCTTCCTCAGAATTTTTTTCTGAATTCACAACAACAAAAAACACCTCTGCTGCTACAAAACACAGCGAATATCAAACTCTTTGTCTTTCTGCTCTCTGGCTATTTGAGCACACACCCTCACACAGTTTTCACTCACTGTATTTTGCTCTCTGTCTTTTTTTTCTTCTTCTGCATTCAGACATATTACACTATTACACTACAGTCGATTGCCCTTTTTCTTCACGGCATGTATATATAACTTAACAAAAACTATTACAATATTTATATATATTGTAAATATGATATATTTGCAATATATATTATGAAATATCTACAATCTAAGTTCAAAATAAAACAAAACTATGTTGGGGCACTTTTAAAATAGACCAAGGCTTAAAAAACTTTATGCATCGTGTATTCTTGCAAAAAATATTCTGCAATTCTTTTACTCCACGGAACTCCTTCAGTTGGTTTGGAGAAACGATGATGTCACCTTCTCTGGTGGGTCATCTTCCCCCTTCGCTGCTCAAGTTTGTTGCCCCCCGGAATGTGTTGCTCGCTGCATGTTGAATGTGGTTGGTCAGTGTTCAATGTCATAGGTGAATGGTTAATAAACATGGAGTTGAAGTTGAGTGCTAGGTTTCATGGAGTGAAAATCACAATTAGATATTTGCTACGCCGATCGTCCTTCAGATTTCCTATCACCATTAAACATGTCGTCCTCCTTTTGTTTGTGCGGAAGTTGAATTTAATATTTCAACATGTTCCAGGCGCCTCTGAGTCCGACCGAGAAAACAAACAACAACATCTAGCAGAGAACAACGAAGACCAAAGAAATCTTCAGGTGTTCATCCACTACCATGTGCTCTCCCTCATGGCTTCCCAAGTTTACCAATCCTAACCATAATGATGGAACCACGTCGGATTTGGCGTCGTGCCCCTTTTATTTCAAGTGGATTTGTCACAACTTGAGGCCCTGGGCAAATATTGGAATCACGTTGGAGAACGTTGAGGCCAGCAGAAAATTCACATCGTTCATACCAAAAATATTTCGAGACGAAATCATACCGAAAATCTTTTGAGACGAGAGATCTATTTACCATTTGGGTGTTTGCACAATTGCTGAAATTGTATCCCAAAATCCTTCCCGACTTGGACTTGATGTTAAAATGAAAATGACACGCCTATTATCAATGGGAACCACAACACGCCTCCCCCTCCTTTGTTTAGCTACTGTGGGAGTGAAGAAACGTTCGATATTCCTTTCCCTAATTGTATTTTCTGGGGACGGTAAGTCCAATGCTTTTAGTCTTCTTGTAGTAATTCGATGTTTGACTCTTGCGAAGCTAGTTGGTCTGGAATATCTGGAATTATAGTTCCATGGAAATGGAATTTGAACTATTTATCTTAAATAACCTACTCCTTGTTAAAATATATAATTACTTCCCGTTTGCAGAAGTTAGACAAATAGTTAGGTGAATTAGTTGAGTTGAGTTACAGTTAGATTTGGTGAGTTGAGTTAGAGAGTGAGTTAAGCAAGTTGATCAAGTTCAGTTATGTGTGAGAGTGTGTGCATGTCAATTAGATTAAATACCCTTCACGAGTTCATTGTATTAAGAGAGTTTTATGATTAATTAAAGATCTGTAGCTCATTGTTCGTGTGTGAAATATTTGTGTTATTTGTGTGATTGAATCCTCTGCCTTACCAACAGATTGGTATCAGAGTTGAGGAAGAATCAGATATCCGTGGACAAGCAAAGCTAGTAAAGAGGCCAAAAGCAAAAGGCCATAATTTTTTTTACACAATTTTTTTATTTTTTTTACTCGCAGAGAGGTCTACACGTCTTCAGTGCATCACCTGCGGACTCATCCACAACCTCTCCCAAAAGGAACTGCAGACATTTGGCAAACTTACAAATTTCAGAAAATTATGGTTTAGACCACAGCTTTCCCTTCATCGGGGGTGCGGACCCCAGTTCAGCAAAAATTAAATGGCCGGCGGCAGAGCACAAGAAGACAAAACAGGCCCGTGAGCTTTTTCAAAAGGTACATGTGTTAAATTGTTCAAAGTCACGTGGGTGCCTGTTTTTATTTTGGGAAATAAAAAACGAGAATACGTGGATGCGATTTTTTGATTTATTAAAAAGTCTTTGTTTGGTAATAAAAAAAGACAATACGTGGATGAGAATTGGGTATTCATAATTTTTTTTTAAAGATTTTTTTTATATAAAGGTGTTTTATAAAGATTCTTATATCCATAAAACAAAAAATCAAAGGGTTTTTAGAAAGTATTTTATAAACTTGTATAAAAATAAGAAACAATATTTTTTTATAAAACCTAGGGTTTTATTGAAAATGATTTTTTTTAAAGGAGCTTTGCATAGTTTATAAAAGACAAAAAGAGGAGAAATTTAGGGTTTTTGTCAGAGACAATTTTTTTTGAGGCAAGATGGCCACATCAAGATTTCAGCCACAACTTCCTTCTTTCAATGGGAAATATTACGATATGTGGGCTATTAAAATGGAGACTATGCTCAAAGCGCATGATGTATGGGATCATGTCAAGTATGGGTTTGCAGAACCTCACGATGATGCAGAAGAATGCGCCCTCAATAATGCAGAGAGGGAACAGTGGAATAAAGATAAGCGGAAGAATGTGCAAGCGTTGCTTCTTATCCAGTTGGGAATCGATCGAACCGTGTTCCAGAAGATCATGATAACCTCGTCAGCAAAGGAGGCATGGGACACCTTGGCGACAAGCTATCAAGGTATGGCGAAAGTTAACATTGTTAAACTGCAGAACACCAGGAGAGACTTTGAAAGTCTGCAGATGAAGGAGACAGAGGACATTGATTCCTTCATGAATAGGGTCATGTCTGTCGTCAATCAGTTAAAAATATATGGAGAAGATGTTAAAGATCGAACAGTGATTGAGAAGGTTCTTCGATCCCTGTCTACCAAATTTGATGTTGTGGTAGTAGCCATAGAAGAAGCAAAGGACTTGGAAAAACTGACAATTGATGAGTTGATGGGATCCTTTCTATCGCATGAAGCAAGGATGGCGAAATAAGGATCTCTTGATGGAAGCGCATACATTGGGCAGTGAAAGAGGTATGAAATTATTGTACATTTACTCATTCTTTACCATAAATATACTCCTGTTTGCCCTTTGAAAGGTAATTCATCATAGGAATTATAATAGAATTGGAAAGGTTTACGTTTAATACAAAAAGGTGACTAAAAGCTATTTTTGATTGAAAAACAGGAATTCGGAGAGGTGAACAGTTGTACCAAAGGCGTGGCTGAGAACAATCTAACTGCTGCTCCATCAGCATCGAATCATATCCAGCCAAAGGCAAGGAGATCTGAACGAATAGCCCAGAAAAGGCAGGAAGCAGCTCGGCCACAATCAGCATAAACAGAATGATGACTAAAACACAGAGGAACGAATCCCTCAAGATCTTTCGATCCTGAGGGATCGTTGTTTAAACTTATCTTATTTCTTGATTGGTCCGTCGAAGGATTGATGTATAGAACCACGTCCTTTAGTGACAGGGGGACAGATCGTTGTTGTTATTGGGAATCATTCAAAAGACTTTACATTTTCTCTGTTATATTAACCCTTTATTTGAGAGAAAACCTTTCTGTAAGACTCTATGTTGGTTTAATACAAAGCACATGTCTCATTTACTTTCTGTAATTCTGAATTAGCCTAGCGGTATTTCACTAGCGCTAAGGGCCCGGCTCTAGTGGAATTACTTCGCTCTTTGTATTGTATTTTTATTTACTGTTGTGTGGAGTGTGTTTCATGTTTGAATTGATTTATTGTTGATCGGATTAAATACAGAGTCACTGTTGTTCCATTTCTTTACATAAGCATAATTCGTTGTTCTATTATTTCGCTGCATTGACTTGTATCTGATTCGAATTGTTGTTCCTTTAGTTTGTAATCTGTCATAATCATGGTTGTGTGGTGAGAAGCTGTCGACAGAATTGAAGCATAGGAATTTAGTACTTTGAGTGTGTTAGAATTGTAATTGCTGTTCAATTTCCATTGCTGTTCCATTTCTGTTTGTTATAATTATATGTTGTTGTTCCTTTTTAAATTACGTTTTGTTTAAGTTGCTTTTATTGAATCTGCTTTCAGTTTGATGGTTATAAGATCTCCAACTGTAGAGGATAGAGGCTCTAGCTTCCAAATTCCCAGATTGGTCATCTTGCATCAATTTCTAAGGGAAAGAGTTACTGCTACTGCATCCCTGATCGATGTTCTGCAAAGATTAAAGTAGTTTTATTTTTCCATTCATGTCACTGTAATTAGGTTTCTTTTCAAGCATTGGTTTTGTTATTTTATACTACATCTTCATAGCATTGCTCTTAGACAATTGCAAGCCTCAGAAAGAGTACACTCTTGGAATAAAAAGACGCTCCCGGATTGATAATTAATGTGAGATAATTAGGTGTTCAAAAGATACCTTTTTATGCCTCGACACCTTCGAGTCAAGTCTATATTTCAAGAGGTCGAGGAAGAAGTCGATCGAGAGGCAGAGGACGAGGCAACAACTATGGCGGTCACAGAGATGGCCGAGATGATCATGAGCATCAACGTGGAAGCAGCAGCAGCAGAAGCTTTCATAACAATCAAAGGTCTGACAAATCAAAGGTAAAGTGCTTTTACTACAATAGATTTGGTCATTATGCTCGTGATTGTAGGAAGAAGATTGTAGATCAAGGCAATCAGAGAGCTAATGTCAGTACAAAAAATACTGACTCTATGTTTCTAGCATGCAACACCATGCATGCACCGTCTGATAAGGTCTGGCTATTAGACAGTGGTTGCAGTAACCACATGATAGACAACAAGGATTTGGTTGCTAATTTGGATGTCACAGTGCAGACAGAGGTCAAGTTGGGTACTGACAAGACTGTCGCTGTAGATGGCAAAGGAGTGGTCAACATTGTGACCAAGCAGGGGGAGCCAAAGACCATATCAGAGGTATACTATGTCCCTGGACTCAAACACAATTTGATTAGTGTTGGCCAACTGATGCAAAAAGGATACAAAGTTATCTTTCAGGGGCAACAGTGTGTTATTTACAACAAATCCCCAAGCAATGGTGATTTCATAGGTGATTTCAAAGGTGCGGATGACGAGGAACATACTAATAGCAAAGACCAAATAAATCTTAAAGTGTTCATCCACTACCATGTGCTCTCCCTCATGGCTTCCCATGTTTACTAATCCTAATCATAATGATGATGCCGATC
Organism: Pinus albicaulis; assembly: GCA_034641835.2. NCBI lineage: Eukaryota > Viridiplantae > Streptophyta > Pinopsida > Pinales > Pinaceae > Pinus > Pinus albicaulis. The sequence goes on along the minus strand of CM076571.1, from coordinate 453,924,465 downwards.
TTGGAATCATGTCGACTTCAACGTCGTCCCTTTTTATTTCAAGTGGATTCGTCATGATTTGAGGCCCTGGTCAAATACAGGAATCACGTTGCATAACATTGAGACCGCTAGAAAATTCATGTTGTTCAAGCTAATGATTATTCAAGGGAGGTTGTATATCGAATCACGTAGGAAATCTTTCCAGATGAGAGATCTATTTACCATTTGGGCATTTGCACAGTTGCTGAAATTGTATCCCGGAATGCTTCACGACTTGGACTTGATGTTCAATGGCAACGACACGCCTGTTATCAATGGCAACCACAACACGCCTCCCCCTCCCTACCCGTTTTAGCTACTATGGGGAGCGAAGACACGTTCGATATTCCTTTCCACTGATTGTATTTTAAGGGGACGGTAAGTCAAATGCTTTTAGTCTTCTTGTAGTAATTCGATGTTTGACTCTTCTGCAAGCTAGTTGATGCGGAATATTTGGAATTATAGTTAAGGTGGAAATGGAATTTCACCTATTTATCTTGAATAACCTACTCCTTGTTAAAATATATAATTACTTCCCGTTTGCGGGAAGTTAGACAAATAGTTAGGTGAATTAGCTGAGTTGAGTTACAGTAAGATTTGGTGAGTGAGTTAAGCAAGTTGATCAAGTTTAGTTATGTGTGAGAGTGTGTGCATGTTTATTAGATTAAATACCCTTCACGGGTTCATTGTATTCATAGAGTTTTATGATTCAGAGTGATTGATTAATTGAAGAGCTGCAGCTCATTGTTTGTGTATGAAATATTTGTGTTATTTGTGTGATTGAATCCTCTGCCTTACCAACAGATTGGTATCAAAGCTGAGGAAGGATCAGAGATCCGTGGGTGAGCAGAGCCCGTAAGGAGGTCAAAAGCAAAAGGCCGTAATTTTTTTTACACAATTTTTTTTTTTTACCCACACAGACAGGTCCACACATGTTCAATGTAGAACCTACATAGGTCCGCCACTGCTCTCAAAATAAACTGCGAACATTTGAAAAACTTACGATTTCATCAAAAATCGAGTTTAGACCGCAGTTTTCCCTTCATTGGGGGTGCGGAACCCAGTTTCGTAAAAAATTAAACGGTCGATAGCCATGAAGGAGAAGGAAAGTCAAAATACGGAAGAGTCCGTGAGGTACTTCCATTCAAGTTCTATTTTTCATCCAAATTTAAAGTCACGTGGGTACCTTTTTTTTTGGTTTGTTGGGAAATAAAAAAAAAACGAGAATACGTGGATGAGTTTCTTTGATTTATTGAAAAGTCTTTGTTTGAAAATAAAAAAAGACAATACATGGATGAGACTTTTTGATTAAAAAGTCTTCGAAAGCAAGGGTATTCATAAGTTTATTTTTAAGATTTTTTTTTATATATAAAGTTTTTTATAAAGATTCTTTATATCTATAAAACAAAAAATCAAAGGGTTTTTTATAAAGTTTTTTATAAACTTTTATAAAAATAAGCAAAAAAAAAAATTTATAAAACCTAGGGTTTTATTGAAAGCGATTTTTTTAAAGGAGCTTTGCAAAGTTTCTGCAAGACAAAAAGAGGAGAAATTTAGGGTTTTTGTCAGAGACAATTTTTTTTGAGGCAAGATGGCCACATCAAGTTTTCAGCCACAACTTCCTTCTTTCAATGGGAAAGATTACGATATGTGGGGCATTAAAATAGAGACTATGCTAAAAGCGCATGATGTATGGGATCATGTCAAGTATGGGTTTGCAGAACCTCAAGATGATGCAGAAGAACGATCCCTTAATAATGCAGAGAGGGAACAGTGGAAGAAAGATAAGCAGAAGAATGCGCAAGCGTTGCTACTTATCCAGTAAGGATTCGATCGAGCCGTGTTCCAGAAGATCATGATAACCTCGTCAGCAAAGGAGGCATGGGACACCTTGGCGACAAGCTATCAAGGTATGGCGAAAGTTAACATTGTTAAACTGCAGAACAATAGGAGAGACTTTGAAAGTCTGCAGATGAAGGAGACAGAGGACATTGATTCCTTCATGAATAGGGTCATGTTTGTTGTTAATCAGTTAAAAATATATGGAGAAGATGTTAAATATTGAACAATGATTGAGAAGGTTCTTCGATCCCTGTCTACCAAATTTGATGTTGTGGTAGCAGCCATAGAAGAAGCAAAGGACTTGGAAAAACTGACAATTGATGAGTTGATGGGATCCCTTCTATCGCATGAAGCAAGGATAGACAGAAATAAGGATTCCACTTTGGGCGCCTTCATTGGGCGATGAAAAGTATGAGAATGCCCCGTACATTTACTCATTCTTTACCATAAAATATACTCTGTTTTCCTTTGAAAGGTAATTCATCATAGGAATTATAATAGAATTGGAAAGGTTTACGTTTAATACAAAAAGGTGACTAAAAGCTATTTTTTGATTAACAAACAGGAATTCGGAGAGGTGAACAGCTGTACCAAAGGCATGGCTGAGAACAATCTAACTGCTGCTCCATCAACATCAAATCATATCCAGCCAAAGGCAAGGAGATCTAAATGAATAGCCTAGAAAAGGCAGGAAGCAGCTCGGCCACAATCAGCATAAACAGAACGATGACTAAAACACAGAGGAACGAATCCCTCGGGATCTTTCGATTCTGAGGGATCGCCGTTTAAACTTATCTTATTTCTTGATTGGTCCGTCGAAGGATTGATATATAGATCCACGTCCTTTAGTGACGGGGGGACGGATCGTGTTGTTATTGGGAATCATTCGAAAGACTTTACATTTTCTCTGTTATATTAACTCTTTGTTTGAGAGAAAACCTTTATGTAAGACTCTATGTTGGTTTAATAAAAACCACGCATTTCATTTACTTTCCGTAATTCTAAATTAGCCCAGCGGTATTTCACTGGTGCTAAGGGCCCAACTCTAGTGGAATTACTTCGCTCTTTGTATTATATTCTTTATTTATTTTTGTGTGGAGTGCGTTTCATGTTTTAATTGATTTATTGTTGATAAGATCAAATACAGAGTCACTGTTGTTCCGTTTCTTTACATAAGCATAATTCGCTGTTCTATTATTTTGCTGCACTAACTTGTATCTAATTCGAACTGTTGTTCCTTTAGTTTGTAATCTGTTGTAATCATGGTTGTGTGGTGAGAAGCTGTCGACAGAATTGAAACATAGGAATTTAGTGCTTTGAGTGTGTTAGAATTGTAATTGCTGTTGAATTTCCATTGCTGTTCCATTTCTGTTTGTTATAATTATACGTTGTTGTTCCTTTTTAAATTGCGTTTTGTTTAAGTTGCTTTCATTGAATTTGCTTTCAGTTTGATGGTTATAAGATCTCCAACTGTAGAGGATAGAGGCTCTAGCTTCCAAATTTCCAGATTGGTCATCTTGCATCGATTTCTAAGGGAAAGAGTTACTGCTACTGCATCCCTGATCGATGTTCTGCAAAGATTAAAGTAGTTTTATCTTTCCATTCATGTCACTGTAATTAGGTTTCTTTTCAAGCATTGGTTTTGTTATTTTATACTACATCTTCATAGCATTTCTCTTAGACAATTTTAAGCCTCAGACAGAGTACACTCTTGGAATAAAAAGACGCTCCCGGATTGATAATTAATGTGAGATAATTAAGTGTTCAAAAGATACCTTCTTATGACTCGACACCTTCAGTCAAGTCTATATTTCAAGAGGTCGAGGAAGAAGTCGATCGAGAGGCAGAGGACGAGGCAACAACTATGGCAGTCACAGAGATGGCCGAGATGATCATGAGCATCAACGTGGAAGTAGCAGCAGCAGAAGCTTTCATAATAATCAAAGGTCTGACAAATCAAAGGTAAAGTGTTATTACTGTAGTAGATTTGGTCATTGTGCTCGTGATTGTAGGAAGAAGATTGCAGATCAAGGCAATCAGAGAGCCAATGTTAGTACAGAAAATACTGACTCTATGTTTCTAGCATGCAACACCATGCATGCACCGTCTGATAAGGTCTGGCTATTAGACAGTGGTTGCAGTAACCACATGACAGGCAACAAGGATTTGGTTGCTAATTTGGATGTCTCAGTGCAGACAAAGGTAAAATTGGGAACTGACAAGACTGTGGCTGTAGATGGCAAAGGAGTGGTCAACATTGTGACCAAACAGGGGGAGCCAAAGACAATATCAGAGGTATACTATGTCCTTGGACTCAAACACAATTTGATTAGTGTTGGTCAACTGATGCAGAAAGGATACAAAGTTATCTTTCAGGGGCAACAATGTGTTATTTACGACAAATCCCCAAGCAAGCAGCTAATTGCAAAGGTGCAGATGACGAGGAACAGACTCTTTCCTCTCATTATGAACTACAATGATCAGGTTAGTTCTTTTACAACTGCATGTTCTGATGCATACTGGTTATGGCACTTTCGGTTTGGACACTTGCATTTTTCCGGTTTAAAATTATTGTAGCAGAAACAGATGGTGAGAGGTCTACCTCCCATCAAAGAACCTGCTAGCACGTGTGAGTGTTGCATCTTAGGCAAGCAACACCGTGAAAGTTTCCCGAAAGGAGTTTCTTACAGAGCAAAGAAACCACTTGAATTGGTGCATACCGACTTGTGTGGACCTATGAGGACATAGTCGATTGGTGGAAGTTGTTACTTCCTCACCTTTATTGATGATTATAGTAGGAAGACTTGGGTTTACTTTTTGAAGCAGAAGTCTGAAACTTTTTCAAAGTTCAAAGAGTTCAAAGCTTTGGTGGAGAACCAAAGTGATCAACTGATCAAGGTATTGAGATCGGATCGTGGTGGAGAATACGATTCGAAGGCATTCCATGAGTACTGCAAACAACATGGAATAAGAAGACAGTTTACGACCAGATACACACCACAGCAGAATGGTGTAGCAGAGAGGAAGAATCGAACAATCATGAATATGACAAGGAGCATGTTGAAAGCAAGACACTTGTCTAATGAGTATTGGGCAGAAGCAGTTGCATGTGCTGTTTATGTGATAAATAGATCTCCTACAAAGAGCGTGATGAACAGAGTTCCAGAAGCAGCATGGTCAGGTATGTCTTGCAGTGTATCTCATTTCAGAGTTTTTGGATGTGTAGCCTATGCACATGTGCCTAAGAAAATAAGAGGCAAATTAGATGATCAAAGTGAAAAATGTATATTTACTGGTTATAGTGAGCAGTCAAAAGCTTACAAATTGTATAACCCTGTCACAAAGAAGACTATCATTAGCAGAGATGTTGTGTTCAAAGAACAAGAGTCATGGAATGGGACTGTAGACACACTAACCGATGCTCAAACACCATTGATGGAGGATGATCTTGTAGAAGAAGAGGAACAGCAAGAACCAAAAGAACAGACACCAAACAGAGTCACACCAGCAAGGACTCCCAGATTTTCAGAGCAGCATGGATCTTCAAGCAGATCCACAGATTAGAATTCTCCAAGCAGCGAATCAGGTAAGAAAAAGATGAGAAGTTTGAAGGATATTTATGATGATTTGGATGTTAGTTCAAATTTTTCATTGTTGGCATTCCAACCTTCTTCCTTTGAAGAAGCAATCAGAGATGACAATTGGGTGCAAGCCATGGATGAAGAGATGAATTCCATTGAAAAGAATGATACATGGGATTTGGTTGATTTACCAAACGATAAAAATATCATTGGTGTGAAGTGGGTATAAAAGACCAAAGTGAATGAGAAAGGTGAGATTGACAGATTTAAAGCAAGACTTGTAGCCAAAGGATTCTCGCAGCAACCGGGAATAGACTTTGGGGAAACATTTTCTCCGGTAGCCAGATTGGATACTGTAAGAGCAGTTCTAGCGACAGCAGCTAAGAACAAGTGGAAAGTGTATCAGATGGATGTCAAATCAGCCTTCTTGAATGGAATTCTAGAAGAAGAAATCTATGTGCAGCAGCCTCCAGGTTATGAAGTTGAAGGAAAAGAGGATAAAGTTTACAGATTGAAGAAAGCGCTCTATGGACTGAAGCAAGCACCTAGAGCATGGTATAGCAGAATCGACAGTTATATGATCAAGAATGGATTTTGCAGAAGCAACATTGAGCCTACCTTATACACAAAGGTAAATGAGCATGGACAGATTTTGATAGTTTGCTTATATGTTGATGATATGATTTTTATAGGTGATCTTGAAATAGATGAATTTAAAGCAGCCATGATGAAAGAATTTGAGATGACAGATCTAGGTCTCATGAAATATTTTCTTGGCATTGAAGTTGAGCAATCTGAAAAAGGCATTTTTATTTGTCAAAATAAGTATGCAACAGATTTGCTGAAAAGATTCGGGATGGATAATTCCAAACCTGTACCTACACCAGTTGCAACAGGTACAAAGTTAAGTAAGGATGATGAAGGGGCAGATGTCAATCCAACTCTATTCAAAAGATTGGTTGGCAGCCTCATGTATCTCACAGCTACAAGACCAAATATTATGCAGGGAGTGAGTCTGATTTCCAGATTCATGGAGACTCCAAAAGACACACGTTGGAGTGTTGGAAAAAGAATTCTGAGATACATAGCAGGACCAGAGATTATGGCATAATGTATGCAAGTACAGAAAAGAAAGAATTGATTGGATATACAGATAGTGATTTTGTAGGAAGTTTGGATGATCGGAAGAGCACATCTGGTTATGTGTTCCATCTCGGTTTAGGTGTGATAGCATGGGCATCTAAGAAGCAACCTATTGTGACATTATCATCAACAGAAGCAGAATACGTAGCAGCAACTTCAGTAGCATGTCAAGCAGTATGGTTAAGAAGAGTATTGGATGGACTCAAGAATAAATAGCAAGGATCAACAACGATATACTGTGACAACACATCAGCAATAGCACTATCCAAGAATAGTGTGTTTCATCAAAAGAGAAAACATATTGATACGAGATATCATTTTATTCGAGAACTTGTGAGCAATGGAGAAGTTCACTTGAAGCCTTGTAGAACAAGTGATCAATTGGCTGATATCTTTACAAAGCCATTAGCAGTAGATTTGTTTGAGTTTCACAAAATAAACTTGAGTGTTGTACGCCTAGCTGAGACATAGACCAGGAGGCATGTTTGAGTTGTCATGAGTTATGTTTTAGTTTAGTGGTTGTAATTAAGGGGGAGTGTTAAAATATATAATTACTTCCCGTTTGCAGAAGTTAGACAAATAGTTAGGTGAATTAGTTGAGTTGAGTTATAGTTAGATTTGGTGAGTGAGTTAGAGAGCGAGTTAAGCAAGTTGATCAAGTTCAGTTATGTATGAGAGTGTGTGCATGTCAATTAGATTAAATACCCTTCATGGGTTCATTGTATTAAGAGAGTTTTATGATTCAGAGTTTTATGATTAATTGAAGAGCCGCAACTCATTGTTCGTGTGTGAAATATTTGCGTTATTTGTGTGATTGAATCCTCTGCCTTACCAACATTCCTGTCTTTGAATTCCCTGCTTTGTGAGAGTTATATGGTTGTTTTTTGTAGGCCATAAGTACATATTCCACCATGAGAGGGGTTGCTGAACGAAATTTTGAATGGCAGACGAAAAATATAGTGGGCCTACAGAAACCCAATGGCATATTGGAGAGGCAATTCCCAGGTTTCCAATGGGAGAAAGAATCTGCTCAAGTGTAGCGAGATACCCAATTGGAATGGTTGTCTTTACACTCAGTTAACTATGAGAAAATTGAGGTGTCTTATAACCTAGGAGAAATCTTAATAACATTGAAAAACTAATAGTTGTAGAAACATTTTCAATTACACATTTCAAAACATGGGTATTACTTAACAAACTTATTTTGTAGGTTAATAAAATTAAGAGGGTTTTTGTTATAAAAAAATTTGTTCCTTTAAAATTTCCATTAATCAAATCGACATATATTTTTTAAACAAAATTCGTATCTGATTTTAGAAAAATTAAACTTGAAAACGACTAACTTATTCTGAATTAATATGTACTGGACTGGACTAAAAAATCGAAACAAGGCTTTCAGAACTCCAAACTTTGTGACCAATGTAAACACATGTATCAACTTTTTCCCTCTTTTTAATTATGGAAGCTTAGCTACGGTTATTTGACCTGCAGTGGAGTTGTGGAAGCTTTTTAGGGTGCTTTGAATCTGTGTAATGATGAACAATTGTTTTTCTTCAGATATAAAATATACATCGAAGGCAACGCGTGGTCAGTAAGCCTTAAAAGTACATTATGGCATGTGACTCACCCGCTCTTCTAGTAAAAGCCAAATTTGATGACTTCTTTAGCCGAGGGCTTCTTCCCCTGCGACATTACTGGCATGTAAGAGATGATACGGCGTGCGAATCCATACAATTCGATGTTGATTGGGGAAACAATCTCATGAATGAGGTAGTTTTAACTTTTTTCACGTCCGTTACTCCATACCTTAAGTCAATTGAATAGTTTGAATAGATAATTTAGAGTAGAGGGGTTTTGTGCAGGCATTAATGGAAATTGGAAATGCATGCAGATATTTTATTGTGAATAAGCTCAAAATGTCAAATGTGTACAATTACATGTTCTATTCCTTGGAGGAGTATTCGAAACTGTTGAAATACAGGCCAACGGTTAGTAAAAAAATTGTGGAGTAATGTTCAAAGACAATTACTTGCTTTGCGAATGAAGCAATATATGAAGAATTCAATGGTCAATTTTGCCAGTCAATCACCGCCATGTAAAATGGGAACAACAGAATTGGATGGGAAAGATATCGTAGAATTATTGGAAAGGAAGGCTGATGCAATGAAAACGTGAATCTGCTTGAAACGGTTCAAAATGCTTTGTATTGGAACATTCTTTTATGACCAGTGAAAAACATATGTATTGGGAGCAACATTAATAGAGTCTTTATTACACTATTTTTGTCCTTCCATTTCCTCATTCACCTTTTTCAATGAGTGTAATTAACACAACGACGTTTGGTTGATATATTAATAATCTTGATCTTATTTCTATTTTTAATGAGATATTAACCACTTTAATTATGTGTTAGAGTGTTGCTTTTCCATTTCCTCAAGCCATAGTTTAACTAGATTGCTATTTTGCTCTGAAAAACATGAAAATTCTGGTAAGATTTTAAGAAAATCTCACAGGGATTTTTGTAAATCCAGGTTATATCAAACTTCGATATTTTGGGTGTCTTAGAAGTTTTTGATGGTTTCAAACCCATTACCACCATCAAAAACATGATTCAAACACTGCTCCTACAAGATCGTCAATTTTGATCGTCTTGGCAATTTCTCTGCTTCGGTAGACAACTCCTTTCCTCATTCACCTTTTTCGACGAGTGTAATTAACACAACTACATGTGGTTGATATATTAATATTCTTAATCTTAATCTTATTTTAATTATTTTTAATGAGATATTAACCACTTTAATTATGTGTTAGTGTTCGTTAATAAAGTATTATTAAATATTTATAATATTTTTATATAAATCACAAATTGACCACCTTTTGTTATATGTTTAATTTTGATTAACTTGAAAATAATGGAGAAAACATTTCTTAGGTTGTTCGATTTTGTTTGTATTTGGTACTTCGATCTTATTTTTTAAGGTTTTCTTTGATCTCTCTATTCTAATGTAACTATATAGTATATGTATTGATTGTTTGATTAATTAATGAAAGAGAAACTATGCTTGTTAGCCTCACGCTCTCACCAGAGACCTATGAGATTCATTTGTTAACATTTTTGTCTTCCTATATTTTAATTTTGTATCAGAACCACGTTATTCAAATTGGTAGAGGTAGACCTTTTAGAGCAAGCACAAGAGGAGAAATTGTGTGGTTTGATTGATTTGATGAGAAGATACTATTGGTGTTGAAGGAAACATGGTGGAAAAATGATTGTGTTGAAGGCAACATTGAAGGCGATGTGTTGGGGATATGAATGTGTTGAAGGAAACGTTGAAGGCAACATGGTGGAGATACGACTATGTTGAAGACAGCGTTGAAGACAACATGGTGGAGATACAACTGTGTTGAAGGTAGCATTTTATTTTTATTTTTTAGTCCAACGCTAAGTAGCAGAGTCGTGTGCTGGTAAGTGGATTGAGTGTGGAGCATATTTGTTGGTGAATGTGACACTTGTGTAAGTCTAGCACCCTGAGTGTGTAAGGTCGAGATCCAAACACATCCCTCAAAGTGTAGAGCCAAACATTGGTAGTGTGGGTTGACTACTCAATAAGGAAAGTCAAACATGTGGAGAGTCGATTTGTAAATAGAACTAGAAGGCCCAATCAGGTGTATAAGTGAAGAGTGATCTGCCCATCCACAATGATCTTATACTCCATTTTTTTTTCATTGGCTTTTTGTTAGGAGTTTGTAAGTTTGTGCCATGGCAACAACATTTCTTGTAGTTTGCGAGAACCATCGCACTTTGTGTTAAGTAGGAGCATAACACTTTGTGCTAAGAGGTAAGTGCGTCGGAGAGGGTAAAGTTTAGAAACTGCCAAATTGTGTAATGCAGAGCACATGTGTTGTTTTTTAAAGTGTGATGAGGAGATACATTATTTTTTAATGCTTGATTGAGAGGTTTTGTTTTTAAAGTGCGATGAGAAGATAAAAAAAAGTTTATTCTTGATTGAAAGTGAGAGCGAAGCCTTCAATGGCAAGGTAAGCCTAATCAACCCATAAATTTTGCCTTTATATATAACTTGATAGGCCATTGTGATCCCAATCAGAAAATCAAGTGAAAAGTGAAATAAAATTAAAAGGGATTCATGTCTTGCATATTTGGTTATAGTAGAGGATTGGAGAATTGTTTTATTTTTTGAAGATGATGAATCCCCTTACAAAAACATATCTAAACGAGCCCAATAAATTTGACAGATCCAATTATGTTAATTGGAAATTCAAGCTGCAAAACATAATGGAAGGTTATGACATATGGATTATGACAAATGGAGAAGAAGAAAAACAAAGTGCGCTGGAGGTGGTACAACAACTGCATTGATCCAAGACTGGGAGAAGAGGGAGAATAAAGAAAATGTATTGTTATGAATGTCTATGAAAGATAGTATAATTCCTCACATTCGTGACTGCAAGACTTCTAATGAAACATGGACTACACTTAAGGATCTGTATGAGACCAAAAATATGAATTGGGTCATTGTCCTAAAAAGTAAGCTCATTTATATTAAAATGGAAGAAAATGAAGTTGTTAGTACTTTTGTTTCAAGAATCAAAGACTTGAAAGATAAGCCAAGAGACATATAGGAATCAATACCCAGTATTGATCTTGTTACAATTACTTTAAATAGGATGTCATAGAACTATTAAATTTTCATTATTGGTCTTGCAACAGGGGAGAAGGAAACTTATTTTGATGAGTTGAAAGGGATACTGATGTAGGAAGAAGAGAGGTGCAAGAATTTTAAGCCTTGGAATCCATACTTAACACTTTTGGAAAAGAAGAAATTCTTCAAAGGGAAACAGGGAGAAGGAAGTAAAGGTGGAAGTCCATTTCAGAGAAGGCCGTCTCCAAAGCCAAATCAAGGTATGTCATATGATAGAAATGATTCTAGAATAATTTTTTTTTAATGTGGTAAAAGTGAGCATCATGCCAGACACTATTATAAGAAGAAAAGTTATGCAGCGAGGCATAAACACAAAAGACATTCATGATATTTTGCAAGAGAATCCTTGAACTATGATCTTAAGAATCTCAAGTTGATTTTGTATAATGTTGCATTGTTTGCTGAAACTGAGGATGTTGATGCATGGTTTATGGATTCTGGAGCTTTAATACACATGACATGCAATAAGAACTAGTATGAGAACTTCAAGGAAATAAGCAATGGTGGCAACATTTATCTTGGAAATGATCATGCACATCAAATCAATGGATATGGAGATATCCCAGTGACTTTAACAAATTGAAGTGCCGGGTGCATTCATAATGTTATTTATGTGCCCTAGATCAATAAAAATATGATCTTTGTGTCCATAATCATAGATCATAATCTGAAGGTTGAATTCAAGGAACAATTGATTTTGGTCTTAAGTATACTGATTCATTTTATGTTGAGCTGAAAAGATACCCAGATACCGATTGGGCTAGTAATCTGAATGATAGGATATCTACTACAAGTTATGCTTTTAGCATTGGATTTGGGATTGTTTCATGCAGTAGTAAAAACAACCTATTGTATCTTTCATCCACTAAGAAATGATATAATGTTTTATGTAGTAGCTTGTGATTTTTTTTTGGTTGAGGAGAGTTCTTGAATGTTGGAGAAAAAGAGATAAAATAAGGCTATTTTGTGATCAAAATGTGTGTGAGCTGGTTCAAGTTGGAAAATAATCAATTTACCATCTTGAGAACAAAGCATGTTGATGCTTAGTTTCATTTTCCAGGAGAGAAGATACGGTCAAACATGGAAAATTTCTTGAATATTATTTCACATGAAAATGTTACTAACATTTTCACCAATCTACCAGGAAGATTAAATTTGAGTCGTTTATGGAGATATTAGGGGTGGAAATAAATCCTTTCTCTATTAAGGGGGAGACTTGAAAATAATGGAGAAATATTTGTTAGGTTGTTCTGATTTTGTTTGTATTCAGGACTTAGATCCTAATTTTTAGGGGTTTGTTTGATCTCCCTATTCGAATGTAACTCTGTAAGATATGTATTCATTGTTTTATTAATTAATGAAAGATCATCGTTGTTTTCCATCCACATATGCTCTCACCAGAGCATTGCGAGATTCATTCATTAACATTTTTTTCTTCCTATATTTTAATTTTCTTGGAAAGGAAGGTCGATGCAATGAAGCATGTGAATATGCTTAAAACGGTTAAAAATGCTTCAGATCATAGAATTTTTTCATGGCCAGTGAAAAACGTATGTATTGGTAGCAACTTTAATATAGTGTTTATTAAACTGCTTTTTCCCTTCCATTTACTCATTCACCTTTTTTGATGAGTGTAATTAACACAACTACAAGTGGTTGATATATTAATGATTTTAATCTTATTCTTATTCTTATTATTTTTAATGAGATATTAACCAATTTAATTATGTGCTATCATTAGTTAATAAAGTATTATTAAATATTTATGATATTTTTATATAATTAACAAATTGAGCACTGTTTGTTATATGTTTAATTTTGATTAACTAAAATTGATTTTGTTTAATTATATGAATAATTATGTGCAATTATGTTTGATTATAATTGACTTCAAATAATTGTTGACCATGGTTGTCATGTTAACTATGGAGAACTATGTTAATCGTGGTTGACCATGAATGACTATAGTTAGTCATTACTGACAAAAAATGTGCACGTTGACTATGGTTGATTATGGTTGATCATGTTTTATTATGATTATATTTGACTAGCCATGGTTGTTATTATTGACTTTTATTTTATCATGGTTCACCATGGTAATTTATGGTTGAACATGGTTGACTATAATCATGTTTCTTGTATCAATTAAATTTATCTCGAGAAGTTGGGAGGAATTATTGGGACCCTTCCGAACCACGTTCAATTCCCATAGGTGACATGATGAGCTTTGATGCAATGGCTTCCAACATTGTTTTTGAAAAATTCTCATATGTAATGTAAAGATATTAAAAAAAAACTATAGTGCTGCCGCACTGTGTTGTTAATCATGGTTGACTCATGTTGTGTTTGTGTTTCAATGCGATGTCCATCAAAGATCATGTGACATTGTGATATTCCTAGAGGGCTATGTTGGATTGCAATTTCCCACAATGATTATGTTGCATTATATTGTTCATCTTCATTATGTTACATTGAATTTCCATGTTCATCAATAGTTGTGTCACAATCCAATTTTAATAAAGGTTCAATTTCATCTTACATCATTTATCAAGAGTTATGTTTTTAATGTAGTGTTCTTGAATGGTCATGATACATTATGATAATCATCTTGGTTTAGATTATATAAATTATTATTTTCCCCATTTCTTCTTTCACATTACTACATCAAGGATTATTTCAGACTTGAGATGTTTCTTAACAGTTGTCATAATGCAATATATATCTTGATGCACATGTTGAATTATATTGTTCATTAAAATATATGTTCAGTTGCAATGTTACTCAATGGTTATGCATTGTTGTGACAATTATCTTGGTAGAATTATGTTTGACCATGATTATGTAACATTGCGATGTTCATCTTCATTCTTTATGTTGAAGTACTATGCTCTTCAATAGTTACGCCACATAGTGATGTTAATTAAGTATTATGTCACCTTACTATATTCCTTATGAGATATGATTTAGTGTGGTGTTCCTAAATGGCCATGATTCATTGTAATATTCTTTTTGGTTGGATTTGATTCATTATGTTTGACTTTGGTGGACTATGGTTGATTTTGTTTAACCATAGTTTTCTATGGTAATGTTGTATTGTAACATTATGATTATGTCACATAAAGGGCCATGTCCAATTGAAATGGTCATTGATTTAGTATTACAATGTTAGATTACGATGTTCATTTTGGTCGATTAATTTTTAGTTGTATGTGCCTCAATGGTTATGTTGCATTGCAACATCCACCATGAGCTTTGTCACATTATGACAACCATTAAGGGTTATGTTCAATTGTGATATGTAGAAATTATACAACAAGCATGTACATCATGGATTCAATCTAATCTAACAATGTACTAAAGTTAAATACTGAATTGATTCTACAAATCAATTGTGAAATTAAAAAACATAATCGTCAATTACATGAAGCAAAGAATAATCAATCAAACCACAACACAGATAATTCCCCAGGGAAAGCTTGTTTCTCAAAACCCCACTATCTTATATTTTATATTCAGCATGGAATCATGAAACAATTACATAGAAATCTTCTCACAAGAGCCCTCATGTACTCATCTAATTGTCTGACATTGTCTCAGATAAAACTGACCAATACTTAGCTAATTTACTGCCTCCAAATAGCCTTCCTTGCTTACGCAATCCCTATTATTTAGGAATTTTGGCCTTCCTTGATTGCGCAAGTATCATGGGCACTCCAATGGGTGTTTGGTTGCATGGGTGCAACCCAATAATCCTACAACTGATAGTCAACTTCCCTTTCACCTAGATCTCAACTGGGTCTCCAATGGATCTGACATGCATGCAACTAATAATATTAAATCCTTAATTGTATGTGATATAACTGATTGTGAATTAATTAATATTTAATTCACTTGATCTCTCACTAGTGTATCTAACAGTTACAACTAGCACACCTGAGTTTAACTCACTTAACTTATTTTAACTGATTACAACCTGCATTAACTAATGCACACTGCAATTTGAACTCTTTTACAACTAGAATTACTCTGCATGCCTCACCAACTACCTCTAACTCAAAATTCTTGAGCTAACTGAGTTTATCACACTCAGTTAACTATTACAAGTTATTTTGAGATTAGGTTACATTTTATTGTCCATATTAATTAAGGGATAACTAAAATAGGCATGCACCAAATTTAGCCCACACCAGTGTAGGTGTTGCTAAGACCTGTGGTCCCACACTAGTGTAGGTGCTGCTTGGACCTCCTGGTCCCTCACTAGCATGGGTGCTGAAATTTATTGTTGAATCTCAACAATCCCTCTCAATAAGAAAGGGATCATCCTTCACCCTGATCATGTCTCTATGGTATTCGAATTTTCTCCTTATGAGCACCTTCGTCAGAATATATGCATCCTCATCTTCCGTGGGAATGTACTGAAGCAACATTATTCTCCTCTGCACACAATATCTGAGATGATGGTACCAAATATCTATATGCTTGGACCTATCATGAAACACATGATTAATCGATATTTTAATGCAAATTTGATTATCACAATGTATCATTGTCAGATCCATCTGAGAACCAAATAAACCAACCAAGATCTCTCTCATCCAAATAGCCTGTCATGTAGCTTGAATTGCTGCCATGTACTTTGCTTCCGCTGAACTAAGTGCCACAGATCATTGCTTCATGCTATACCAAGAAACTACTATCGATCCTATGTTGAAGATCTCTCCTGATGTGCTCTTTCTGTCTGATGGACTGCCTGCCCAATCTTCATTCGTGAAGCCTTGGAGCTTCACTCCCTCTATCCGTTTTTACCATAGACCATACTCTGATGTGCCCCTGAGGTATCTCAAGACATGCTTCCCCACCTTCCAAAAGAGCTTGGTAGGCTTAACCATAGCTTGAATCGGTTCGTAAACTGCATAGCAAATGTTTCGTCTTCACTAGATACATCAGTGAACCAACTAACTAGCTATAGAAAGTAGCATCCACTACCTCTCCAGAAGTAGCGTCCTCTTTGCTCCAATTTCTTGGAAGAGGAGTGTCCATGGGTTTGTAGCTCTCCATGTGAAACTTATCCAGTATCTCGTCGGTGTACTTTCATTGAGAAACAAAAATTTCACCATCCCGCTGCCATATTTCCAAACCAAGGAAATAATGAAGGAGTCCCATGTCATTCATTTAGAACTATCTTGCAGGATCCTCCTTTAATAAGTGTATCAACTGCTCATCACCAGTCAAAATTATATCATCAACATAAATCACAATAATCAATAGCTTACCCTCAACCACAATCTAGTATGGGTTTGCATTAGCTTTACTTTTGGTGAAGCCCAGTCCGGTGAAATAGTTGTCTATCCGAGTGTACCAAGCACGAGGTGCTTTCTTCAGCCCATATAATTCTCCCTTGAGTCGACACACATGCGACTCACAATTGAATATCTAGAAACCTTCAGGATGCTCTATGTACACTTATTCCTCAATCATTCCATTGAGAAACACATTTTTCACATCCATATGATGAATGAGCCAACCCATTTGTGCTGAGAGTGCAAGTATAGATCTAATGGAAGAGTACCTTGAAACAGGTGAAAAAGTCTCATCATAATCGATCCCCTCGATATGTGAGAATCCCTAGGCCACAAATCTAGCCTTGTATTTCTCCACACTCCCATCAGTAGCTTGCTTTACCTTGTAGATCCATCTAGATCCAACCACTGATTTGTCAACCAATCTTGGGACAATCTCCCATTCCTTGTTATTTACAATGAGTCTCCTACACCATTGCATCAACCCAAGTTCGTTGCTACACTGACTCCTGAAAGGAAGATGGTTCAGTCACAATAAATTTTCTCATAAGAGACATGTATCTAGTAAACATGTCTAGAGACTGTCTTTGTTTGCGCTGTGAAGTAGGGGCTCCTAAATTATCTGCAACATCAAGTCTCAATCTATCAGCTTCCATGGTGCGGCTTCTTCCATTTCTCATGGATGGATCTACATGAGTTTTTTCTGCCACTCCATGATCCTCCTCATGTGGCTGCTCCACATCTTGAGGCTCATCCTTGGGAACCAACAGTTCCTCCTCTGCATGCAAGTCCAACTCCCTCTGACAAGGGACAACCGCATGGCTTTCTCCTCATCAAATTGTATATCTCGTCACACAACAGTCATTCTGTTTTTTGGAAAATACACCCAATACTTGTGGGGTGTTTCAGTGTACCCCACAAAAATCTCGATCTCAGCTGTCGGTTCCAGCTTCTTCCTCCCGTCTTTGGTCACATGCACATAAACATATGAGCCAAAAATCTTAAAGTGTGAAAAATCAGGTTTCTTATCAGTGAAAGCCTCCTCTGGTGTACTCATGCCAAGAATCCTATGAGGACAAAAGTTCTTCACAAATACCGTAGTGTTGCATACTTTCACCCATAGATGCATTGGTAGGCCTTGATCATGCAACATCGCTCTTGTTGCACCCACAATCATTTTGTTATTTATTTCACCAACCCCATTATTTTGTGGGTTATGAGGTGTTATCAGTTCTCTTTGAATTCCTTCTTTTCTGTAGAAGTTCTTGAATTCGTTAGAGATATACTCTCCACCATTATCGCTCCTAAGAGCCTTCACTTGCTTCCCCATGTCTTTCTCCACTAGTGCTTTAAACTCAAGAAAATTTGAGAATGCCTAATATTTCTTTTGCCCGAAGAAGATCCAACACTTACGAGAAAATTCATCAACAAATATCACATAGTACTTATGTTTTGTTGTCGAAGCAACAAATAATAGTCCACACACGTCTGTGTGAACTCTCTCAAGGGTCCCTGAAGCTTGGTTCTCCTTCTCATGAAAGGTGTCCTTTACATATTTTCCCATAGTGCATCCCTTGCATGTGTCTGACTACGGAAGTGTACCCTTGGGAAGACCAGTAGAAATATGTTGCATGACTTTCAATGCTCCATGGTGAAGATGGGCCAACCTCTTGTGCTATAATTCACCCTCATCATGGCTGACAACTTTGTCTGCCTTTCCCATAAATGCCGCTCAACCATCTACATCCAGCTTGTAGAGATTCTTCACTCGAATCCCTATCTTCTTGGCTTGTCCTATTGTTTTGTGTCATAGGAAAGATTTTCCTTCACTAAAAACAACATCATAGCCTCTATCTTCCAACATTGCAATTGAGACTAAATTTTTCTTCAAACCTGGTACATGCATTACATCTTTTAATTGAAAGGGTTTACCTAAATGTCTCTGGAAAGTAATGGTACCAATCCCGGTAGCACTGTATCACCCGTCATCACCCATTACAATATGCATATGGAGATCCTTATCCTCCAAGCTACTGGAAAGTTCCTTGTCTCTCCTCATGTGAAAGGAAGTGCCACTATCAAAATACCACATAGATCCCAATGCAATGGACACCATGCATGCGATCAATGAGAAGTCAAGCTCAAATTGCGAGGCCAAAGCCTCAACATCTGCAGAACCTCCAGCCTTCTTGTTCTTCTTATTTTGTGGATAGTTAGTAGCATAATGCCCATGCTCGTGACAATGAAAACACTTCACCCTTGACATATCTTGCTTCTTTCCATATTTGGACTCAGATTTGGAATGGAATTTCTTCCCCTTCCCTTTCTTTGCCTTGGAAGTCAAAGAAAAATCTTCTTCATCTTCATTCTTAGATGAAGATCCATCTCTAGTGTTTCGTCTGAACTCCTCCTGCACCAAATCCGACCACAGTCATTCCCAATATGGCAAGTTTTCCCTTCCATTGAAATATTTTTGATAGCTATGCCAAATATTGGGAAGTCATAGGAGAGCCAAACTCACCAAATCATCATCAGCGACAGTTATGCCAATGCTCCCCAGTTCATCCCAACATTGGAAAAACTTTGTTAAATATTTTGGCATGGAGTCGCCTTTCTCCATCTTTATCTTCCTAATTTTATCTTTAAGTGCCAATTTCCTATGGTCACTGCTGTTCTAAAATAGATTCGTCAAAGCCTTCCACATTGAATATGGTGTGGCTTTCCAATGGAGGCTTGAGACAATGTGGCTTTTTACTCCCTCCAATAGGATCATCCTCGCCTTTGTCACTTTCTTTTGCCATGCGTTAAGATTTGCAGCATCTATCACAATGGGTTTAGGAACCTCATTGTCAATGAATTCCTTCAAGCCATTTTCTTCGAGTACTACCTCCATCTTGTCCTTCCAAGAAATATAGTTTGAGATGCCCTCAAGTGCATACTCCAACATCAAGCCATTGAAAGCCATTTCCATCCTGAATCATCTGTAGCACCAAGAAAGTCTTTCTGCAAATTTGAATTCTATCCAATCACAAACTTAGCTCCTCCTTCACTATTGTGATTTCTTGTGCTCTAATACCATGTAGGAATTATACAAAAATCATGTATATCATGGATTCAATCTGATATAACATTGTACTAAAGTTAAATACTGAATCGCTTCTACAAATAAATTCTAGAATTAAAAAGCACAATCGCCAATCAAATGAAACAAAGAAGAATAAATCAAGCCACAACACAGATAATTTCTCAGGGAAATATTGCTACTCAAAACTCCATTACCTTCTATTGTATATTCATCATGGAATCATGAAACAATTACATACAACTCTTCTCACAAGATCCCTCCTGTACTCAACTAATTTTCTCACATTGTTTTAGATAAAACTGACCAATACTTAGCCAATTTATTGCGTCCAGGCAGCCTACCTTGCTTGTGCAATCCTTGATGAATGCAATCCCTATTATTTAGGAATTTTGTCCTTCCTTGACTGTGCAAGTATCATAGGAACTCCAATGGGTGTTTGGTTGTATGGATGCAACCCAATAATCCTACAACTGATAGTCAACTTCCCTTTCACCTAGATCCCAACTGGGCCTCCACTGGATCTGACATGCATGCAACTAATAATAGTAAATCGTCAGTTGCATGTGAGATCACTGATTGTGAATTAATTAATATTTAATTCACTTGATCTCTCACTATTGTATCTAACAGCTACAACTAGCACAACTGAGTTTAAATCACTTAATAGAGTTAAATTTATTACAACCTACATTAACTAATGCACCACTTCACTTCGAACTCTCTTACAACTAGAATTACTTTGCATGCCTCACCAACTACCTCTAACTCGAAATTTATGAGCTAACTAAGTTTATCACACTTAGTTAACTATTACAAGTTATTTTGATATTAGATTAAATTTTATTGTCCATCTTAATTAATGGACATGCACCAAATTTAGCCCACACCAGTGTAGGTGCTGCTAAGACCTGTGGTCCCACACTAGTGTAGGTGCTGCTTGGACCTCCTCGTCTCACACTAGCGTGGGTGCTGAAATTTCTTGTTGAATCTCAAAATTATGTTCTACAATTATTATGTCACTTTGTGATTGTCATCAAAGGCCATTTTTTATTGTGATGTTCTACAATGATGATGTCACATTAGAATATATATCTTCATTGTGCTATGTCAAATTAATATGTTCCTAAATGGTTACATTGTATTACAACATTCATTAGGGTTATGTCACTTACGACATTCCTTAAGGGTAATGTTTCAGTGAGATGTTCTTGAATGGTAATGATGCATTATGATACTCATCATCGTTGGTTTATAAGTAATGTGTAGGTTCCTCAATAGTCACATTTCATTATGCAACTTGTGAAAGGTTGTGTCACATTGTGATGTTATATCATAGTCATCATAAGGAAGACTAAGGTTGATTATGTGTTTTAGAAAAACATACCTTACAATAATTAAAGTTGTAAAATTCTCTTGAAATATTTTTCTTAAACGAAAAATGGTTGTTTTTCCAAAATTAAATATATTTTATAATCTTTCCTTTCAAATATATTTTATGATGCAATGGATTTTGAGTTTATTATCAACCATAAATGCATGTAAATACAATACAATGATGTGGTAGTAGTATATTGTTCTTTTTATAATGCATGTAGATACAATATAATGATGGTGTACTTGTTAAAAATCATTCTATTTTTTCATGAAAATAGAGGAATGCATTCAATTTTAATTTCATTTGATCATAAATTTTAAAAAATTAAATAAAATAATTATTTTCAAACATAAATCTTCAAAATATTGTTGTTTTGAAATTTAAAAAATTGGAAAATGTGGTATAAATAATCTTTTCATTATCACAAATATTTTCAATCTCAATTGAAATGAAGTTATTGATATCATCTCCTCGATGGGGTGACTAACACCATGCGAGAGGTGGAAAAGGTTCACGTCGTCGTCTCCATAAGTAACACATGTAGTGAACTTGGCTAGCCAGTAGATGGTGTTGAATAATCCTAGCAAGGGTGACATTTTGTTTCACTACACCACTTCCCATTACTCCACGTCTTGGGAATCCATGACCATCATTTGTTTCCTATGTTTGGATTTGCTTGCCACTCTCCAGAGTCCATTCCTCCTACTTTCTATACCCCTCATCTAGTTTTTTACCATTCCTACCATGGATTCTCTTAGTAACTTCTCCCTCCTTTCAACATTTCCCATTGATGATTTTTTCTCATTCTCCCTTTTCTTGACATATCTCTGTATGGGCTTTGAACTTAGGAATTGATCCTTTAGGCTCACTGGCATTCAATGACAACATTAAAAAAAATTAATGGCTACATATCCTTATCCTTAACAACTTGGTCATTTCATCTAATGTTACCATTCCTTTCTTGTATGGACATGACATAATACCAAGCTTGATGTAGACGGGGTGGTGGGAGTTGTGGCACCAAACTACACTAGAAGTGCAGTAGGAATTAGAGGATGCAGAGGACTAAGTCAAGCTTGAATGTCTACAACTTTTAGACACTGAGTTGTTGGGAGAACTCGTCACTTGGATCTCGGACACTAGTTAGTCAAAACCAATATTTTCGTGCAATTAAGTTGTATTGGCACCTAAAGGCATTGTTGGGAAATGTTTTATTGGATCACCATGCGACTAGGGAGAGAATTTTGGTGGTGCTAGAGGAAATCCAAATTTCGTTGGCTAACATCGAAGGAATGTCCCCTCAAATTGAGATCGGTTGTGCACCTGGGTCACCTTAAATTTTTCTAGTCAAGGCTACAACTAAGCCTATTCATGTGGAAAACTCACCTTATCCCTTGTTTATTGTTTATGCTTTTTTGTGAAACTTCTATGGGTGCTAGACTTGTTCTTGCTAGCATTTTTTGGTTTCAAGCTAGTTTCTTTAAGCCTAGATTCATACGTATAAAATCTAGTAAGTATCTCTCTTTTCTACTCTAAAACATCATGTTACTAACAAATAGATATTTTTCTATTATTTTAATTTCAGAAACAATGCTAACTAATAACAAATATCTACCCATTTATTATATATTTTTTCTAATTATTAATAAAATTTAAAAAATAAAAATCACTTCAGCATCTTAATAACCCATTTTACACATTGCCACACATAAACCTACGTTAATATTTAAAAAATATATTTTTCCTTATATTAATCTAATAAAAATAGAGTAATTATAGGTTAATATTTAAAAAATACATTTTTCCTTATATTAATCTAAGGAATCTAATAAAAATAGAATTATAAGAGAATGTTGATGACCTCACCTTATATACGTAACAATATTACGATTACTAAATCTCACAATGTTTCATTCCCAATCCAAGTGACAATTATTATATTTTATTTCTATCATATGAATATAAACTATTAACATATCACACGGAGAAAGTTTTGTAAAATCTATTTAACCACGACTCTTTTTCTAAGTTGCAAATACCATACACATGAATTAGTTGAGCATGTGAAAATTATTACATATAATATGCAAAGTGTTTTTGCAACTTGTGTAGAGACATTAAAACACAATTTTAACATGTTTGGTTTCACTTAAAATTTATCTAATAATGATTCTTTTAAAGTAATTCTTTTAAAATAGCTTAGTTATTTGTTTTAGTATAAGCTATTTTATGAAAAAAAATTATATATATATATATTTTTTAAAATCTATTCTCCCAAATTTAAAAGTAAAATTGTTTTTTTAACTTATCATTCACCTATAAAATTAAAAAAAAAATTATATACATAAATGATGTATCTCTTTAGAATTTATTCATTACATCTAAACTTAAATATCACTTTTCTAACTTATTATTTAAAATAATATTTAATAATATTTTCTTAGCATCATAATTCATATTAATAATACAATATTTTTATATTAATGGAATCCAAAAGAAAGAAAATGTAACCATAAATTAGTATTTGATTTTAATACTAACAATTTTATTCATATTAATAATATAATATTTTTATATTAATTAAATCCAAAGAAAATGTAATCATAAATTAGTATTTGATTTTGTTTTTTTTAAGGTAAACCATGGTTTTGACTATATATATATATATAACTACTTCGTCATATCTAAAAACTAAAACGATTCCTTTAACATGATCATCTAGATAATGGATTAGCAATATACATAATTGTATTATCTTATACATATAGTTTTTTTTTTCCTAAGTAAAGCTAACTCTATTATATTATATTTAACAAAAAGTTACAAGGCTCATCCTGAGTAATGGACAATTCCATTCCAAAGGGATAATTCGAGAGTTTGCTGCCAAGAGCTGGACTGCCCCAAGAGGGGAAACCGGTCCTTAGAGACCACAGAGTTAATGCTTCCCGAAACGGGAAACTAGCAAAGAGAGTTTTCAAAAATGAGCATAAAAAGCAAAGTATAGCTTTCCTAGACTTGAACATGCTGAAAAGCACTGAAATGGAAATTCTAAGGAGGACCTTCATGCTTGTTGTTGGGGGAAGGAGCTTCTTCCAAGATTATGCAAACATTGCCAAAATCCATAGTGTCTAAGCTAGACACGCTTGCGGCAGGAGAAGAGCGTGGCAAGGCTGGGAGACCAAGATGCTCCACCGAGGTGTCCAACTGCAGGTCATGCCGTGGAGAGGCTTCACACACCTGGGGGCGGTCTAAACTATCGTCACTCTTCTGCTCCTGGATGTCTTCAACGTCCGGGTCCGAGCTGCCATCGTTGGAGTCGCTGGAGTCACCACTGCTACTAGAAGCGGGATGCACGGGAAGTTCTTTCATCTTTCACAGGATGAAAGCCAGCTCCTGGGAGATGGTTGATTTGCGAGCTCGTTTCCTGCTATGGGAGGTGGAAGGGAGGAGGGCAGGGGAAGGAAGCTGCAGGGAGAGCTGTGCATTCAAGATAGCAGGAGGGGGGTTGTCAAGTGCATTCTAGGCTAAGGAGGAAGGGTTGAAATCATGGTCTAGGGAGAGAGATAGAGGTGGGCGAGAGGGAAGGCCCCACCCCCTGCTCTCCGACACCTCATTCTGTGACGACAGGGCATAATGGTGCAAAATGGAGAAGCTTTGGACAGAAGGGGGGAGAAGGCAAAATTAGTGGAGAAGTTGTAGCTATCATGAATAGAGGAGGGGTTGAGGCATAGGGCAGCAAGAATGATGAGGAATGCAACAAGAAAACTGTTGAACCGCAATGTGAAGGAAGAAGCTGGGGTGGTGAACTTTTTTTTTTCTTCTGAAAAAGACTAATTCTATTAAGAGAAAACATATAGTACAATCAGAGCTTGCATGCAAGCGATGATAAGAAGCAGGGGAGCCAGAGGTTGAAGGCTAACAACCCCGCTCTTGAATAACAGCTAAGAAATGAACAGAAAGATAACAAGGAGAGCAGAAAAACGAGAGTTGGGCAAAGGTATCTACCCAATGTGGGTGGATACTGCCAAACGACATTTTTTCCCCTTTTTCTTGCTTACTTTTGACCCAGCCATTGGAACTTGGCTGGGCCGTGACTAGTTGTAGACTATTCTGCATTAAGGGCAGAATATCCTTATCAGAGTCGGAGGAAGAAGATAGATGAGAGTGTTTCTGAGAGATCGGAGGGGCAGAGGGATCCGCAGGATTGGCTGAGGGTGCGTCCATCGGAATCCCAACATTATTTCCCTCCTTCTCAACTTCCTCCTCATCCGAGCTGGAGGAGTCTGTGTCATCCATTGGGGGGGGGGGGGGGGAGGCACACAGGGATTCCAGCTCTTGGATTTATGTTTGCGATTGAGATTCTTCTTTTTGTATTGTAGCTGAGTACAAGTATTTTGGAGATGCCCCGTTTAATGACAATGGCGACATCAGAAGGCCGTTTTCTCATAGTCCAAGGTTTGTGTCCAATGGAACTCCCCAATTTTGAGGTTGATCTGATCCGGAAATCCTTTGCTAATGTCTATTTCCGCGCACAATCTACCATAGGTGTAGATTCCTTTCTCCCTTCTTGAGGTATCTGTGGCGAGATAGTGGCCTAAGGTGTCCCCTATGGCTAAGAAAACAAAGAAATGCCATAGATGCGCCAGAAGGTTCGGGAGCCTGACCCAAATGGGAAGTTTGGTGATGACAGCTATAGAAGGGTCGAAGTCTAGAAACCATGGGGTGAGGAAAAGCCCAACCGAGCCCCAGAACCAAGGTCCTCCTGTTAAGGCTTTCTGGTAATCTTCATTTAAATCAAAAGCCACAATGAAGAAGCCTTTCGAGCATAAGTAGATCTTGCTTTTATTAGTCCAGTTGGAGTGGATCCATTGGTATAAATCTGTTGTACGAGGCCATAGGCCATTAAATCTGCATATGATTGTGATTTCAGCAAATGTCTAGTAATGATCGGCAAGTGCAGGATGAGAGAATTCGATAGAGGGAATTTCCTCCAATTTATACACTAAAAATGGCTTGGGAGCCATAGTTGGTTGAGCAGCTTTCAAAGAGGACTATGGATGGGCTACATCTTTATGGACTGCATCTTTGTAAGAGAATGGAGGAGAAGAGGAGGTCTGCCCTAAGGACCCTCCTCTTAGATGAAGGGTTAATAGAATATAAGCATCTCTTTGAATACAGTAAAAGGAGAGGGGAAAAGGGTCCTCTAGCTGTTTACCTTTATACAGCAATCTCTGATAAGAGGAAGGAATCCCCAGCCGAAGTTCGAGTTTGCTCGAAAGATCCTGTACAAGATCTGTTGCACGCACCCATTGAAGCAACGATTTTCCAAAGAGGAGAGTGATTTGGATCTGAAATGCTGGTGCTCCTTTTGGCAGATCTGACTAGCCCAAGAAGCAAATCTGCTTCTTGCATGCGGAAGAGGTGGAGTCTAAGGGCACACTTGCTTGGATCTCATATTCCTTGTAGACATGGCTTTCTAAAGCATCCTCTATCCAGCTACCAAACGCCACTTTGCTGTGGAGAAATGTATTTTCTTGGGCAGTCTCTGATGCGGCTGATTCACCAGTGAGAAACCCTGATTCCTTTCCCTCAACAGTGTTGGCGGCTGCCCAGAGAGATGGATAATAACCCCAAATATGAGCCTCAACTGAAACCCTTAGGACTATGGTAAGAGCAGTGGTTGCAAACCCGCCTAAAGCCTTTACAAGAAATGCCTCAACACCAACAGCGTCCGCTTTTGTGTAGGCGGGATTAACCCCTAATCCTGCGACCTAAGCCGAATATGTCGCCAAATGAATGATTCGATGCTGCGTACTATTCATTTTTTGAGAAGAAAGACCCTAGGGGTTTACGGCATGGAATCCCACGGAGCCTGCTCGCTCTGCCATGGTGTCGGTGGCTACATAGCCTAACAAGGCCGAGGAACCTATGGCGTTGGCGGAAGACATGGCGATTAGGTTTTTTGCAGAGCTCTTCAAAAATGAGCTGGGGTGGTGAACTTAATAGTCATGGCAAGAATTAATGCGAGGGTGCCCTGGTACGCCGCCTCAAGGGTGGCGTAGGAGGCTTTAATGGCCGTCTCACGCCAATAGTTAACGTTGTGGGGATCCCAATGGAGGATCACATGGGTGCGCCGTGTGTCCATCCACATGGCCGTCCCATGTCTTCTAACAAACACCCGCATACGAGGTATCTTATACATATCGTTATGGAAAAGAATATCAAATAATTATATTAAATAAGAAATTTAATATATTTAATATAAAGACAAGAATATATTATAAAAAATAAAAAATTTAATTATAATAATAGATAAATATGAAAAAATAAAAATTTCTATTAATAATATAGTAAAGTTGTGAACATTAGTAAGAAAAAGGAGCAACATCAAGCAACAATAGAAAAATTCTATAAAATTTATTACTAAACATATTTCATTTGTATCCATAGTAATGTACAGTATATTTAATAGGCACAACATAAAAAATAAAAAGAATATATTCAAATCTCTAAAATTTAATGCATCTCACATAACTCATAGAATCTTATGTTCAAGTGAAATCCACTATGTAGTTGGCCGCTAAAAAAAATATGATATTTGATGTATACATGAATCAAATCTAATCTCAAAAATCTAGTTTTGAAGAATTGAGGAGATAGATATCACAATTGAACAAATATATAAGTAAACACGTACATGAATTACACGAGATACATATCTTAAACTTGGATTAATCTCATTGCTTCCACAAAGTATGTATAAATACAAATAGAATTATTCTAGAGAATTTTTTAGGAAAGATCTAGAGATTATCTATATAGGACCAAGTCAAACAAAATCTTCTAGAAATCTATATGACTAATTCAACCAAATTCTTCTATAAATCTATGTGGCTAGTGGGAGTAATTACCATATCCCAATACTCCTCATTAATTAGGATTGGTAACATTTCTCACATTAACCAACATAGCTTCAACACCTCTATGGGCTTACAATAACATGGTGGTCTATTGTTCTTAGTTGCGGCAACTATTCATCGCCGAAACCCCCTTCTTATACCCCCAACCGGTTTTGTGTCAAAACAAGTCATTACAACTATCACGTTGCCAAATATGGCTTTCGCAATACCTGTGTGGTACTTGGTCCCCCCATAAATGCTAGGAAGTCTTGACATCGCCTCTATGGGGTTAATCCCTATCACCCCTCAGGAAGAAACAATGGTTAACAAGACTCTTGTAATAGTGCGAGTTAGGGCGACCAAGAAAACCAATAAAAAATGGAAGAAAATAGAAAACCCCAACATATCCAAGGCATCGCAACCTTGTGCATTATGCGATGTCGTAGGCCATCCTACTAACATTTTCCCAGAATTAGATTAATTAAAACCTCTTTTAAGCTCTGAAAGAAATTTCGCGGCCCCATGTGCGCATGAAAAATAACACACCACAAAAAATCAAGGGAAATCATTACGCACCAACCCCACGTGCGCCCTCTACGGCCATTATGGGCATTACACTCATGATTCCCCAAAGATGCAACACTATAGGGATGCCTTGCACACCCTAGAGAAATCATACCAAGAGGACCCCACACATCCCCCCATGCATACAAATGAAGGAGAACATCGAGTCATACTATACCTATAGGAGGTGAGGCAGTCACCAGAGTGACCACCTCCCCCTTGATTTCGCCCCCCACCTCCTATCCAACTTTGTGCACTTTGTGATGAATGCGATCATTTCATTGTTGACTGTGAAACCATAGAGCTGTTTCAAAGATGGTATCCTATTAACCCCGTATACTACGATGGCCTCCAAGTAGCCCAATATTCATTTCAAGTGTGTTCTGGCGACCACCCAGTTCGTCATTTCCATTATATCCCCCCGATTCCGATCATCATTAAAAAAATTACACATCGCCATAATGCGCCTCTCCCTAGTAGATGGATCGAGTACAAAATCCATGGAAATCTCGATAAATCAAGAGGCTGTGACAAGTAGGTCCATTCTCTTCATGTCAGCAGAAAAGCAACCAGTGAGGGAGTACATCGTCACCCTCAACTGCCCTCCTCGGACAAGAGAAATCTGTGCATTATGCAATGCACATAATCATTTGGTCACTCAATCCCTGGACCTAGAGTCACTCAGAAAATGGTAGCCAATCACTTCAGCGACCCAGAGGGAAGGGAATACCAAATAAAGACAGTCTTGGCTGGTCTGCCAGGGCAACCATCGGACTCGACACTATACTTACATATCCCAAGTGCGCCCGCTAATAGAAATAATATGCTCGTAGGAGACGCACCACTGGGATATAGTTGGTCCAGAGCCAAGGCAAACTAATGCATCACAGCCTACCCCCCATCAATATCAAAGCATTAGGAGAGCTAAATCAACACACCATTCTAGCAGGGCCCAGAACCAATGAAGGACGACATGCGGGCTATGCGATAAAATTGACCACCAAGTCAATCAATGTAAGGAACTAAAGAACCTTACGAAAAAAATTTACATGTTCACCCCCACCCCACAGATCAATCTCTCTAATCATGAGAAGATCACACACTTCTATTGCAGGATTTGCTCACAATTCCACCATATGATGAATTGTGAGTACCTTCCCAGGCTACTAGTGGCAAGAGCAGCATTAAGTATAAACTCCTCGAAGAAGCTAGACCTCCCAAAACCAAAAAATTGGATATGGAAAAATCATAATCATACCCCAACACCTGATCCTTTCTGAGCGTCCACTTCAGGGAAAAAGAGTAGTATTGGTTCTCATACCATCTACTCAATAAGCACCATGATACCGTGTGCCATTTGCACCAGCCATAATAATGAAACAGATTCGTTCCCCTTAATGGAAACATTTAGGCGCCTCTGCACTCAGCACAACTTCCAAATACAAGAAAGTGCAAGTACCCTTACTACGCCATGTAAGGAACCTAAACTTGCTCTGATGCAAGAAACCATAATGGAAATTCATCTACCATCCAACGTCCACGACACACAACACCACATATGATTCATCTCTTCATGCATAGGAACGATGAATCATGTTATCTACTCATCTATCATTAGTGTCGAGACTGATACAACTACGAAAGTAGTTGTACCATCGACGGTGCAAACTCAATTCATCTGCACCATGTCGACCTCGTCTGGTTCCACAACATCGACTATGGAATCCTATTCGTGTCTATCAACCATCTCCATTAGGATTGAACCCCATCTTCACAGTCTCACTCAAACTCATTTCCCTTTAGGTACCTTGTTTCATTCAGACGAGGATATTTTGGAGGCCATGACAGAACTATATTGTCTGTGGGATGCAATGCATCACCGCTCGTTTTTTCTTCCAAAAAATACATTCAGCCCAAACAAACCAAAAAACCAATAAATATATGTAATCGAATCAAAATATTTCCTTCTATCGGGGAAAGTCGATTGGTTCAAAATTCCCATTCTGACACCCAACACGTTCGAAGAAGGGAACAAGTCCAATATCTCACCAACAATCAAGGTAAATATCTCTCAAATTCCTGAAAAAATCAAAGAAATATCACTTGGGGCAGCATGTTCCCAAAACGAAGTGATCTCTTACACAAACTTATTGCAATAATATAGAGACATGTTTCCATGGGATTATTCAAAAATGCTAGGGCTTAGTCCCACTATCATAGAGCACCATATTGACACCTGACCCAACATACCACCAGTATGCTAGAAACAATGTCAATTGCACCCATCTAAGGGAGAAGAAATTAAGTGAGAAATGGACAAGATTCACAAAGCCGGGTTTATCTACCCCATAGCTTATATCATGGGTTTCCAACCCTGTTCCCTTCATGAAAAAACAAGGCACCATTCGCGTCTATATTGATTTCCGAGATTTGAAAAAATCTTGTCCAAAAGGCAACTACCCTACCCCGTTCATCGACCAAGTCATCGACTCTTCCGTTAGACACGAGGCCCTCTCCTTCATCGATGGATTCTCAAGGTATAACCAAATTTAAATTCGGCATACTGACTGGTACAAGACTGCCTTCACCACACTGTGGGGTACATTCGCATACCAAGTTATGCCATTTGGCCTTAAAAATGCTGAAGCCACTTTCTAGTGGGCCATGAAGTATATCTTCCATAACCTAGCCCACCTTATCCTCACTTACTTGGAAAATCTCACCGTTCGATCCAAGAAGCGAAGTGATCATATAGAAGATTTGCAGTTGGTATTCCAAAACTGTCGACAGTACAACCTACGCTTGAACCCTCTCATGTGTGTCTTCTGCATCAACACAGGTCGACTTTTAGGTTTATATTATCCTAACAAGGGATCAGAGTGGACCAACTCAAAGTCCAAGCTATCAAAGAGGTTCCACCACCAAGAACCCTTAAGGAACTCCAAAGCTTGCGAGTAAAAGTCAATTTCCTAAGACGCTTTGTCCCAGATTACGCCACTTGTGCGCAATGCGTTCCACTAGTAGAAAATGTCTAATTAATTACTAAAAAAACGACTAAAATTTGCATATAAACGACTATTTTTCAGTCAGTGACCAATAGTAGCTAATTTACAGTATCTTATAACACGACCAACTTTTAGTCGTTTTTAGATTAGTCATTAATTGGTTATCTCAATTTTGTTTTCTAGTAGTATATTTGGTCATTAAATTGGTAATTACTTTAGTAAGTGATTTGGTCATTGATTTTATCATTAATTTAGTCACTGACTTGGTCATTAGTTTGGTCATTGATTTAGTCATTGATTTAATTTTTATTTGGTCAATTATATTACTATATGATCACCCGAGAAAACCAATTAATGACCAAATAAATATGACCAAAATGTTGGCTGTGTTATAAGATACTGTAAATTAGCTACTAATAGTAATATATATGCAAGTTTTAGTCATAGTTTGAAACCAATTAATGACCGAAGAAATATGACTAAATTTTGGTCGTGTTATAAGGTACTGTAAATTAACTACTATTAGTCATATATATGCAAAATTTAGTCGTCATTTGTAATAAAAATTTTATCATTTGGAATAGTTATTTATCTTTTTTTGGTAGTTTCATATTCATTATATAAATGACTAATTTAGTAGTTTATATTCATTTCATTTACTATCATTAATAATCATTATAAATGACTTATTTAGTCGTATATTTATTTTATTTGTGTTCATCATCAATCAATATAAACTACTAATTTAGTAGTTTCAAATTGATTTTGTGTTTATTATTAATCAAAATAAATTAATTTGTATGATTTTAAAAATGTCATACAATATGCATGCTCATCTAATATAAAAACACAGTTGCATATGTTAATTAGAATACTAAACAATATCAAATGCAACTATAAATAATTTCAACCACATAAATTATATTATATGAAATGTTAAAGTATTACAATATGAGTTTCCAACTTAATATTGGTTGGACTACAATTTACACTCAAAATGATGTTTCATCACTTCAAAACATTATCATTGTGTTGTAAAGGCATTATAGGTGAATTCACAAACTCAGAAGACTTGACCATCAGTCTTTATATGTGTCTTATGTGGGATATTGGCTCTAAGGGTATCACCAGACCAGTTCTCCTCTCTCTATTTTTTCATTTGTCGTTCCAATGTTATTGCTCCCCTCTTTTTTCAATTCCTGCTTCTTACCATCAATATTGAGTTCATTTTCTGAAAACAAAAGAAGATACGATGTAGAGTGTAAGACATGAAAGACAATGAACACTAGAATATAAACTAAATTAGACTATAAATAGTTTATACAACATATACCTCAACATCAGCAATGTCAAAGCCATTTTTCCCCATACAAGTAAGAAACTCGAACAAATTTTCTTCAATGAGGCGATAATGGCCAATATAATGTGTTAAGATAACCTATATAAGCAAAGCAAATAAAATGTCACCATATATAGAAAAGAAAACCTTAGTATCTTAGTATTCAAATTTCAAGGAAAACTTAGGAAAAATCATGTCAACTAAGTTATATGCTAAAAAGTTCAAGCTGTAGATAACTTATGAAAACAAATAATGTGAGGTGTGATGTTTAATCCTTGTTTTATTCACAACAAAATTTCATTTTCTAATGCATTAAATTATTCAAGCACATAAACAACATGAAAGTAACATTTTCTTATAGATGAAAATATTTTAACACAAAATAGCTATAAGGATTCCAATTAATATAGTGTAATACTAATTTCATCTTCAAGCTTTGGTTTTTGTTTAAATGAACATGATACTAAGTATTTTCATTTTCATAGTTAAAAGACAAAACAAAATAAAAATAAACGTCTAAAATACAATCAAACAATAAAGAGAGGATATCATGGAATGGAAATTGCAATTATAAAATATCCGTTTACCTATCCACCGATGTCGTGTCTGGCATTCCTAAAACATTTGCTTGCCCAAAATAACCATGAGGTGAAATAATCACAACATTAAAAACCATAGGAATTCCTACTAGAAACATTTCAAAAGTTGATGGCTCAAGTTACTAAGTCATCTCTAACAGCGAATGAACCATATCTAAGATGTGATATGCATTGTTTCCCCATCCTTTTTCCAATCACTTTTCCTGTAAGATGTCCAAAACATAGTCAAGTAACAATCAAACAAAGACATTGACACTTGTTTTTATCTTTTATATCTATAAAATTTGAATCTGATTTGTTTATGTTACAACTCTGTTGAGACTGCCTACTCTACAGTCAAAAATAGAAAAGGAGCCATTTAGTCACACCTACCCATGGTCTCTTGTAGGAATGATAGAAGAATAGGTTGAGCCATTAATTAGAATTGCAAAAATATTTAGGAAAGACAATTCATTATCTAGTTAACCAATTGCACATTGAATCCTATATGGATGAGTAGCCCTAAATAAAGCCAATTTTATCTATCATATGCCTTGGGAAGACAAAATCACTAACATTTCTTGTAATTTTTGGTTTGATGTTATAAATTCCTTCTTGGGCTACTCCTATTCCATAATGGATTTGATTCCCAGGAAGGATGAA
Source organism: Pinus albicaulis (assembly GCA_034641835.2). NCBI lineage: Eukaryota > Viridiplantae > Streptophyta > Pinopsida > Pinales > Pinaceae > Pinus > Pinus albicaulis. The sequence goes on along the minus strand of CM076571.1, from coordinate 453,890,352 downwards.
AATTTGTTCTAATGACACAAAATCAGCTTAGTGGATTTTGACCCTACATGCACTAATTTTTGCAATGATTTTGTAGATGCAATTACATAGTGATATGATTTTGAAATCATCTCATTCTTGTCTAATTTTTGGGATTAAAGCCTAAAATGTTGAATTAAAAGCTCCCAAATCCTGCATGTGTAGTTTAATTTGTCAGCAATTCTTAGTTGCTCTGTTTGAAGGAAGTCATAGAACCCCTAGAAGAATTATATTGTCCTGCGAAGTGGTTGAGGGTTCTTATACTTTTGGAAACAGTGAAATTTTTTTTGTACTTCTTCCTTTGATATTTGATCCATCAATGTCTCATGACCCACCTCACCTAAAAAACTGGGGAAATATGAAGTTGTCTTTAACTATCGCTGTTAAATTTATTCTATCATCCTCTTTATAAATTCCCTCAAAATGGTCTGTTGATGAGCAAATTGCTCCTCGAGATGAGACACCTTCTCATGAGGCAAAGTTTGTTGATAAACACCATCTTGAGGAAATTGTTCACTATAATTATGAGATGTTGAAGAGAGAAAAGATTGGCTATTTAGTAAAGGATATGCACAAATGTTAGTGATTTGGTACAAGGAAAGACATGGGCAGAAAGAGAATTGTGGAGATTCCCTACAACTCTTTTCCCAAATGTGACACGTGAGGATGTATGCTTATTAAAAAATTATATTTGAGAACGTGCATAATTTTGAAGGCAAGAATATTTTGGATGTAGAAGCAAGAAGTTTGACACATGCTCCTGCACCCGACTTGACCGTCCACCTGCTTACCGATGACTACGATCTATGAGCTTCCCAGCTTGTCAACTGTAGTTGCTCCAATTATTGGTCATATTGTGCTTGACGTCACGTCACTGTGACTTCAACTAGGCTACTCGACCGCATGTTTGGTGGCTACTAAATCTGCACTGACACAGTTCTAACTGGCTCTGATAGCACTCCTCCATCTACAAACTAATTATGTTGACAGATGCCCTTCTATCGGTCATTTGTGTGTCTTTTCCCTCGTGATTTCTCAACAGCTGAGTGGTGTCGACTAGTCTAGCACATGTTGCTTCCTTCTTAGTGAGTTGCCACCTTATGCTTCTTGTGGTTTTGTTTTTTTCGAGTGCGGACTTGCGTGCAGGCCACAGTTCTTCCACCAACAACTTTCGACAGTACCTTCCCACCTCTCCTAGCAAACAACTCTCGAAACTATGTGCTTCTTCGAGGTGATGCTAGTATATCCTTTACTTCCAACCAAAATGTCGCCCACCCCTTCACACAGTTTTATTTTCCTATTGGCATGATGGTTTGACCCTTATTTCAACCACTTTGTTTTTGCCATGATTGACACAACCTTGTCACTTGTTGAAATTCAACATTTGCAGTCTTCCCACCTCTGCCACCTGATGAGTATGAATTCTTAAACTCTCTTCTGTCATTATCCAAAAAATTTATTTCCTAGACACGTGATTTTTCAAATAAAGGTTTTTTTGCAGCATAAGTCCTTGTCAAAATTTCATCTCTCATACCAACTGGCATTCAGTCAGAACCACAACCTGAAATCGAACATACACCTATTTGTCTATTACTCAGAGATGTGAATGGTGGAATATCTGCTAGAGAATTCTTAAAATATGGAAGAGGTTGAGCCCTCCCTCCTATTGCCTTTCCAAGACCTACCTTTGGACCAAGAGTCAAGTGGCCATAATTAGAAGCTCTGTGTATTGAAGGGCTTGGCATAGACCGATTTTCAAATTAAGCCCAATGCACAATCTAAGCATCTTGACTAGTGAATCCATAGTCACGTGGTCCCATATGGGGTTGTGGCCCTTTAATCCCATCCATATGTATAAGTGAACCCATTTTTGCACATGCCATGTAAGGTGGCATCGCAGGTCCTCTCACACCATGATCAAGTGGTGTCACAAGTCTTCGACCTACATGTCCCATATTGGTACCTCAAGAGCGGCCTCCTATCCATGTAGTTCTTGCACAACATCCCAATTCACTTCCTCTATTTTCTTGTGGCCCTCAACTTTCCACCTTTGTTTCCATCCATTCGTCCTAAGATCAATCAGATCCTTCAACATGAACCTCAGCCTAGAGGGAAACCCTTGGGTATTGGAAATTTTTGTCATCCTATCAAATTAAGCATCAATATGTTCCTTGGCCTTTGAATGGTCAATCATATGACCAATAGTGCTCATCAGTTTGCACAAAGCTTCAACATTTTCGTCCTCTGCATGCTGAAATTTACCAATTAATTTCCTAATGAATGCATGCATAATTCTTTCAGACATCATACTTTCTTTATAAAGCTCACTAATAAACCTTATATTTCTTAGCATTCATCGTTGTGTGGCAGCCTTCTTCTCTCGTATTTCTTCTACCGAAAGGATTTTTTCACGATCCTCTTCTTCTTTCGTAGCCTCTGCCTCTTCTCTTTTATATTTTTCAAATTATTCCTGACATTTGTTCAAAAGAACTTGCTTGAAAACGACCTTCTCATTATCTTCATAAAATTCTGGTAATCCTGCAGCAAGTTGAAAATAGAATTTTGCATACATTTCACAAAAAGGTGGCTCCATCAAGGCTTTTTCAAATATTTGAGATATTATACCATGAATACATGATGCAGAATCAATGTTCACTTCTTTGACCTATTCAAAAAGTTTTTCAATGTTTTGGGGTGTTAATTTATTAAGGATGGATTTAATTTGTCATATTTTGAACTGATCCTCATCAGAAACCTTGCCCACTTCATATTGGTTCTCTGATTTATGAATTGTGGGAAGAGAAGGTTGTGGAGGAGGAATCAAACCCTTCTGCGAACCAGAAGCATGCTCCCACCTATCAACATCAGAATTATTTCTCACTAGTCCAACTTGTGGAAATGGTGCTTGCACATAAGGCCCTCCAGGAAGGATGCCATTCATACTCATTTGTGTGGCACAAGTATTTCTTGCAAAGATAGTATTATAACTTTGGCCAAGTTGAAACATAGAATGGGAACCACTTAGATCCGCATCCATTCGCATATCATAGCCAGCAGTAAAAGCATTCACCAACTTGGCCCATCTATCATCATCCAAACTGGCCATATTTCTCCCACGACATTCAAGTAGATAATTCCCACTCGGTTACCTTTCAAGACCTCTTGCAGTGCTTGTTAATGCATCAACCTCTCCTACATGACTTGCAAGTGCTTGGGAATTTCCAAGTAATTCAACAATGTCTGGACGAATTTCAAAATGATTTGGTAGATCTTTGCACTGATCCTTGATTGCCAAAAAAAAGTCACTGGAGTACTTTCTGTCTCTTGAACATTTAGTAACTAAAATAGCTACTTGACTCATAGGAGTTGAAAGCTCAGCTGCATCTTCCTAATCATCCACTTCTTTCAGGACTTGCTTCTTAGGCTCTTTTGAGGAAGTCTTACACTTGACAACATCAGTTACTACTTTGGATGGTTTTGGAAGGTTCACATCTTCCTCCTTCTCCTCTTGAACCTTATAAGCATTATATATATCACCAGTGGGAGCTGCAACATTTGCCTTACTGAAAAAAATCTTCTTTTTCTTCTTCTTGTTGACAACTACCTTGGCAGCATCACCAATATTTGCAACATTATTCTTCAAAGAAACATTGGAGGAAATTTTATTCTCCTTTTCTAAAACTACTAGCCAAAATGCTGAAACTTTTGGTGCCTCTAAGTTGGTTCTTGTGTCATAGAAACCTCCAGAAAGTGCACCAACTAGAAAAAATGTGCAAAAACGTTATTACAAGAAAAACATGGCCAACAACCTACAAAAGACTAACAATCAAATGAGACGAATGATAAATTACAACTAAACAATATGCAACCAATACCATCTACTACTATCAAAACTATTGAAGTAATGGGCATATACAGATTTGGTAGATTTATAGGTTAATGATTAATCATAAGAAACCGAAAAAATTGTATTCACACAAATGACAGCTCTAATATTTTTGAACATTCAAGAGGATGACTAGGGTTTAAAAAATAGTGTCTGAGGTACTTTGTTTTTAAATGTACATACTTAATTCTATTTTAACTCAAAAAAATTAAAAGAAAGTCATTGTATTTCTTTTCTGGAATTTCTGGGCAGAAATAAAGGGATTTGATGTACTTTTTCTAAGTTCATAAATACTTAGAAATTTACTTCTTTTAGCAGAAAAATCAGATCATTGATTTGAATATAAATCTAGGTTTAGTGTAGAATTTTTTATATACCAATAAATTTTCAGATTTTTTTATGCCCAAGTTTTGGAAATATTTTTATTTTTCTATTATCCCTATTTAGGGATATTACATGCTACAATTGGTAAAAGCAAACTCTAGCTATTTGGACTGCTAAATCTGAAAATAGTTCTAAATTTGGGACAAGGATGAGTCTGGTATACGCAAATTGGAAGCATGCATGTGCCCTCACTTTCTCTCTCTATATCATTGCCACTTTCCTTCCACAACAAATTAGTGTCCAGCCATCACTTTTCTCTCTCTTTTTTGCACATAGTAAACTAGGAAGATGGATCTGTTGGAGCATATCATTACATGGTATAAATTAGTCCTATTGATATGCCATTAGTGTTAGAGAGCTAATTGAGAAATAGATAAAAAATATAAATGTTTTATTTCCAAGGAAAGTGTTCTCCACCAAACCTAGTCTCTCCCTCAGCATCTTAAACTTTGCATTTCCTCGGTACTTTGTAAAAATATTTGAAACTTGTGAATCCAAAGGAATGTACTCAAGAACCACCACCCTTACTCCACAATTTAAAGAAATCACATAAATGTAGTGCAAAACCCAATAACACAAGAGAAAAGAGAAATAAACCCTGAGAAAGATCTCTTTAATGATAAAAAATAGAGAGCTATGTTTACTTTCCACTTCAATGGGGCAACCTCCAAGAGTAATTCTCCAAATACATACATAATTCTTGACAAAACATTACATATTATTCTATTTAATATATAACTATCCATATAAAATCTTATCTATCTATGGGCCCACTTATAATGAGAGCCTACTAGCTATTTTGGGCCTTATTAAAAAAGTTGATCCTTTTTACAATGAGTGATTGTTAACTAACTATCAAATGGGCCTTATGCAGTGAAGGTGGCCTCATATGTTGATAAATATAAAGTATTTCTTCAATGGGCCTTATGTAGTGAAGGTGGACAACTCTAATGTTAGATTTTTTGCCAATATTTTTTATTTACTGACAGCACTAATAGTAACACCACTGCTTTCTTTCCTTCCTTTGTATACCATGCTAACGCACCCAAAGGGAATGCAACTAGGTCCCATCTAAGATAAAAGAGACAAGGATAAAAGAAAATTTCATGCATACATGAGAATGGACTATATCATTTATCAGTGACAGAAATAAAACACATAAATCATAAAAGCATTTCATCTAACATAGTTATTTATGAATATTTGAGTCTTAGACTCTTACATAAATCAATAGTGAGGACATCATCAAAGACGAAGGAGATTCTAGAATGCTAGCAGTGAGAATGTCATCAATGCTCCAGAATATTCTGAAACAACATTTGTGAACATTAGATGGCTCAAAGCTACAGGAACTACCTAAAAGCAATAAAGGAAGCAAGAAATCAAGAAGATTGCAGCAGTCTGCTTTACAGCAGCTATATATGTCTTTGATCACAAATTCACCACAATTATGGTAGAATGTGATTCAATGCACATGGAAAGAAGAATAAGACAAAGTAACAGAGGTGGAATGTGATTCCATACAGAGAAATGAAACACTGGAACTTGAGGATATGCCTAAAGGAAAAAGTGCAAATGGTTAAATGGGTCTTCAGGGAAAAGTGCAAAACGGATGGCTCAATTGACAAACACAAAGGAAGACACTGACAGTAGCATTATTGTTTCTTTCTATTGAGGTGATATTCAAGTCACCAGTCCTCCAATATCATAAAAGACCGCCTATTCTTGTTCTTGTCATTTGTCCTACTAGGGAACTTGCAAGTCAAGATGTTGCAATGTACTCCTCTTCTCCTACTATGTAATGGCTCAATGAAACATCACATCATCTAATAAATTAATGAATCCACTAGAAATGTTGCCACAAAAATTGTTTCCATAAACTAAACAATTGGAAATGAATAGGAAAGTATGTATATGCATCATGAGAGGAAGTAAATAATGATAAAAACTTCAAACATGTTAAGAGGGAATGCCATTGAAGCATTTGTTTTTTGAAAAAAGTAATGTTGGATCACAATCATCCTTAAAAAAAACAGAAAAGTACAGGTATATGCATTTTTTTGATAGGATTTGAAACTAAAGACATCAATTACAACACTTCTGGAACAATAGATTTCCAACTATACCTGTTTACCAGCTCGCTTATAGATATTAAGAGCCTTAATAGCATCATGGTGTTGCATTTCAAAGAACTGTAGGTAAACAGTTGCAGTCATCAGTAGCTACAGTTCAGGGATGTAGTTGTCTAAGGAAGAAATTGATGCTTTGCACAATAAGGTCAATTCAACCTTGACGAAGAGTTCATAAACAACAAGGAGTAAAAGTCAAGGAGTTCATGATGAAAAGTCAAGAACTGCATAGAAATGGCTAAATGTGGGTAAGGATTTCATGATTATGTATTGAGCCTTTATGAGAAAAAACTCTCAAACCAATGTTGTCAAACCCCCAATGCTAAACAAGCCAGTAATGTGTGGTGGGGACTGATTCCAAAATTCTAGAACTGTATGACTGTAAAAACTAGATATGTTTTTTAATGTTGTTGAAGAGACGGATATAGCTTAGAGAGGAAAATATATAACAATTACCATATGAACTATCCATTGGTGTTCTTGTCTACTTATAGTCATCGGGCTACCTAGTTTTCCTTTGACACCATATATAACTTGTGAATATTTAAGAAAAGAGAATTAAATATACTTGGGTCGATTCATTTCCCACTTATCAACATACACATACTTATCCACTTTCCCAAAGTATATGTTTGTTCTAAGTGCTATTGTGCATGGTTATTACTTTGGCATAATTCAAAGTTAAGTTCATTATTGAAATTTAATAGGTCTATGTAGTTATTCTGCATTCAATATCAAACATGGGAGGTAGATAAAACCTACTTCTGGGTATCAAACCGGGCAACTATAAAGCTTGAGTTTTGCATATGTCTGAGTTGTAATATTAATATGTTGAGCATTTGGGTTCTCAAGAAATGCACTGGGCATTGGAAATCTCAATGTGAATGTGTCCATATTCAATGTATACAATGCACCATCACACACAGTTTGAATGAATTAACCCATCTCCACCTGGCTTCCACAATGCAGCTTGATTCGAGATCTAGTCAAGAGAAAATATTATAAAATAGATAATAAATAAGAAATATAGGAGAATCAGCCCAATCAAAAAAAAAAAATTCTAGGTTTGGTTAAGGGGGAATATTAACCTAGCACACACTAGGGTCAATCAGTACTGAAGCCAGCTATTGTGAAGCTAGAGATTGCATAGGTCTTAGTTCCAATATCTGATATGATGACCATAAACCGGATTTTTTGGGGAGGGGCCAAGAATCCCGAATCCTCTGTATCTGATACGATATGGAGGGATTCGTACTCGATTCTCTAGATTTGCCCGTATTCGTACAGGGTACATCGAATCCTTACCGTACCCTGTATGGATACAGCTGAATCCCATACAAGCAGATTCGTGCGACCAAAAAGTGTGAATTTTAGTTATAAAATTTGGATTTCTCTCATTCTTTCTCACTGATATTTGTTTGTGAAGTGATCAAGGAGCAAGGGTTAGAAAGGAGAAAGGGTTAGCAAGGAGAAATGGAGTTTTTTCAAAGAGATACGAGCATCTGGTAAGTGCACTGTCCCTCTATATTTTGCATTTAGTTTGCTGTTAGTGTTTGCGTGTGAATATGTTTTATATATTTGGTCATTTTTGTTTATTTTTTACAGTATTCATGGCTCAATATAAGGCAGAAAGACAGGGGCAAAGAAAGGAGAATAATGTCCCCATTAGAGATGCCCCTCCTATCCTGTTTCATCAGGGTCTGCAAGTATTCCATCTATTGGAAGTGGGGATGTAAAGCGGCTTCAAATGTGCAGGGAAAACAAATCATTACCCCAAATACCCATTTTGGAAATATGTGACAAGAGAGGCAGGGGCAGGAAAAACGGGAAAGGGAGGAGGAAATTGTTCATGGAAATGCAATATATGCGATGGCCATTTCATTTCCACATATTTCTTTGTGAAAGCTCATTTTTTGGGTTTGCCAGGTTGTGGCATTAAATGTTGTACATCAATTGAATTTCCACAGAGGAAGGAATTGGAGAAAGAGCAATTTTTTGGTGCAAAAAATGTGGCGTCAAAAATAATAATAATAATAATAATTATGACCCCCTTCCATTCTTAAGGAAAAGCAACAAGTTCCCTTTTGAGAGTTTTATTAGGGAACAATCATCAAAGAGAAAGGCAACTACAGTTGGTCCAATGGACAAGATTTTTCAAAAAGAGAAGAGGGAAGAGCTTAATCTCACCATTGCATTTTTTTTCTATCAGAACTTCATATGCTTTAATGTTGCACGATCACCTCTATTTATTGAGATGTGTCGAGCTCTTAGTCATGGGGCACCATTAGGGTATGTTCCTCTTGGGTTAGAGAAGCTCAAAACCACATTGTTGGCAAAGGCAAAGAAAGAGGTGGACAAAATGCTTGAGCCTATTAAATCAGCATGGCCAACATCTGGGGTTAGCATTGTTTCTGATGGATGGACAGATCTAGCACGCCACCCACTCATCAAATTCATGGTGTCATCCTTGAATGGTCCAATTTTCTTGAAAGAAGTGGATGCACTTGGACAGTACAAGGATGCAGAATATATGGGTGAGTTATTTATTAAAATTATTGAAGATGTAGGTGTCGATTCTTGTGTGCAAATCATTACAGATAATGCACCTATTTGCAAGGTTGCTGGCATGATTGTGGAAGAAAAATATCCACAAATATTTTGGACACCTTGCATTGTCCATTCATTGAACTTGGCACTGAAATATATTGCCTCTGATGTGCTTTGGATTGGAGCCATTATTGAGGATGCATGACATATCCACAACTTTGTACAAAACCATACAAATTCCCTCACTAGCTACAAGGAGTACACTAATCTATCATTATTGAAGATTACTGATACACAGTTTCCCTCTTCATTCATCATGTTGAAGAGGTTGAGGGAGGTCAAGACCGCTCTTGGGGCCATGGTTATTTCATAGTTTTGGTCTTTTTGGAGAAAGATGAATCAAGCAGCCTCAAAGAAAGTGAAGGACACAGTGTTGGATGATCTATGGTGGGAAAAGGTAGATCTAGTTATTCAGATCATGGAGCCTATAATTTCCTTGCTTCGATCTGCAGATATAGACCAACCCATCCTAGGAGAGGTTTATGAGGGATGGGATTCCATGATTGATTCTGTGAGGACCATTTTTTTATAGAGTCAGTGCCTAGAGTATGAGACATCACCAGAGGCATATGGGACAAGAATTGCACACCTTTACATTGTTTGGCTCACTCCTTGAACCCAAAATACTATAGCCATGAGTGGCTGAATGGTGGACCTTCCCACAGATTCCCTCCTCACATGGATGGTGAAATCTCACAGGGGAGGAAACATGCATTGAGGAGGATTTTTTAGGAGAGGGCATCCCTTGATGAGGTGGAGGATGCCTTTGTAGAGTTTTCCACTAGCACTGGGCGATTTTCAAGCTATGATGTGATTCAAGACAGGGGGGCTAAGAAGCCCTATTCTAGGTGGGAAACTCATGGGGCAACAAGCCCTCCTCTACAGCAATTAGCCATGAGCCTCCTCTCTCAGGTGACTTCATCCTCTTGTTGCGAGAGGAATTGGAGCACATATGGGAATTTGTAGTGTGAAGAAGAGCAAGCTTGAGCAGTTTAGGGCAAAGACAATGATGTATGTGCACACCAACCTTTGTCTCATCTAGGCGGAGGGAGGATTGGTTGAAGGGAAAGACAAAGATGTGGGATGTCTTTCCTAATGATATGGGTCTGGACAACAGTGTTGAGTTGGCATTGGCCAACTTCGATCTCAATGCGCCAGTGCTAGAGACTGTCACATTAGATGATGTTGATACAGTAGAGGTGTCATCCTCCACACCAGCAGATGCAAAGATGACAGAGGAGGAGGATGCAGTAGAGGAGAGTAGTGGTGAGCATGATGATTAGGATGAGGACAGTGATGTTGATTATGATGATGAGGATTGATGACTCATTGAATCTAACTCATTGAGGCTTTAGGCTTGCAGTCTTGTAGACTGTAGTTTTTTTGTATTTTCTATTTCTATTTGCCATTGGCAGTGTACTTATGTAACACATTTTGATTCTGATGAATTAATGAGAAAACTACAATATCTTACTATCTCGTCTTTTTGAGTAAATTTGACAATTGCATGATGTATCAATATATCAAATTTCAATGTATCATGTATGAGTATCTAAGATCTCAAATCTATGTTTGAATCAATGAATTCGTATGAATTTGTGTAAAAAATATCTAATTTTTAATATATATATATATATATATATATATATAATAAAATAATATATAACGTATCGTATCCCGAAAGTGTCCTTTTCAGTGGGTCACCGTATCCCGAATCCAATTCTCGAATCCTTGTATCCATCGAATCCCGAATCCCTGTATCAAGTGACTTTCATCAGTGGCAGAACCAAGAATACTCAATAAGGATAAAGACATTGTTGAATCACAATTTAATTTGACATTAGCAATAGATAATGATGTAATGTCGTGTGAATCAACTAGAGATGCAAAAGGATTTCCTATCGAGGATGGCATGGTGGAGGGACTTGCAGATTCTACATCATAATTAAGGTCATTTTCACACCAGCACATAAATGAACACAATGATACATGTCAAAATGAGCAGAATGGATATCTGGAAAATACAGAGGGTGTAATGTTAGAAGGTTATGCTTGTACTAAGAACTTTATGTTAGTCCACTAGATTCTTCCAAAATTGTCACTACCTGCAGTAATTGTAAGCTGATCAGTACACGAGCAAAGAAAGTCGTAAATCCAAAGACTATATTTACTCCAGGTTTTTCTAATATACCTTCAAGTTTGTCTCCTATGATTGGTTCTATTTCATCTCAAGATGGTAAAAATCATTCATTTACATCAAGTGGAGAATGTTCCTCACAAAAAGACCCTTATTTGCATGGTGATGGTGCCAATTTGGTGACTTCAAATTCTGCTCAGTTTGATGTGGACTCTAGAACTCATTTAGATGTTTCTTCACATGAAAATTATTGTACACCACTAGATGTGTCAAAGGTGGTGACTCCTGTCTTTACTGAGCTTGACATGGGTCCCAGAGCCGAGACAATAGCTTATGTTTCATGTGAAGCAGCCAAGAGAAAAACATGAAGCACCATAAAAGCAAAGCCCTTATTTTCTCCTGGTTTTCTGGATAGGAGAACTAGGTCACAGCATGTAACCCAGTCTAAGGCTCCGCAAAAGAATGATTGTAGTGAAAATGGCTTTATAGCAATGCACAAAACTGCGGTGGGGGATGGGATCTCTGGTGTTGGTGAGTTTGATGCACATGGTTTCAATCCAATATTTGGTCAGTCTGGAATGCTTGTATGACAAAATCAAAGTGTAGAGAAGAATGGATTAGAGAGCTCTCCTTCGAATAAATAGGAAGTAACATCCAATGGAAGCAAGAGGGATTTTAGCTCAGAATCTTTGCACACTGAACAAGGAAGCCCTCTAACCCTGAATGCAAATGGAAAGATGGCTGTCACATGGCAGAAACAAGGGCAGAATGAAAGTTGCTCTTGTGGATCACAGCGGAAGTGGAAGAAATGTTGTGGCAGGCCTAATGTGCTTAGAAATTTGTCAGCGAGGTGAACATTGCTTCATATATACAATGGAAGAATTTACAAGTCAATTGGTGGAAAGAAAATTTTGCAATAGCGATTACTAGAAACACTTAGCATTAAAGTTATGTGAAGAAAATTTCTCCATGACCAGAAACAATTGGGCAAGTATGCACTAGTGGAGGGAGGATTAGATATATCCTATGATTGTCTATCCATAAACATGCATTCTGTGGACATGCCGCTATAAATGAGGAATTAGTCAACTGAGATGAGGGGACTGTATGTTGCTATTGACTATTCTTATGACAAAGGAAGTCATTGTAATTTCCCCAATAGTCCAATACTCCTATTATGGGTAGAGGTTGAAAGTTTCAAAAGAGAAATTTGCTTTTTATGAATCCTTCAAATTATTGGTTTCTACTAAAAGTGTTAAAAATAGAGATTTTCTTTTAATGAATCCTTTGAATAATTGGATTCTATTAAAATTTCGTTAGAATTCGATCAACATGATCTGTGTATTAATAAGAGTCGGATTTTGTCTTGCAAGTCTTATGATCTTGTTGGACTTTTTTGATGTTGACTAGTTCCAATTAGCTTCTTTGAAGGAAAACAATGAACATTCTTTAGAAAGTATCTAGTTGGAATTGGTCCTTCACATTGAATTACCTTGAAAAATTGAAGATTCTTGAGGACTAATTTTTGGGAAAGCTTTGGATTGAGATTGAATGTTTCCTCCCATCAGATCAAGCATAACTCTATCTATGCAAAAGAATCCTCTTCTTATTCATGTTATTGTTTCTGCTTAATGCTCTAGGAAAGTGCTCAAATGAGCTGTTAGTTTAGAGAGGTTAGATGTTTTTATTCGTCTGTATATAAGACTGATTTCCCTTTACCCCTTGCTTTACACGGCAAAAAATTAATTGTCAAATTAATTTCAATAAGTGAAATGCGGTTCACCAAAGGTGAAAGAGTTGGAGTTTATCTTGGCATTGTTTTGCTTCCTTTGAAAGATGTCTGTAATTTTGTTCTCTTCCAACTAGAAAAACAATTGAACAACATGATTGGCTATATTGTCATGGTATGTTTAGTAATCCCACTTTTTTTCCTCAATATGCATTATTCTCATGCATCTGTACAATATATTATCCCAAGCAATTTCTTGCTGATACATCTACCATTGTTCATTAAACTTATCTTCTGGATCTGCATAGATTGGATTTAACGGAATTAGGGTGAAAATCAATAAACTAACGATGCAAATAACTCGTGAATCAGATGGACTGCAAGTGTTTGCATAACCTCTATTGTTCATCTCGTAAAAGGTGTATTTGCAATAATCCATGGCTCCGGAAAAATAGAACGTTTGATTCTTTAATTATTATTGGAACTAATTATTTTTATACAACCATATTGCATGTGCCATGCAGATACTAGCACATGCGTACCAGTAACCACCACATGCTTACTAATAGTTATCTGGATCAAACACATCTTGAATAAATATGAAATTCTGAACACATATTGTACCTTTAACGAGGGAAAAGATGATTTATTTTTTTCAAAAATAAAAACAACAATATTTTCTAAATGAACATCGATAGATAATATATTTTTCTAGACGAAATTCATTATTCATATAAAATTGAAATGGTGCAACCTAGAAGTAATAGAAAAGATATATCTAAATATCAAATCATATTCGTGATGCAGAATTCTTATCCAATACTGAACAATCAAAAAATGATTTAAACATCATTAAACTTGATTGTTACCATTTGACATCGAGAGGTCTCATGGGTTAAGCCAAACACATGCTACATTCAAAAACAGCCTAATGGTATTTCAAAAAGAAAATGAAAAGAACATTGTTGATTCAGCTTGTTGAAGTCAAGTGTTCTGGTTCTGCTGCATCTTAATCGAAAAAACATTGCTGATTCGGCTTCCTTGAGTATGCCAACTCTTCATCTTCATAATAATTGGCATAACGAAGGTCCTCAGTCAAAAGGATCTTCAGGTAATCGGTGTTCTCAAACATAAGCTCCTCTTTGATAATAGTTCTGAGAGTTATGTTGACTAAGCCATCTAGTTGTAGGCTTAAACTCAAGAAATTCACCAGAGGTTGGCAACTTCAATGTCCATATCATGACAAGGGTTAGACAGACCTATGCCAGTATTCCTACTCAATGTGCCCAATGTACAGTCTAGATTCAATGCACTATCAGCCCCACCATCGCCCTGGTTGTAAAATTCCTTGCAATATATTTCTGGGTTTATGTGGAATTTTCGTTCATATCTATGTCAAAAAAATTGTTTGGGTGCACTATTAAACCCACCATCGCCCTGGTTGTATAAATCCTTGCAATAGCTTTCTGGGTTTATGTGAAATTTTCGTTCATATCTATGTTAAACAATTTGTTTGGGTATTGTTGTAAGCGCTTTACTAACAATTTTAATTCAAAAGATACTCATATTAAATGACATGCACCGAAAATAAACCACCCAAAGTTCAAATTGACATATTCCAAGAATAAGATTCACACAGGACTGCCAAATATAACTCAAAAATAGGAGTAATGAGTATTCATATTAACTCCCAGAATGACATCCACTACAGCTAGAAGACTACCAATATTTTATGCTGTCAATAAACACATGTAAATAAGGGACACCGAGTATAGAAACCTGGGACTGGTGCGTTCCTTTTGCTGGTTTCCAGATTACCATCTCACGCGCAATGAAGTGTCCATAAGTTCATTTTATGCCCAGATTTTTGCATTCACCCATACCAGAGATAAGGAACTCGTGTTTCCCTTAGTGAGAAGCAGTAAATACATGAGTTAGTGATGCTATGACCTCTGGATAGTGTAAAATCAGACTCATTTAGCTTATACGCAGCCTTCAGAGAGTAATTTTCTTGGTCATTGCAAGGGTTCACAACAATTTTTATACGGTTAGGAAACTCGTGCTAATTAATATGATTACTCATCCCTTCTCAGCATATTTGTCCAGCAGATGGAATTTGGAATATCGGCCCTCAAGTTCAGGTAGATGCGGCCCAACAACTCCAACCAGAACTGAGAACTTGTAAATGTGTGTCTCAGCTAGTAAAAGAATGTAGCTCGACCAGAAAAGTAAAAGGGGACTCGTGTAGTGAAAGATTAAATTTTTGTTTCTATCCCTTAGAAACTCATACGATGCCACCCAAAATTAGAGGTGCTACATATTGGTATTCATGCCTATTTATTCTTCACACTGAACCAAAAAGAGCAGATCTAGCTCCCTTTCCCTTGGCGTTTGAAGAGGCGAGGGATGCAAATAGAATCGCTTCTCCGCAATGACCCTCTCCTCCTATGAAATTGAAGATTCATCGCATGACGTCGAATTGAAGGGGAAATCAAAGGGGTCGGAGCCGAGAGGCTGAGAACGAGTGATGGGAGATGGAGCATGCTGGGCGACGGGATTTCGGGCAGTGGCACCACCCTAGTAGATATCCTTTCGTTCAGATTGAGGCAGAGAGGATTGATCCCCAGACCTATCTGCGGATTTCTCAAATTCTGATGCCTTTCGTGTAGGTTGAATGCCGGTTTTCGAGGACCCACTTCGATTCCGAGAAGTGAAAGATTAAAATTTCGTTTCTATCCTGCCACTCAAATTCAAAAATTCGAGGCACTGAATATTTCCACCACTCAAAATAAAAAATTAGCAATTATTGGACCATGATGTAGCCTCACGAGGGTCTAACTCAAAAAAATTAAGCAAAAAAAAAAAAACTACGAGGAAGAACTAAATAAACACAACCAAAAGAATTAAGCTTTAGGTCATGTCAAATGAAATATTAAAAAAAATTAAGTTTTAAGTCATGTCAAATGAAATACTAAACTAGCATAAACTCATTTAATCCCAACTATTCCAATTAATACTAAGTCCAACTATTTTGAATATTGAGTTTGCATATGACTAAGTTCCAATATTTGATATCTTAATGATTTGGTTAAAGTTGAGAAATGCACAATAGATTGGAAACCTCAAGTTGACTACCATAACTACATTTAGACTATGCAATTATTTAATTTTATGATTTTAATCTTTTGGAAACTACATGTAGTATATGTAGTATTTGTGGCTCAACGGTGCCTATGCAATAAATTATTGTTGAGCAAGATCCATATTACTAAAAAATAGATTTGATGCTTGTAGGTATTTGTATGTTCTATGGGGCTTGGATATAGCCAATATGTATGTCTTTCTAGGAGAAACAAGAGATAGAGACTATGAAGAGTTGATTGGAGGAATGCATAAAACATTTATATTGAAAGGGATCGTCATTGATGGAAGTGAAAATATTTTGAGGAGTCCTACGAGTTATGGAAGTGAAGATGTTTTCCTTAAAAAAGTCCAAATATAGTGTCAGTTATTGTAAGTGATGATAAATAAGAATTCAACAACCAATAAATAATTGCATCTCTACATTTGTTTGAGGGATAACTTTGCATCCTATCATATGTAGTTACTTCTCATTTTCATAAGTCATGATAAAGAAAAATTCAATAGCCAACAAATAATTGAATTTGGATGCAGAGTTAGTCTATTGTATGTAGTTACTTCTCAGTTTCATCGCTTTTTTACATTTGTACATATGTGCATGAAGAAAAATCAAACCAATGATATATACTTCAAAGGAATTGTGAAATAAGTCTAATATTGATGAGCAAATTATAACTTATGTGGATAATAAAAAAGCCCAATTTTGATCTAATGTAATAATTCCATCTGTAATATAAATTACTGCACTTAAATTCCCTTGATAAAGTTTCACATTTCATTGTCAATCAAGCAAATCTAAAAGTGAGGGACACAGGGTTCATCAATTACCCTTACTGACAACATAACTAAAAAACTAACATCCATAATTTTACCACATAGTTGCATAAACTCAAGGGTACTAGTGTGCCCAAGTAGTCATAATAGAGGTGGGGAACATGATACAATTTTGAAATGGTAGATCATAGCTGACAAAATAAGTAAAAAATTTCAATGGGACCATGTTTATCTAGTGAATATGGTGGCATGTCATTAGGCCAACCATCAAGATTCACTTCTTCACGGGCATAAATAAGAGGTTTGGGTGAGGTGCAATTTATGGGTTAACCAAAAACTAAGTGTGATGCATCCTTCCAAGCCATTTCTCCCACAAGTGATGGCACACCACATCTTAGGAAGAGTTAAAATGAAACCTTAAAAAATTATTGAGACACACCCACAAAGGAAGAACATAGCATTTATTGCAACATTAACTTGTGATATACCCTAAAAGAAACATGGAGAGAATGATAATAAGTGTCACTGATCTATCCCTCTTGCATGCACAACTTCTCTACTCAATCAACCGCCAATCAAGGAGGCCTTACTAATAGAAACAAGCTAATGTAGAAATAAATGAAAGGTAGAAGGATAACTAGAAGAATGAGAATGAGCATACCTATGGAGTTGGGGTTCACATCTCCATTATCATTGGGATGTACTTGGGTTTTGGGCTTCTTGTCACAATCCATTCATGAACACCTACCACCACTTTTCAAAAGCCTAATTTTCTATCTCTTTTCTCCTGACTTCTTTTATTACCAGGGACAACCACAAATGTAGATAGATATCTATAGCAACGATAGGAACTGAGGACATCAAAAAATTCCTCTCGCTCACATTTTCCACTTTTTTTTAATTTGAATGCCTAGTAAATAGAAATCTTGAGCATGTCAAACACCTGCCACAACGTTTCATAGAACCTCCTTTTCTATATATTTTCTCACAACTCCTTCTATTGCCAGGGACGACCCCAAATGTAGATAGATATATGCAGCAACTATAGGTGCCAAGGACATTAAAAAAATCCTCCCTTGCTCACATTTTCCACTTTATTTTCATTTGAATGCCTAGTAAATAGAAATCATGAACACTATGACGTGTTAATGGGGGAACTTGTTCTTTTGGTCTTCTGTGGTTTTTAGTATGTGCGAGTTGTTGGTCTGATAGAGGTTCACAAAGGTGGCATTGAAGGAGGTATCGCTGGGGGTGGCAGTGCTTCTGTGTGGAATTCTCCATTTCTAGTGCTTGGTCTGGAAATTAGTGTGCTTGGTGGTTTGGTGGGTAGTTCTTGGTGTCTAGTGGCGACAAGAGAGTCGCCCTTTTGAAATAAATAGAGTCAATATCCTAGTGTGGGTTGTGTGAAGCTTCTTGGGAAGCGTAAGCCTGGGGCGTGTTCCTCCCGCCTTCTCCTTCTCCAGTTGTTCAGGTTCTTTCCGAGTTTCCCAACTGGTGGTAAGATGGTATTTGGGATATAGTGTGTGGTTTCCTAAAGAAATTTAAGGGTGAAGAGAGATCTAGTTTTTGGGTGTGGTGGTAGAGGAAAGTTCCAGTAGACCAAAATCTGATAACGATTGGAGTTGGCCCTCCTAGTTTTATCACAATGCAACCATCCTCGTGGCGCAGGAAATCCTCACCCCCAGCCAAGCAAGGATATGTTGGCTCATATGATATGGAAATAGTGGTGGTAGGAGTGCATCGAGGTGGTAAGACCATCGGTCACTCCTAGCTTGTTGGTGTGGGAACTCGAGGCGGTCGTGGTGGAGGAAAATAAGCCTCCCGTGGTGGTGGAAGTGTAAGGTCACAAAAAATGCAGCATCAGGGTGGTGGAAAGCAAGGAGGAACAGCTAAATGGGGAACTTGTAGTCGTGTAGCTCCCGGTTCGTGGTAAATTCAACATTATTTTCTAGAAAACCGTCGGGACCTAATTCAAACTCTGATAGATCGGGTGGACACAATGGAATGGGTTCGTAGGGAGGATCATGTTGAGTTTATGGTTGCTTTGGATAGGATTCACTACTTCCAATTCCAGGTCAGGGAGCAAGTATTTGTGGTAGTCTAGTGAGGCCAAAACCACCTTGTAGAAAAATTGGAAAAGTTGGACACTTAGCTTGCACACTTCGAAGGGCACGTCCATTGCAACTTCAGTCCACCACCCCCTCTAGGAAAAATCTTGGAAAACCCAGCTTCCATTACGTCGGATGACTAGTATGCTCTCATGTGCTTTTATGTATTACATGTATTTTTGTGTCTTTGAACCTCTCATTTATGGATGTTGTCCTTAACCTCATTTTTGTATTTTTGTCACTTGTTGCAAACATTGGTCAACAAACCTAGTCGGGGTGAGACTACCTATTTTTTTCTTTGTTGGTTGTACATATTTTTCACCATATAAATGAATATCGACTTACAAAAAGAAATGTTATTTTTATCTATTCATTAAATTTAAATATGAAGATTTGACCTTAGATTTAAAACAAGAGTCACACTTTTAACATAAATCAATGAAGTTTAAAGATTAAACTTTATGGCCAAAGAAATATAAATATACATATTAATTTGAATATCTAGATATTACCTTTACTAAAACTATAATGAAGGAATTAGTGTAAAGTAGATAGATGATACATGCAATATTTATGTTAATTGTAGATGGCTCCATCTGCAGTGTTAAACTTTAGAGACAAAAGAGTATTCAAAATTTTAACAATTTAGATGGACTCAAAGACCCCTTTGTCTCTAAATCTTAACACTGTAGATGGATTCAGAGACTCGTTTAGTGATATGTAAAACTTCAGTATCAAAATTGCAAATTTTCATTTATGGAGTGACACGATTAAAAATTACTAACATAAATGACTAATTCATATACTTTTTGTACTTGTTATTTGGTCATATTTTTATTCTTGGACTATAATAGTCATTTGCATTAATCATTATTAATTTTGTCACTTATTATCTAGTCACATATTTTAATCCTAGACTAAATTCGTTATTTAAGTTAGTCACTTTTACTTTAGTCATTTATTATCTAGTCGTATATTTTATCCCTTGACTAAATTAGTCATTTAAGTTAGTCACTTTTAGTTTAGTCACTTATTATTTAGTCATATATTTTATCCCTATACTAGATTAGTCATTTAAGTTAGTCATTTTTAGTTCGGTCACTTAAAATTTCTCAAATTTAGTAGTATTTCACTTGAAATAATTGCGGTGACTATATTTTTTAGTCACCTAGTCATTAATTTCATCATTTTCTACTAGTGTTCGTACGCCTTTTCCATCATGATATCCCATTCAAGTGGGACAATCAAGCCCAACAATCGTTTGAGGCACTGAAAGGCACATTATCTTCAGCCCCATTGATCAACCCACCAAATTACGACAAACCTTACACCCTATATATGTCAGCATCAGAAACCACCTTAGCCAGGGTGCTAATCCAAGATGGACCCAATGGTAAAGAACACATAATTTATTACGTTAATAAAAAATTATCAAGCCCCGCATTAAGGTATGAACCCAAAGAAAAAAATTCCCTAGCCCTTATACAGGCAGTCTAGAAGCTTCAGCACTTCATCATCTTTCAGAATACAACAGTCGTCGCAGTTATCAACCTCATGAGATACCTACTAACTTGCCATTTGATGAACCACAAATACGCTTACTCCAGGGTAGTTATACAACAGGAGTTTGACTTATAGTTTAGCTCCCCCAAGAGCAAGAAAAACTTTATTTTAGCTGAGTTCATCACTGACCTCCCAATTCAAACCAAAGGATCCCCAGTCAACGACTCACTGCTAGACGAACATCTCTTTCTAGTGACGACTGACAATCCTTAGTATGGTGATATCCTCTTATTTTTACGAACCAAAAATTTCAATCGAAATCTCACAAGTGACGAACAAAGGTGCATATGTCACTAGGCCCCCTAATACCTCCTCATGGGAGATATTCTTTATCGACGAGGCATCGATACAATAATATGTTGATGCCTCACACACGACCAAGTTGAGAAATCCCTCAATGACTATCATAGTGGAGCTTGCGGCGACCACCTCTCTTGAATGGCTACTGCCCAAAAATTCCTACGAGTAGGATATTTTTGGCCCACCTTATTTCGCGATTGCATCACAATAGTCAAAATATATGAGCGATGTCAACGCTTATCTCACAAGGCAAGAGCACCTCCCACTCCTTTGCACCTAGTCATTGTAGCCGGTCCCTTATGTAAATGGGGATCGAATTCATGACTTGCAACCCTGCGTCATCTGGAAACCACAAATACATCATCGTCGTTGTTGACTATATCACCAAATGGGCAGAATTCATGCCCACATATGAAAGTATGACAGAAACCACGGCACAGTTTCTATTCAACCATGTCATCTCACGGTTCAGTGTACTGAAAGAGTTAGTCTTCGATGACAGAAAGAGTTTTGAAAATGAAGTATTCCAGGATATGTCTCACCACCTAGGATTCACACACGAATTCACATCACCATACTATCCTCAATCCAATGGACAGGTAGAAGTTGTCAACAAAGTGCTCAAAACAATGTTACAGCGAATGGTGAATAACCATAAGACAAACTGGCACCATGTGGTTTTCTCCACCTTGTGAGCATACCACATGATAGTTAAAAACTCAACAGGATTCACACCCTTCCAATTGGTATATGGGGTCGAAGCTATCATTCTTATTGAACTTGAAATCCCCAACTCACATGCGACCATTGAACTCCTCGATGATACCCAACCTCTAGAACAACAATTGGTACAACTAGAAATTGTTGACGAAAGTTGATCTAGCATAACAAGGCCCATAAAAAATGGGTAAAAGCATAATTCGACCATAACATCACCCCTCGCTCATTTACCGAGGGAGAGTTATTCCTTCGCTACGATGTCATGAAAGAGGCCCTAGGACCTGGGAAGTTCGAAACACTATGGAAATGTCCCTACGTCATAAACATTGCCTCCTCAAGGGGGCATACATCCTGTCAGAGCTCGACGATACATGCCTAGCTAACCCCGTCAATGGGCTCTACCTCAAAAAATTTTACCCATAAGGGGTAGTAGGCCTCATCCCTAGAGATAAGATGCATGTAGCAAAATATGATTTTGATGATTACAATCATCACAGACTTGTTCTAAAAAGTGATATCATTTCACAAATGGATCTGTTGGACACCTAATCCTCTATGGGTAGGTGTGGAAGGCGAACAGTCACAAAGGAGTCCAAGTGACCTTGGAAGATGAATCAAAGAGTCACATTAATGTAATATAAATGTACATCTATGAGTAATATAAATGCAACGAATGCTTATATTTCTCTGTGTGCGTTTTACCTTTTCTCCTCCACCATGTGTGTGTTTAACATGGTATCAGAGCGCGGGCTATGCCTTGGCATTTTCAAATTCATCCAGGCTGTGATGGCACCACTGCCAATCGCGACCGTTAATTTCTCCACACTGTCTGCTCCCTCGTTGTTTTAATCATAGACTGTGTGTGTGTGTGTGATGTCTAGTGAAACAACAGCAGAACATGAACCGTTGAGAAAATTAGGATCCCAGTTGATTTGCAGACATTAGTTCACGGAGGTTCATTGCACGATGACACAGGAAACCAAGATTATGTTACGACACTAATATGGGAACATAGCTTATTTTGGTCCTTGAACTACAGTGAGGGTCGATGATAGTACCAATTTATGCATTTGTACGCAAGCATGAATGGATTTTGAGTTTCAAACAGTTGTACTGATTGTTATGAGATATAGACATACCAAATTACAATCGAAGCATAGTGTCTGGCTTCATGGTTAATTGTTCACAGAAATATTATTTAAGTACAAGTTAGGGTTTCGGCAAATTTGAACTCAACAGTTGAGGCAAGATCGTAGGCACTAGGCTTGGTAATTTAACATCCAAATAAAGATTCATCTACGAGATTTCAGCAATCGAACTCGGTTCCTTTTCGAACATGCAGCTTGTCTGAGAATTAAAAAAAAAAGATGACGGTAGAAGGAAACTGCCTTTAATTTCTTCTTCTTCTTAATGGCTTCAACCTCGTCTAACTCACCCTGCGTTGCCTAAAAATACCCATAAAATCCACTACTCTAATAGTTCCTGCGCTTGGACTGGGGGTTTCCACCATTTAAAACCCTCCGCCCAGTGGAAAATCCAAGGCTAGGGAGAAAATAAGTGGGGAGATCGAGGTCTCTAGATCAATTCACGGGGGCAGCAAAGGGCCAGGACTCCACTGTGCTGTTGTTTTGTAATGCGATAACACCTTAAGAGAAACTCCTCTCTTGTGTCCTGCTCTTATTGTGGCATTGAGCCATCATTGATTCAATTCAAGGCACCGATCACGCACCTGGCATAGTAGAATCATCTTAACACCATTGTATAACCTCCTTGAAGAGCGATATTTTATTTGGGTAACTTGTGAAATTATTACCATATTTTATCCTAATAAAAATGTGTTTTAATACAAATATATGCTCAGAAAAGTGGCTATATTAGCTTCAATAGTGTTAAAGGGTTCGAGGCAAGGCAAGCAGTGGACAACAACTTCCTTGTTAGTCACTGATCAAGTACATGAAAGAGCATATTTTTAGGGTTGTACATTGTCTAGATCTTTTCTTCTTGTTGTATTATCAAGATCTCTAATTGGTATTTGTTTTGTGATCATCACTCTTTTCATTTGTAAATTTGGAATAAATTATTCAAAGTTAAAGTTACAAGAAACTTTGAGTGCTTTAAAATGATACCAATAGAAACAGTATTAGAGTTATTGAATACTCTTATACTTTGTGGTACTAATGACACAGTCCAAATCTACAAGGGAACTCTCTCAGAAATTCAAATATATCTGCAAAATGCACAAGAAAATATTGATTTTCTGTAGCTTGAATCTCAGCTTCAGCAAGAAGAATTACAGCAACGGAGTCATCATTTTGAACTTGTTTTTGTTCAGAAAATTGAAACAAACTCCCATAAATAGCAAGTCAGTAATGTTGCAGTTGATTCACATTCAGTTCCTTGTACAAGAGCAGATTTACATGCAGATGTAGTAGCTCAGTCTGCACCTCCCAAGCCCATCATCGGACATTGGGAAGAGCTTGTCCAAAACAAGCACATAACAGGTCTTGGATATGACAAGGAATTGTCCTTTCATATTCCAGACTACTCCAAGCCCATAAAATTTCAGAGTTCCAGATTTCTTTATGGCAGTTCACCTTCATCTGTTCTAGATCCTGCTCCTCTTCCACAACAACAACAACAACAAATTGTAAAATGCTAACACTGTGATCATGTTGGCCAGATGAAAGATCATTGTTTCGATCTTCACCCATGCAAGCACTGTGATCAACACATCCATTCTTCACACAGATGCTTCAAAAACAAGCCTCCTGTAAGAAAAAATATTCATATTGGATGGATTTCTTCTTGGTAATGGGAATCAACAGCTAAGAAGATGTTTAAGTCACATATCAGAAATTGTTCTAGAATATTGAACAATCTTGCAGTTGAATTTTCATCATCATCTCACCTTGTACCTGATAGGGGGGGAAATGGTGGTCATCTACAAGCTTCGACGCCACATCAAGCGAGCCTGAGCCACAATCTCTCATTTCAAATTCAAAGTTGTAGCTAGAGACATAGTAGTTCAAGTGAGCCTAAGCCACAATTCGTCATTCCAGATTCAGAGTTGTAGCCAGAGACATGGGTGCCCATGAGAATGCCTTTGGTTGGTGGACAACCTTAAAACATCTATGTGAGGTTGATATTCTTCCTCTTTCAGAACACTTCCTCTAGCAGAATACTTCATCTTCTTGCCAGCTTTGGAAGAGTTCCAGGAAATGCATCAAGCATTCCAGTGCTGGTCGTCATCCTTAAACCATCACAGGTTGTATACCTCCCTTCTTCTAGGTTGAAGGTCTCCCTCTTTAAATATGAGGGACACTTCCTCTAACAAAAGCCCTTAGCTTCTTGCCAGATTTGAAAGAGTTCCAGGAATTGCAATAAGCATTGCGTTCCAGTGTTGGTGGTCATCCTTAAACCACCTCTTTATGCCAACATTTCAGAGAGTTGATTCAGCCTAAGTGCTGCCATGCATACTTTGCAGATTTTTATTACAACTCTCTTCTTGGAATCACACATACCCCTTCGGATTAAGGGGGGGAATGTTGGACACCTAATCCTCTATGGGTAGGTGTGGAAGGTGAACGATCACAAAGGAGTCCAAGTGAATTTGGAAGATGAATCCAAGAGTCACATTAATGTAATATAAATGTACATCTATGAGTAATATAAATGCAACGAATGCTTATCTTTCTATGTGTGTGTTTTACCTTTTCTCCTCCACCATGTGTGTTTTTAACAGGATCGTTCCCCCAATCGCTATTTTGGATTCACTGATGGAGCATTACGATGGTCTCAAAACCTAGCAGCAACCGCTTGGGCCATTTACTATCCTGATTGATCACCATTCTTAACCAAGTATGCATCGGCTCAGCCACCAACAATTAGGCAGAATATGATGCAGTGATCGATTTGATGAGCAATGCCTTCAACCACGACATTCGCCATCTACATATATACCTTGATTCCCAACTAATGATTTCACAGCTAAACCAAGAATTTGAAGTACAAGATTCTCAGCTATTTATAAATTATTTTCATGCACGAAGACTAAGTCATCAGTTTGATCATATTACATTCACACATAAACCAAGAAATCAAAGCTAGATAGTTGATTGCATAGCTAATCACATTATAGACTGGAATGCATCTCGTATAAACCATCATCCATAGAAAAGAAAAAAACATGAAAAAAAAAATATCCATCATAGGTACACGACATACATCACACAAAATAACCATAGACACATCATCAAGAGCCACAAAAATACATATCTCGCATATATACCAAAAACTATGTGTGAGTCAAAATACACAAGTCATGTCTCTAACTCGCGGGTCAGCAAAATATATATATATAAATGTAATAAAAAATAAATGAATCATCCTCATAATGGGCGCTTTCCCTGAATACATAACATCTCTATGGTTGAGCCCCACCAGGTGGATCCTCTAGACCCATAGCTACACCCGATGCTAATACAGGGGCAACAGGCAAAACTGACTGTGCCACACGACGCAGTGTCGGATGATACGTCCTCTCTCAAGCCATCAGTGCCTCGATCCATGTGTTGTATAGGTCATCCAAAAAACCTTGGGTCGGCATACCTTGGGTCAAACTCTCCACCCGACCCCAAGCGTCAGCTAAATCTATGAACCAAGCCTCAGAAGCACCTAACTTCTCCTCAACCACTGATACTCGTGCCTCTACCGCCTCAGCACGAGCAATAATAGTGGCCGCACTGCTACCCTCCCCCGAGGGGCCAGCACCATAACCCTACCCCCCACCCTGGGGCTGAGCAGCTCCACCTGGAACCCTCCTAACGAGTTGGTTACCCACCAAGCAGGTAGTAGGAAGTCCAACTTCTCCCACATATGCAAGAGGAAAAAGGACAGTGTCAATGTCACCATAATAGACATATAAATATCCACATCATAAAATACTCAACATATGTAGAAAAACATAAAAAGGTCATACCTGCAGGGCCCCACGCGTAACCAGCAGGAAGACCCATATCCAAATCTCCCCGAAGATCCATCCCAGAATATGGGAAGTCTAGAAAAATTTGTAGGTTCGCCTGGAACCATACCTCTGTGGTCACATCGCAATAGTGACCCACCTCCCCTCCTCCACCACAAGGCATCACGGGTGCCCATCGCCAGATCCAAGGATCCTGAAGAGGACAAATAGGCACAGCCACGATAGGTCGTAGCAACACCACCCTCTCAAACATAATACTGCAAGGATGGTAGCATATGTAAACAATTTGGAAGATCCTCCTCGGACCTTCCCTAACTGCGTCACCATGCCATCATACACATGGTGCGCCCAATCATAAAAATGACCAGCCCAGTGATGGCGCAAAACATCAATCTGGGGTCCTGACACCTGGTTGGGCGACCATACCCTTGTCAACCTAACTATCATAGATAAGGCACACCGCTCAGCTAGGTCAGTCACTGATGAAATAAGAATGCACCCATGAGAAAGATGCACCCCAACGTAGTGATGCTCCGCCTAACCCCAGAGACTAACCCTCGTAGGCGGGAGTGGGTGTGGAAGTGCCTCACCTTGAGACAGTAGGCCGGTCACAAAATATACATCTGTTTTTGGATGGATAGGGACATCTCTCTCGTGCAGGACCATCACCTTTCTCCTCCTGTTCCAACTACAGACCAGGAAACGCAACAAGCTAGCTTGCGATCTTAGGAGATCATTCTCCAGGAACTTGAGAAGACCCCACTATGTTAAGAGTCCCCACGCATTGGCATATTGTGCCACAGTAATGGGAAGACCAGGCCAATCGTTCTCTTGCCACAACATCCTGTCACCAAACACAACCAAATCAGTGACCCCAAAAATCAAAAAATCAAAAGTGTTAGAACAGAAATTTCTTGGCTCATGATCACACTTGTTTTCTACACAGGCGTGATGATTGTGCGTTTTTCTATAAAAAAAAAATGTGAGTCTTTGCGCAAACACTAAGACATGCGCGAAACCCTCATGGAAAAAGTTATTTCCCCGCGGGGTCCGCACGCCTGTGCCTTGATTGCCCACACGACCAAGGAAAAAAAAGGAGCAGGTATCCGTACAAACCTAATTCGTATGGGCCCCTCCCCAGGAAAAAATGAAAAATTAAATTACAGGACGTTCAGGACCCTACCTGGCATTGACGATGCGAATCTCGGGTACACAAGTTGACTAAAATGGCAAGAAAGGCTCGGCAACAAGGGCTTAGCTCTGACCTCACAGCTCTCAAATGACATAAATGAGCTCAAATGAGCCATATTAACCTATATATTTCCATTTTTGAATATTTCATCAAACCGTAACGCGAGCTCGGAACGCCCTATTGTAAAACAAAAAGAAACAAAGTCCTCAGCACCTCATCATGTCCAAAGTAGGCTTCACACATCCACGCCTCAGAAAAAATCATTTTTCAGCTGCGGCAGGTACGCCTTCTCTTATCTCTTTTTATTCAATGGTATTTTCAATACATTTTAATAGAAAAGATGCTTTCACTTGGGGTATTGGTTGCAGGTGTGACAAGCACGACAAATCACCTATTGCCCCAGCCACTAAAGGTACAAGAGCAGGTATCATTCTACACCTAGCATGATAGGCTCCCAAAGAAGCATTGCATATCCTGACATCGTTTCTCCACAAGAATCAACCATAGGTTCCAACCACCCAACCATGTTTATCATCACCCCACCTTCGACATGATAAATATTCTTTTTGGTATGTAGAACCTCACCCTCCATGGCGCCTATCACTCAAGTAGACAATACATTAAGAACATGACATCATGGCCATAAAATCCAAGTCCAGGAAGCACTTCATGTTCATAACATCCATCATACATAAATTCAAGTTTACCATGTCACTATAAAACCCCTTTCCCAGGTTGCCATTCTCATAAGCAAATCGAACACTCACCAGCGCATCTCACACTTGGCGTACCACACCCCCATCAACATAGCCCATGTGTGACACTTTTTGCATCTGCTTCACTAGCCTCACACCGAGACTAACCAATGGGCCCCCCACCCTCAGCAAAAACACCCTCCTCACATCATCATTGAGGGATCATTTTCATGTTTATTGGGGCACCCATCTCTGTTCTTGTACATTCAAACCCATTCTATATTCTTTTGGCAAGTGTACAAATATCTTTTTAGGAGAACACTCCCACCCATCCATCCACATTTTTCACCTGGCAGTAGTCCCTAATCACCCTTGGTCAGAGCTTCACATTCTTTACCCAACCCCACCATGACATTCATAACAACCACATACACACCCTGGATGTCCTACCGACCCAAGGGATTCCCTCACTAGAGCTTTTTATGACTACCAAAACTTGCATCCACAAGCTCCTACCTTGGGCTACTGAACTCCCATCGTCAGTTACATCCATTCCTCTTCTTCATGCCTATGTTAACCTATCACACCCCACCTACTACATAAGAGACCTTGGTCCCTTGCATTATTACTTCTCTCGGTCAATTGAGGCTTCCTTCTTGTCGACTTCACCAATCATCTTCCAAGAAGGAGGAAATCCCCTGGATGACCCTTCACCTCAATAGGGGAATTCTTGGGTGGCACTATTCGAGTCATCATTTTCCATTGATGTCATCGATCCTCCTAACATTCGACTAGAACATAAGATTTCATGTCAACATATACTGTACTTCACAACCATTGCACTTTGTCATAATTTGTCAAAGACTCGTGCCATCATAAGCATCCCTTTCAGAAATGCTTACACGAGAAGGTCCCTAGTCAAAAACTCATACATACAATGAGCATTTACTCTCTAAAAAAAAAAAAACATGCCATACCAAGATTATGCATATGGGCGCCACATTCAAATTCAACTTACTGTCAATAAAAAAAACCCCTGAGGGCATCAACAACCGTCGTCATCAACCAAATAGCATGTCACTACCACACAAGTGGTACAGACATAATCTCTATATGTCGGATAAGCTTTAACTAGCCAAAGCATCACAAGCATGGGACGTGCCCACCTTGTAGAAATATTGTATTTATTTGATCTCTTGTAGGTTTCCAATAGAATTTGGTACCTCTCGTACTCACGGTAGGGGGTCTCCAACCTTAGGTTTTACGCAAGTTACTCTCTCTCTCTCTCTCAAACGAATTATACAGAAAAGAAACTATAATGTATTTCGGCTATACAGTTCTTCCTAGACCTCATACATTAGGGGGAAAATATTATGACTGGAAAATCGTACACAAAAAGACATTAGGAAATGTCAAGTTGAAGGTACAGATAAGGATTTATAGGGAAGAAATACATTACAGGATCTTAAATTTTAACTTTTTCTAAGTTCAAACAGACAAATTTATCAAATAGCACACAAAATCACTGAACCTAAGTGATCCGCACGACATTTTCTTCGATAACAACGAAGATATCCACGACTATCACTTACATAGCCATGCGGTCCTAGGCATGTGGAAAGTCACTATCTGGGACCACTTTGCACACTTGAAGAAGAATATTGCCACTCAAGCCAACCAAGTACGATCGCCTTAGAGCCACCTTGAGGCCTTAAGTGCAACACACAATGGAACCAACCTCCCACTCTTGTGTCAACATCCACATTGTACCAAGAGAGGGTTGTAAAATTTGAATTTTCCTATAAAAGACCACCATGAGAAGAGGAAAAGGAGAACACATTATTATGTTGGGCAAATTTCTTGAGAGAAAACCAGCATTGTGTTGTCCAAGCAACAAGGAGTGGAAGGATTCAACAATTGGCCATCCAACACCTTCGTTATTCTACCATCCGTCAAGGAGAGAGAGAGAGGCTTGTAATAAGCTTAAAGGGAAGAGACCTCCTTGCCATGAATATTAGAGCTCCATAGCTCTAAGGATTCATTGCAAGTGATTTAACATCCTATTCTCTTATACCATCAGCAACTAATAAAAGGGGAAGAGTTCTCTATTTGGATTATTAGTGTGTTTGACTCGACTGAGCTTGGTATTGTATACGTATATTTTATTTTTTGTTTCTGCTATATTGTAGCATGTTATGTTCTTTACTTAGTTTACTACCTGTTATGTTGTTCCACTAACAATCTAACAAACCAATTGACATGTTATTTTTTTGTAGGAAAGAAACCTCCCCTATCAAGCACAATGCATTTCGTCCACCCATGCGTCAAATGCACTACAACAATAATCATAGATCTACCCAAGATCTTTTTAGTTGAAATGTAAGTAACATTTTCTTAATATGGTTTCCCATTAGTTTTTATGTTTCTTTCTTTATTATTCATTTTTCTATATCCAGCGACAAAAAAGGAGAAAAATAATATCAACAATGTTTCTTCATATCATGATAGATTAAAGATAAAAGATGTTATAATTTTTTTATAATATAACTATATTATTTTGGAGCGTATACACACATGTATCACTATTTATTAAAATTACATTTCAGTAGTGGGCATTTAAAATCAAGCTTTGGTTGTGGTGAATAATTTTCATGCTCACTAAGTGAAAACAATTCCAAGTCGAATAAACTCTCCATCCTCTTGCTCTTAGGATTTACAAATGGTACTTACCAATATTTTATGTGTCAACCCACTTTCTTGTATTTATCGTGTAGTCCACTTTCTTGGATTTATGAATATTAAGTTTGCATCTTTTTTATGTGTGCATAATATGAAGATACAATAAAATGAAATAAGAATAAAAATTGATCCAATGCACTTTTAATTCCTTATTATTTAAAATTCAGAGTTGAATAAATAATATTTAATTTAAACATTACTTTTGATGACAAAAAATAATTGCACTTCTTTGTTCATTTGTAGATGGTGTTTTTTATTGTAAGACATATGCAACAATCATTAGACTTATAATTTTTATTGGAAAAAATAATGTTATTTCTATTTTTTGCATCATAATACCCCTATGCAGTGATCATTAGGTACATATAATTTTTATGAAAAAATATTCTTGTAAGTTATATCTTTTCTGTGGAAAATTGTGCTCTTGGATGTTTTAAATAGATTTTTTATAGAAAATATAGTAATACTCATAAAATAATGCTATGTTTTAATTGCTTTTAAATAAATATTGAAATTGTTTAAAAAATTAGACCAATTACTCTTTTAAAGAAAAACAATTAATTTCATTATGTTTGAGGAATGACATCAAGAAGATACAAAGAATAAATGGTCCTATTGAAATCTCTCCATATGGTTCCTATAATATTAGGAAACAGTGTCATGTATACATACTCATCCATTAAAGTGTAATTAGATGTCTATTAAGTAGAAGGTGTGATGTGAGAAATATGCATAAAATTTTAAATTATTTTTTATTTTCATATGAAAAAATAATTTGTTTTAACTTATGAAATTAATCTTTTAAATTGAAATGTAACATTTATCTGCTAATTATTTTTTTGGACAAACATAATATCTCATCTCCCTCAAACTACATAATCTAACTATTTTATTTTAACATATTTTCCAATTGAAATTTTTTTTCTTTTTAAACATTACATAATTATAAATTATGTAATGTCACAGTATTCAAACCCAAAAGAAACCAACAAAACTTAAAAGAGTTAGACTATACCCAAATACACTGCCTGCCAGCAGATACAACACGCATAAATAACACTGTATTGTCCCTTCAATGTACATGCCCAAAAAATTTAAAATTAAGAAAAATAAAAAAGCCAACCTAGTTAATATCGTGGCCAATACAATTCCATATTCCCAACCGGAGATAATATTGTGGCGCATACAATTCCATGTTCCCAACCATATTGAATGGGAGTGCATAATGTTCACAGAAAAATATGCGCTGGAATTGACATGCAAACCAACAAAACCGTACAACCAATAACCATTACTTTATCAACGTCATATCTCTCTATTCAATATATATATATATAATAACAATTATTCTTATATTATTATTTGATATATATGATCATAGCTGGAATTGACATGCAAACCAACAAAACCGTACAACCAATAACCATTACTTTATCAACGTCATATCTCTCTATTCAATATATATATATATAATAACAATTATTCTTATATTATTATTTGATATATATGATCATATATCTATATATGAGGTGGTTATAAACGAAATGACAATTCTTACGACTTAAAAGAATGCATTGATTATATGTATCTTGATGCATATTTTTTTGAGAACAACTCAAGAGATGGTTGTACGTAGTCGAGTTAGCGTATGAGCCTTGCCATTGGTAATGTAAGGCATTGAAAACATGTATAAATAAATATTATTAAATAAATATATTTAAAATTAAAAATAATAATTATTATGTTTTAATTGAAAAAAAAAAAAAATAATGACAAAATGTTTTAAAAAAGTTGAGTTTTTTTTGTTAAAAAAATAAAAATAAAAAATCATAAAGTAACCACCCTGCCAAACCTACTCCATAATATAATTAAACTTTAACTATCATGATTCTTACATAATAGATGTTTAACGAACAAATTTAGATCTATATTATTTCAATAGTCATTCGTCATTCCAAACACCATAAAGATTAATTTTAAAATGATTCATATTAAATTAACTAAATTAAATCGTGTAACATAAAGCCACCACGTGTGAAGAAAATGACTTTGAATATTAGGTCATGAAATGATGTGGTTGCTCTGGGCAAGTTGATGTCATGCGGCACAAAACTTAGAATATGGCTACTACTATTCACAAATATCGCGACCATAACCATGAATTTCTTCACCAGACTTGACTCTCGAAAATCATTGAATGCTCTTCGTGTCTTTCCCCTCTTTCTTCCAAAGAAAATTCTGTGGATATCATTCATCGGACAGAGACTTTTTGACTTTAATTCATTCACATGTCTGCGTTCCCTTCCTTTTTGTGCTTCCGTTGTCGGCCCAATTCCGATAACTGTGAAGTAATTAATGTGCTTAGTTAGACTGCAATGGAGAAGATAAGTCGGAGAAAGCTGAGAAGCCGAAGCCATTTATGCAATGGAGAAGATAAGTCGGAGAAAGCTGAGAAGCCGAAGCCATTTATGTGTTCTGGTATTCGTATTGACCTCTCTGTGTTCATACTTGCTTAACCGTTGGGTACGTATATGCTTTCAAATCTTTTAATGTCCTAAAACCTCAGAATTAGCGTATTTGCAGTACAAGAAGTATCTAATCTCTCACGTTCTCTGCTTCAGCATCCAAATCGTTTGAGATGGTCAGCCTTGAGGGCTTAAAGATATCTTGATCAGTGATTAACATACTAAATTGGAAATTTTTAATCTCTTTGCGCTATGAATGCAGACAGATGATCTGTGGGAGGGGCACGCGGTTGCAGCCACAAATCTGTTTCGCGCGCCTCTGAGTCCGACCGAGAAATCGAACGGCAACATCTGGCAGAGAATAGCGAAGACCAAAGAAATCTTCAGGTGTTCATCCACTACCATGTGTTCTCCCTCATGGCTTCCCAAGTTTGCCAACCCTAACCATAATGATGGAACCGCGTCGGCTTCGGCGTCGTGCCCCTTTTATTTCAAGTGGATTCGTCACGACTTGAGGCCCTGGGCAAATACTGGAATCACTTTGCAGAACGTTGAGGGCGCCAGAAAATTCGCGTCCTTCAGGCTCATGATTATTAAAGGGAGGCTGTATATCGAATCATACCGGAAATCATTCCAGACTAGAGATCTGTTTACCATCTGGGCGTTTGCTCAGTTGCTGAAATTGTATCCTGGAATGCTTCCCGACTTGGACTTGATGTTCAATGGCAACGACACGCCTGTTATCAAGGGCAACCACAATACGCCGCCTCCTCCTCTGTTTCGCTACTGTGGAAGCGAAGACACGTTCGATATTCCTTTCCCTGATTGGACTTTCTGGGGATGGTAATTCTAATGCTTTTAGTCTTCTTGCAGTATAAATTCGCTGTGTGACTCTTCCAAAAATAGTTGGTCTCAATTATTTGAAATTATAGTTGTTTGGAAATGGAATTTGAACTATTTTTCTTGAATAACGTATTCCTGCATATCACGTCCATAATCTGCGAGAATTATGGCAATTTTTGGTAGGCCAGAAGTACATATTCCGCCATGGGAGGGGTTGGTGGAGGAAATTTTGAATCACAGCAGAAAAATACAGTGGGCCGACAGAAACCCCACTGCATATTGGAGAGGCAATTCCCAGGTTTCCAATGGGAGAAAGAATCTGCTCAAGTGTAGCGAGAGACCCAATTGGAATGGTCGTCTTTACACTCAGGTAACTGTGACAAAATTGAGGTGCCTTATAGCCTGGGAGCAATCTTAATAACATTGAAAAACTAATAGTTGCAGAAACATTTTCAATTACACATTTCAAAACATGGGTATTACTGAACAAACTAATTTTGTAGGTTAATTAAAAAAAATACCAATTTATTTCCCAAAGTTTTGTCATAATTTTAATCTAAATGATTTAGAAATTTAATCAAATTAGTAGGGTTTTGATTTTTTTTAATAAATCAAAATCGTTATAAAAAAATTGTTCCCTTAAATTTTCATTAATCAAATCAACATATATTTTTTAAACAAAATTATTATCTGATTTTAGAAAAATGAAACTCAAAAAAGATTAACTTATTCTGAATTAATATGTATAGGACTGGACTGAAGAATCCAAACAAGGCTTTCGGAACTCGAAGCTCTGCGACCAATGTAAACACAGGTATCAACTTTTTCCCTCTTTTTAATTATGGAAGCTGCGGCTACAGTGGAGTTGTGGGAGCATTTGGGGGCGCTTTGAATCTGTGTAATGATGAACAGTTGTATTTTTCAGATATAAAATATACATCGAAGGCAACGCGTGGTCACTTAGCCTTAAGTACATTATGGCATGTGACTCGCCCACTCTTCTGGTAAAACCCAAATTTTATGACTTCTTTAGTCGAGGGCTTCTTCCCCTGCGACATTACTGGCCTGTAAGAGACGATAAGGCGTGCGAATCCATACAATTCGCTGTTGACTGGGGAAACAATCGCACGAATGAGGTAGTTTTTTCACGTCTGTTGCTCCATACCTTAAAGTCAATTGAACTGTTTGAATAGATAATTGAGAGTAGAGGGCTTTTGTGCAGGCAATGAAAATTGGAAAGGCAGGCAGAGATTTTATTGTGAATGAGCTCAAAATGTCAAATGTGTACGATTACATGTTCCATTCCCTGAAGGAGTATGCGAAACTGCTGAAATACAACCCAAGGGTTAGTGAAAAAGCTGTGGAGTACTGTTCAGAGACAATTACTTGCTTTGCGAATGAAGCCGAGAAGGAATATATGAAGAATTCAATGGTCAAAACTGCCAGTCAATTGCCCCCTTGTAAAATGGGAACGGCGGAATCAGATGGGAAAAATATCGAAGAATTATTGGAAAGGAAGGCCGATGCAATGAAACATGTGAATCTGGTTGAAACGGTTAAAAATGCTTTGGGTCGGAACATTCTTTTATGAGGAGTGGAAAACATATGTATTGGGAACAACATTAATACTCTTTATTAGACTGTTGTTGCCCTTCCATTTCCTCATTCACTTTTTTCTCACCTTTTTTCATGTAATCATAAATTAGTCTTTTATTTTAATGTTAACAGTTAAATTTATTAATGTAAAATGCAAAATTTTCTGAAAAAATTACATTAGAGTTTTTAGTCGATGTATTTTGAATTATTCAGTGTGGTTCACACGATAATAAAATGGAGAAACAGATCTGGCATACGTTTAAATAGAGAGCCCAATGTAAAGACTATTCCTTTCCACAGTTATAATCTAATAATAGATAAATAAAAGTACTTAATATGAATGCTAGCGTATTTTTTATAATATTTTAATATGATATTAAGTCAACAATTGACAATAAAATTTAAAAAAAATTATCTAGAGTCAAACTTAAAAAGATATAAATTAAATTAAATTAGATTAAATTATTTAATTAATTAGAAATCATAATAATAACAAATAAAATAAAAGTCAAAATGATTATTAAATTATTAAATTTAATTTTTTTAATTGATTTTAAAAATCAATTTTATTTTTGAAAAATCATTTTATATGAAAATAAAAATTATTATGGTTGGATCTAAGATTTTTGTGATCCATAATTTAAACAAATGCTTTTCAAACACATCATTAGATAAATGTCTTTTCAATGGCTATCTACGGGCCAATGATGCATCCTCACTATTTATTCATTAAGATTGATTATATTTTCACCTTGTCCACTTGTCCTGAGGATGAACCACGATGGTTCCAAAAGTCAACCAAATCCGTAAATACATTTTTCTAAAATAAAAATTATTATTATTATTATTATTATTATTTTAATATTTTTATTTGAAATTAAAAATTATTTTAGTTTTAGTTTTATTTGATTTTGATAATCATTTTGACTTTTATTTTATTTTAATTGACTTTGTTATTATTATGATTTTTAATTAATTAATTAATTAAATTTAATCTAATAGATTAAATTTTATTTATATTTTAAGTTGATAAAAGATAAGTTTTCTTTGTTTTTTGTAAGCTTTTTATTACCTCAATTTTTATTAATTGCAAGTTACAACCAAATAGATTTTATGAGATAGCCTCAACTTGACCTGAACAAGAAACCAAGTTTGTTGACCATGTGATGGCATGGTATGCCATGCAAAAACAATAGGTTCTAAGTCTACCAAACCAAGCTAACAACGACTGGATGTTCATACATGTACTGTCTTTTACTTTCATATTGGCATGATTGGTTATACATAACAAACTAAATGCTACTCGCATATAAACAATAGATACAAAAAACTATCAGCAATAAACAAGATAAAACTTCTCTTCTTCCTTAGCCGAGGCCGATTCTACAGGCGCTGAGTTCTGCACATAATTTCCCTGGAGTTTAGTCGGTTTGAGGATGCATGGGAGGTGATATTCGACGAACCTGAGGCACCCACCTTGTTTCTGGAGCTGGAACTTGAGCTTGTCAAATTCACTTTTGTAATATGGAAAGTCTTCGACAATTGTGGCCAGGCTCATTGAAATATGTTCCAGGGCTTTGCCCAAACATGGACTAGTATAAAAACAATGTTTGTTTAAACTGAGTAAGTCTGCCCCAAGTTTTCCTAGGATTGGGCACAACGCCCCTCCATTCTTGAGCTTCCATTTCCATCGATCTTGTCGTGCAATTTAAGTCTGCTTCCCACTTCTTGATCAGCTTCTGAATTTCTTCGGCGATGTTCTCATGATATGCCTTCGTGGCATCTTGAATGATACCAACCGTGGGCCTCCTGCCTCGTGGCTTGCCCGAGGACAAGATAGGTTGACCCTCAACTTCTTTTCCGCTATTTTTTATACATTGACCTCTCGCAGCTTGGCTCTTGGATTGAGCCATAATCACTTGCTTCTCGGCTAGGTTGTGCCTGAGGATGAGACCACTGATAGTCTTTGGATCCCATATGCTTACCTATCTAATTATCAACAGAGGGGCGTAATTCCAGAAAATAAGTTAGGCTTCCTTTTCTTTGATCGCAATAACATATAATATCGTTCCATGAGATATGCAGTGGGACATTCTCCCGAACCCTGATTCGATGCATGACATGCATGCTAGCTAAGCTTCCCATACAGGTCTACCCAACGTTTTGAATGGGGCTTGTGATGCCCTGACCCAACTTCACCCAAAAGACCAGGGCAGGGCCCGACACCATATTCACATAATCATTCTTGTTGCAAACAACCAGAGCCCCCAACCCAGATAGAGGTTCAACCCACCCAACATCACTCAGACCCTTCCCACAAAAAAAATTACTAGTCTTCCCTTAGCCCAATCCTAGGGAGGACTCAACGGTTTCATCACTAATAAAGGCAGGGTATTTCGTGATGAGCACATTAGGCATGTTACAAGCACAATTTGGAGGGCTAAAAACCAACGTAACTCCAAACAGAGGTCTATCTTCCCAGCCTAACTCGACTAACCCTGTCGTGGGGATGCTAAACCCTCCCGAATTATTCTCCTGACTGCACTAGCTATCTCACAGGTGCATGCATGAAGCATAACCACCGAGGATAAGAGACTATAGGACCAACCTGACAAGACCTGAATTGTAATTCTTATTTACACAAGAACCTCTGCTATAGACAACTTCATGTTCAGGGTCGACCACACACCCACATAACCCCTTGACATCCAAACAAACTGGCCATAATTTCCTTGACCCGAGACTATCATGGCAGGAAATGTGGAAATGAGGGAGGGACCATTAACATACTTGGGAGTGGCTGCAACCGAATTCTAAGGGAATCTGGTGCCACCCTTCTACCTTCTTTGTCATCACACATGCTCGATCTTTCACCCCTAGAACATAACCACCATGCCTTCAACTGAGCCAACCTTGAATGGATTTAGTTACCTCTGTCCTTACACACAACACTCTCCTGCATGCTGAAGGACGCCCTACCATATTTTCCATGCATGTGGAAGGTGGTTGGAATATTTATTAAAGCCTCCTTCATAATTATTGATGGTAGAGCCAGCCTTCCGGTCTGCACCCCGATCAGGGAATTTTTAATTTTATTGTGAGTTGTTAACTTAATAACATATTAAAATATGGTGTAGACTAACTTATAAACAAAATAGACTTTTTCACGACCATTTTTCTCATTATTTTTAATCAAAACCCTAGAGATATTTTTAAATAATTGAGATGAAATTTTTTACTCTGGACAATTTGAGTTCTTCAGGGGTTTTTCAGGGTGCTGAATTCATTTATGCATTAAAAAATGCATTTTACATAACAAAAAATCTTGAAAATGCATTGCCATATTTTGGTGAATTCCAGTGAAAAGTGTTATTTCGTCTATAAGTTAGAATATGCCTTAAAATATACAGCTTGAGTGGGCCTAATGGTTAAGATCACGTGTTTCCTCCTAATAGGTCACGGGTTCAAAACCAGAGTTGGGTAGAGTATTTATTCCTTCATAGACTTAACTGATAAAATATGGCAGAATCAAATTATTGAAATTTGTACTGGTTATCTCTACTCTAAGAGGCTACACCAGGAGGGACTACATCCGCAAGTCGCTCTACATTCTCATTAGAAGTTAATCAATATATAGTTTACATGCAAATAGGGATGTTAAAGCCAATACCTAAGAAATAGGAACAAACTCCTAATCTAAGGTTATGGTGAACCGACTCTCTCTAATATAGTTTCTCCATTATCTTCAACACTCCTCCTTAATGGAGAAAGGGTTCAAATATATTCCTAACATGTCCCTAAACATTTCAAATTTAATCCTACGAAGAGGCTTAGTAAAAATATCGACAACATTATCACAAGTATTACAATATTCAACATGAATTTATTTGGACTGAACTTTCTCCCCAACGAAGTGGAAATGTGTATCAATGTGCTTAGTGTTTTTATGAAACACTTGATTGTTTGCAATTTTGATGGAGCTCTGGTTATCACATCTTATAACTTTTTCAACTTTCTGTTCTTCTCTTACATCTTGGAGAATTCACCTCAACCAAACTGCCTCACAAGTCGCTGCACACATCACTTGGTACTCTACTTTCGCTGAAGACAAGGAAAATGTGCTCTGCTTTCTACTAATCCATGCAATTACCCTGGATCCAATGGTAAATGCATAGCTTGTTATGGATCTCTTGTCATCTACATTTCCAGCTGAGTCAGAATCTGAAAAACATGTCAATTTCACATCACAAGAATTAGTATATAAAATTCCATAGTCTAAGGTTCCTTGTAGATACCTTAAGATTCCTTTATCTGCAATCCAATGGCTCTCAATTGGCTTGGACATAAATTGACTCAATGCACTGACATCATAATCCAAATCTGGTCTAGTAGTGGTCAAGTATATTAAACTCTCGACCAAATTCCTGTACAATGTTGCATCTTCCTCCTTTGAACCGTCATCACACTGAAGTTTGGTGTTCTGTTGTAGCGGCACTGTTGCAGCCTTACACTGATCAATATTAAACTTTTTTAGAAGACTCTTTACATACTTACTCTGTGCTAGAAAATTGTGTCCTGAATCTCTCCAGATCTCTAGACCCAAAAAATAGCGAAGCTCACCGAGGTATTTCATCTCAAACATTTGTGACATATTCACCTTTATTTCTTCAATGAATTTATTTGCATTACCTGTAAAGATGAGATTATCTACATATAAAGAAATCAAAAAAATTCACCCCTTTTCATCAAACAAAGTATAGAGATTGGGGTAATTTTTGCTTCTATTATACCTGTGCTACAAGAAGAATGAATCAATTTTATCATACCATGACCTTGGAGCATGTTTTAGTCCATATAAATATTTCTTTAATCTACAGACTAAATGTTATTTTCCCTTTTTGACAAACCCCTTAG
The DNA here is from genome assembly GCA_034641835.2 of Pinus albicaulis. Classification (NCBI taxonomy): domain Eukaryota; kingdom Viridiplantae; phylum Streptophyta; class Pinopsida; order Pinales; family Pinaceae; genus Pinus; species Pinus albicaulis. The sequence goes on along the minus strand of CM076571.1, from coordinate 453,849,431 downwards.
GCTACTCTAAATAAACTTCCTCTTTTAACTCCCCATTCAAGAAAGTAGAGTTAACATCTAGCTGGTGCATCATCCATTGATGTTTAGTAGCTAAGGAAATTAACGTTATGATTGTATTAAGTTTAGATATTGGAGCGAAGTTTTCCTCATAGTCTATACCTTATTTTTTTTAATACCCCTTTGCGACCAACCTAGCTTTATACTCATCTTTGCTCCCTTCTGCTTTAAATTTGAACTTGTATAGCCATTTGCAACCTATGGTTTGTTTTCCCTCAGGTAATTCAACTAAATCCCAAGTTTTGTTTTTAAGAATTGAATCATGTTCCTCTTCCATGGCTTCCCTCCATTCATTATATTGACTTTCTTCTTTATAACTAGAGGGTTCAATAACACTTAACATGCTAGTTATAAAATCATTCTCTATATATCTAGTTGGCACTTGTGTTTGCCTACATGATCTCCTAGGTGTCGAAGTGGCAACCAACCTGTTTTTATTTTCCCTTAATGGACTTGGTTCAATAGTAGTATCTAAACTTTCTCCTTCTTCCTTTTTCTTCTATTGTTGTTGCTGCTGCTCATGGCTTTCTCCTATTTCACCATTTCCTTCTTCCACCAATACAGGAATATCCCATTCATCATTTTTGTCTACATTGTTTCCACCATGTACATGTTCATGAAACATTACATCTCTACTCGCAAAAACTTTATGAGTACAGGGATCAAATAACTTGTAAGCTTTAAATTATGTACAATACCCAACAAAGGTACATTTGATAGCCTTTAAATCCAATTTCTTTCTATCCTCCTTTGGTACATGGGCAAAGTCTTTGGATCCAAAAATTATTAAATGCTTAACAGCAGGTTTAAATCCTAGTAAAGCTTCAAAAGGAGTTTTAAATTTAAGGCTCTTTGTAGGACTCATGTTTTTCAAATACACTGCCATGTTTATCGCTTCAGCCCAAAATATGTTAGAAAGATTCATACATTTTCAGCATACTGCGAGCACACTCCATGAGGGTTTTGTTTCTCATTTCTGCAACCCCATTTTGTTGTGGAGTGTGGGGTGCTGTAAACTGATGCAATATTCCATGGTATTTGCAATATTTGCTGAAGTTAGTCTTCTTGTACTCTCCCCCTTGATCCGAGCGGAGAATCTTGATGTATTTTGCTGTCTGGTTCTCTATCATGCTTCTGAATTGCTTGAAATATTCAAAAGTGTGACTCTTTTTGCTGAGAAAATGTACTCACGTAAATCTAGTACAGTTATCGACAAATAATAAGAAGTAATATGCACCTCCCAAAGATCTTGACTACATTGGCCCACATAAATCAGTGTGGACAAACTCTAGTATATCTCTTCGTTTTCTATTAACATTAACATGAAACTCATCTCTATGCATCTTCCCAAGAGAACACACTTCACAATCAACATGACTATGCTTTAAATCAGGAAGATCAGTGACCATACCTATTTTCTGAAGTAACTACAAATCTTTGAAATTTATATGGCCAAATCTATGACGCCATAAATATTCTATAGACATACATGACAATGTCAAGGCTTGATGTGGCGCACTTCTCACATTCCTCTTGTAGAGACCACCCACACAAATCCCTATTGTAATGGTCTTCATACTATCCAACTAATATTTAACAACACAATATGATTTATAAATTTCTACCTTAAGGTTATGATCTCTTATCATAGAAAAAGAAATCAGATTCTTATTAATTCCGGGTACATACATCATGTTCTGAATGTACCTAATATTACCATCAGGCAGAATTACAGGAACATTACCATGCCTTTGATAGGGTACCCTCTTTCATCGACAAGGTAGATTTTTTCTCGAATGTTGGTTTCCTTGAAGTCTCTAGTCCATTTTCTGTTGCCTGTTATGTGGGTGGACACTCCTGAACCCACATACCACATATCTGCTTCTTCCTTCTCATCAGAGTCGGCCATAAACAATCTAAGATCCTGGTTATGGTCATCATGTGCAAAATTCCCTGCATGTCTCTTGTATCTCTGCTGACCTTCATCATATTTATTCTTTCGACAGTGCTTAGCTACATGGCCAATTTTTCCACAGTAAAAACATTTTAATGGTGGATCATTCCTATTTGGTGACATACCTTGGGATGGATTCGGCCTTTTCTATGCTTTGCCTCCACCTCTCTTTCCTCTGTTCGTTTTTCCTCTGAATGGCTTCTTCTTCGCCATTAAATCTATATCTGAATTCTGGGGTTTCAATTTCATCTGCCTTTCCTCCTCTTTCATGAGAATCCCTGTCAATTCTTCGAATTTGGGGGCTTTTCTCTAGCATTCAAGCCTGTTATAAACATATGGTAGTCGTCAATCATACCATTCATAGTAATAGTTACCAGATGAGTATTACTTACAACCTCTCCAATGTTTCCAAGCTTGTCTTTAAGGTCCTTGATGCATGAGATGAATGCTGCTACTGTCTCATTCTCCTCCATCTTGATAGAGAGAATTTTACTTTTTAGGAACAGTAGGCGATTTGTATTTATGATTTCGTACAGGTCTCTGAGAGTTGTCCAAATATCGTTCGCAGTTTTGCAATCTCTGTTGTGAGAGATGATGCATTATTTTGATGCCATCTTCAACATCGTTCTCGCCTTGTTCTCCCTCTTCTCCCACTCATCTACTGTCGCAGTTGTTGCGCCTGCTGCAATTGTAGGTTTCACTTCATATCCAATTGTGATCCCCCATGCACTATGCCCTTCTAGCATAGTCTGTAACTTGAATTTCCAATTAGAATAATTGGAACCATCAAGCTTGTTGCTCTCATTCAGGTATACCTCCATTAGATTATTCATCTTGACAATAAAAAAAAATGACCTCCGGTAATTGACAGAAAACTAGATCTACCAACAGATCTACCCCAAATCCACAAAAACAACAATATCAAGAAACATATACCTGATCTTCGACCACTTCAATAAGCTGCTCTACACACTGCAGCACAAGCTTACAAGCTCCTCTGTCATGCATCACACTTTCATTGAATTTGCTAAACTAAATAAAATTATCCTCAATAATCTAAAATACTTCCCATACATCAATTACATCCATTAACAAGCAAACACATGAACTCATCACTTCATAAAATCACCCATGAAATTATGAACTTGTTTTACCATAGCCATTAAAGAGGTTACCATAAGAGTAGCACGTCTGCTTAATTATGGTGACCACATCAAATATATAATAAAGCACTTCCATTAAAATATCATAAAAAATTCCCATTAACACGCATAAAAATTCTTTCTAAATAAATTTTAAACCTGTGTTGAAAATTCTCCCTTATATATCCAACTTTCCATCCACCTTCGATTCATGCCAGCTACTATTTTTATTCTCTCGAGAAACGCACAAGTTTCAACATTTGAAGAGGTCTTCTCCTTTATACTATGAAAAAATTCCACCATTTTTTTACTTTATATAGCTAATTTTTTCCAAGGAAACTAAAACTATAAAGATTTCCGTTAATAATGAATATCACCTGTGGTTAGCACGTATACCCAATAATGTGTAAGAAACCATAATATTTTAATTAATTCAACCGCTAATTAGAAAGTTAGAAACCCTTGTTGCTACACGAGCTACAACTTCGGCCAATAATCCACGATTGAATGGGCGTCCCCGTGCAAATCCACAATCCCAAAAAGAAAAAAATATCCCTATATGGGTTAGTTGGCGCCCCTTTCTCTACGTGTTGTGCGGTTTTCAATCCCATACATAACAACTTTTCAAACCACATTTCTTGTAATATTCTAGATACCCAATAAATATTTCATGGTAAACAAAGTTGTTTAAATGAAACCATCTGGTGTTTAAATGACGACAACGGGCCTCACACATAGCTCCATGACACAACCCAACTAAATTTCTCTTGAATCAACTTCGTAGGCAAGTAATCTAATGGAAAAACAAAAGTTAACATACTACTACAAAACAGAAAAGACAATACACTTTCGAACAAATACATATACTCTCCATTTCCGTTGGGCTAGGAAGGGTCAGGCCCATAAACAGTCTGAGATCTTTCTCGTTAGAGTCGGCCATAAATACTCTGAGAACTTGGTCATGATCATTATACGCAAAATTCCCTGTATATCTCTTGTATCTTTGTTGACCTTCATCATATTTTTTCTTTCAACATTGCTTAGCCATATGGCCAATTTTTCCGCAGTAAAAACATTTTAATGGTGGATTATTCCTATTTGGTGACATACCTTGAGATGGATACGACCTTTTCTGTGTTGTGCCTCCACCTCTCTGTCCTCCGTTCGCTTTTCCTCTGAATGGCTTCTTCTTCGCCATTAAATCTAGATCTTAATTCAAGGTTTCAATGTCATTCACCTTTCCTTCATGAGAATCCCTGTCAATTCTTCGAATTTGGGGGCTTTTTCTCTAGCATTCAGGCCTGTTATAAACATTTGGTAGTCGTCAATCATACCATTCATTGTAATAGTTACCAAATCAGTATTACTTGCATCAATCTCCAATGTCGCCAAGCTCGTATTTAAGGTCCTTGATACGTGAGATGAATGTTGCTACTGTCTTATTCTCCTCCATCTTGATAGAGAGAATCCTACTTTTCAGAAACAATAGGCGATTTGTATTTCTGATTTCGTACAGGTCTCTGAGAGTTGTCCAGATATCGTTCGCAGTCTTGCAATCTCTGATGTGAGGGATGATGCAGTCTTTGACTACAATCTTCAACATCATTCTCGCCTTGTTCTCCCTCTTCTCCCACTCATGCACTGTCGCAGTTGTTGCGCCTTCTGCAATTGTAGGTTTCACTTAATCTCCAGCCATGATCCCCCATGCACTATGCCCTTCCAACATAGTCTGTAACTTGAATTTACAATTAGAATAATTGGAACCATTAAGCTTTTTGCTCTTGTTCAAGTATACCTCCATTAGATTATTCATCTTGAAAATAAAAAAAATGACCTTCGACAATTGACAGAAAACTGGATCTACAAATGGATCTACCCCATATTCACAAAAACAACAATGTTAAGAAACAAATCTACCTGATCTTCAACCACTTTGGTAGGCTGCTCTGTGCATTGCACCATGGGCTCACGGGCTCCTCTGCCATGGATCACGCTTGCAACAATCCTCACACTTTACCAATGATCTTCTACTTCCTCTGCTTCCACGGCTCTCTGGCTCCTTTGACATGATCTCATTGGATCTCCAAGCACAAACTCTCCAAATCAAAAAGCAGGAGCGCTCTGGCTTTAATTGGTGATCCGAATTACGATCTCTTTGGCTCCACAACACTCCACAAAACAAGCTCTCTGGCTCAACGACGCTCCAAAACACGAGCTCTCTGGCTCCTCCTGTCACGAGCTCTATGGCTCTCCTTTTAGTAGGCGCTCCACAATCATGCAGAGGTTGCACTGTCTGTGTTGGACAGGAAAATCATAAGTGTCATCACTGATCAGCGTGATTTCTTTGATCAAGTCTACACTAATTTTAAGTATCAGCACCTTCCTCTGTCACAGATCCGCACTGGTTGGCGCGTCTGTACAAAATATGAATGCACTGATCAGCTCTTCTCAGGAAGAAAAAAAAATCACTCAGCCTCACTCATGGTTACCCTCAAGTCATCAAGGGCTTCTCTTCTGCAGCCTGGATACTCACAGGGATCAAAAGCACTTTGGCTTTGATTCAACCTTGTAGCTCTGATACCATGATAAAATATGGAAAAATCAAATTATTTAAATTTGTATTGGTTAGCTCTACTCTGAGAGGCTACACCATGAGGGACTGCATCCGCAAGTCTCTCTACATTCTCATTATAAATCAATCAATATATAGTTTATATGCAAATGGGGAAGTTAGAGCCAATACCTAAGAAATAGGAACAAACTCCTAATCTAAGGTTCTCATGAACCGACTCTCTCTAATATAGTTTCTCTATTATATTCAACATTAACACTCAAATCACCGCATGGAGGTGGGTCCATTGTCCCAAAAATAAGAGGTCTCATACACCAATTTGGTATCTGGCTTGGCCATATGTCAAATATGTTCTCCATCTTATACTGACAATGAACCAAACTAGATGGTTCAAAACGCATCGACTAAAAAATTTCATGTGAATTTTTCTTAAAATTTTACAATATACATAATATAAATAAAAAAAACCAATAAATAAAATTTATTCATCTTCATAATATAATATTTTTTATATTAATGAAATTCAAAGGAAATAAAATGTAATCATAAATTAGTATTAGATATAGTATTTTTTTTTAAAGTAAACCATCTCGTAACCATTCTTTTGACCATAAATATTAAAAAAACTAGTTCGTCATATCTAAAAGCTAAAATGAGTCCTTTAACATGATCAGGGATTTCTTTAGCATGATCATCTAGATAATGGATTTGAAATATACATAACTGTATTATTTTTAACATAATCAACGATTTCCTTAACATGATCATCTAGATAATGGATTAGCAATATACATAATTGTATTATTTTTAACATGATCAACGATTTCTTTAACATGATCATCTACATAATGGATTAGCAATATACATAATTTTATTATCTTACACAAATTGCTGGCGAAAAAATATCAAATAAAAGTTTAGAAATTATATTAAATAGAAAAATAAAAAATAAAATTGTATTAAATAATAATTTTTTAAAGTTTAATATAATAAAAACATTATATTAGTAAAAAGTAATTATAATAGTAGATAAATATATAAAAATAAAACTTTATATTAAAAAATTATAGAAAAAAAATAAGGAAAAGGAGGAGCAACAAACATCAGTGGAACAATTTCATAAACTTCATGGCTTATCAAACATATTTCATTTGTATGTTTAGTAATGCCAAGCATATTTAATAGGCAAAGCCCAAAAAAGCAAAGAATATTGAAATCTTTAAAATTGCAATGCATTCAACATAATTCATAGAATTTTACATTCAAGTGCAATCCATGTTGACCGCTAAAAAATATATCATATTTGATGTATACATGGATCAACTCCAAGTTCAAAAATTTAGTTTTGAAAAATTGAGGAGATAGATATATTCAACAATTGAACAAATCTATAAGTAAACACATACATGAATTACATGAGATACATATTTCAAATTTTGATTCATCTCATTGCTTCCACAAAGATGTATAAATACAAATAGAATTATTTTAGATCATTCTTTTATAAGATCTAGGACCAAGTCAAACAAACTCTTCTATAAATCTATATGAATAAGTCAACCAAACTCTTCTAGAAATATACATGACTAATTCAACGAAATTATCCTAGAAATCTATGTGGCTATTGGGAGTAATTACCATATCCCAAAACTCCCCGTTAATTATGACTGGTAACATTTCTCACATTAACCAACATAGCTTCGACACCTCTATGGGCTAATAATAACATGATGGTCTACTGGTCTAGGTCTCAGTTATTCTTACAACACTTGAGATCAAAGTTTTTTTTATCATCAACATGCACATATACAAAGTGGGATTCACCATGTTAATGTTTTGCATTTCTTATAGAGTGAAACACTTGTTTGTAATTTTCAAGTAAACTACATTATTTATGTATTTTTTTATCTTCTTTTACTTCGGCATGATCTTCCACAACATATATAATTATTTCCACGGTGTCAAAATATATTTTTACAACAATTACTTTATCAAAAACTATAAGGCTCTACGAATCAACACGATTTTGATGAGTATTTCTCCCCATTTCACTTTATGCCACCTCCAAAATATCCCAATATTATTTAGACTTGATTTCCACTAAAATTTTGGGAAGATTTCTCTCATCCAATCCTTGTTAAATGAGAGAAAATTCTATTGCACCATCCTTCTTATTTGTTATGAGCTACTTAATCTCCATATCAAAGGTTTATTTGGCTTACCCTTAACTATCTCATGTATTTTATATGGGTTACCCTCAACCCATTCACTATTTATAGGGTCTTCTTTGGCTTTCCCTTAATCATTACAATGGGTTTATGAACCATAACCAATTTGACCTAAGCATGAGAAACCTTTACTAACTTTGAAGATCAACTAGTTCATGCATTCTTTTTCATATGGGAGATTTTGTTGTACATTAAAGGATTTTACCTTATACAATATTTTCAACATAAAATTAACACTCCATTATTCTTATACACTTATTTGTCAATAATTTACTCTAGATACTACTAGGATGAAAATTCCAACATTTAGCTTGTACATCCCTATTCTTCTACAATGTCTACATTATTTTTCATGCTTTTGTATATGTTTTATTACACTACTTCCTCTAAATAATTCACATTTTCTCAATATTTTTTCTAATTGTAAGTATTGAGACTGTAACTGTTTTAAAAGAGAATCTTAATGCTTCAAATGTTGATTAATCAATTTAACCATATTAATATGTAGCTCAATTTTATTGCTTATGGGTAACGATCAACTACACATTACTATAATTTTTAATTAGTTTGATTGCATTAATTTGGA